>JACCIC010000104.1:7500-130000 GCA_018907035.1 Sycobia sp. Sy_11
ACGAGGACGAGCCTCTCAACCACCCACCGCCTGCATCGAGGGATAATCACACGTTATATCGAAGTATAATATACATATATATATATATATATATATATATAAACAATCCGAGATTATGACGGGACATCTAATCCTCGCCTTTCTCTACGCCCTCGTCGCCCTCTGCGCCGCGGTCGGATACTCGGCCGCCGAGGACTGCAAGGGCTGTCTGCAGCTGACATCCTTCAATTTCGACAAGGTAAATATACGTATATACATAGTATAGATACAAGTGTTACATGATATATATACATACACGCTTGGTTTTTCTTTTCCTTTAGCTGTATTACATTATTATTTTATTATCGTTATTCGTGCATGTGTGTACTTACCCGTACGTGGGTTATATATAAATATATATATATATATATATATATATATATATATATATATATATATATATATATGCTCCGTTGGCAAATAGATCAAAAAGAGCTTAACTCGATAAGGTTTGCCGTTTTCGTGTGCATCTGTGTATGTATTTTAAGTTCGGACGTTGGGTCAATGGGGGGCGTGTTCTTATCTATTAACAAAAAAAAAGCGAGATTAATCCGTTCTCTGGAGACATAGTCCGGACCGTGATTGTTGCTTTCTTTTTTTTTCATTCCTGGAAAAAAATTCTGGACATATGGAATGGTGTCGTTTAGTCTTCATACCTTTGTAATAGATATCATTCCTATCTAATCGGATTGTGGCAATTGATGGTATTACATTTCCAAATGAGATAATCTATATTTCATGAATAAAAATAAAAAGTGCCCGATGAATTCGATTAACTCAAGCTTACGAATTATAATTTACTTAATAAATTTTACGTAAACCACATTTCTTTTATGTGGACGCACATTATACTTATAAGGATATTTTAATTTTAATTTTTGTCGAATTTAAAATCGAAATTCATAAATTCATATGCTGTTTGAATTAATGTCACGTGATTGGCGACGTGATGCGGGACACGCACTATTATGCGGAAGAATTAGCGTGGCTATATTTTCCGATACAATAATGCAGAATTCAAGAAATAAACCATAAAAACGATTAAAATAACGTATAAGTTATTAAAATTATTGTATATATTGGCTCTGATAATGAGGCTATTTTAGAATTACTGGAAAAAATATTTAAGACAAAACAGCAACAAATTTAAATTTGTATCAACTAACAATTCTACATTTATATCAACCAACTGGTGATTTAAATATTGAATAATTAATTCAATAATTATTAAAAAATTGTATTTTGAGTAATTTGATGATGAAAAATAAATTTAAATTCTTTTTAACCATTGACTATGCCTAAGAAATTTTGTATGTTAGAATATTGATTATTTATCTAAATAAAAAATAATTATTCCATCCATTCTTCAAGCATTAATAAAGTATGAAAAAGTTTATATTTTATTTAAATATATAACTGATATAAGTATATAATTTGCTTTTCCACTTAAGTGCAATTATAGTATAGTTGAATAATATTTTTATAAATAAAAATTTATAAAACTTGTTAAATGAAGTTAGATAAAACAAATACCTGCATTTCAAAATGCAGATATTTGCAAATGTACACAAGAAATTTATCTAATCTATGTTTTAATAACAATTATTATGATTATTCTTTCCATATTTAGGTCATTCCTAAATTTCAAGCCGCTGTTGTGAAATTTGACGTTGCATTTCCGTATGGTGACAAACAAGATGAATTTATCAAGTTTGCTCAAACTGCCAAGAGTTCCCCAGACCTTTTAATCTCAGAAGTAGGAGTAAAAGATTTTGGAAACAAAGAAAATTCCGAATTAGCAGAACGTTACAACGTTAAAAAGGAGGACTATCCTGCAATCTTATTGTTTTTGCAAGGAAAAACCGAGCCTGAAAAATTTGTTGCTGAAAAGGACGAAGACTTCACCGCAGATAATCTTAAGAGATTTGTTAAAAAGAGAACTAACATATATCTAGGTCTTCCAGGGTGTGTAGAAAAGCTAGATAAGCTTGCAGAAGAATTCCAAACTTCTAATGAAAAAACTCGACAGGTTTGTAATTTAATATTAGGTACAGATAAATTTTTTTTTAACTTTTATGAATATATTTTGAATTTATTTGTAGGAAATTTTAAACAAAGCCAAAGTTTTTGAAGAAACTTTACCAGAGGCACATCGAGCTGCAGCTAAGGTTTATGTTAAAACCATGGAGAAAATATTAGAACGAGGAGATGTATTTGTTCAAACTGAACAGACACGACTTGATGGTCTACTTAAAGGAAAAATGTCTGATGAGAAGAAACGATCAATGGAAGAAAGAAGAAACATTTTACACTCGTTCAGTCAGAGAGATGAATTGTAATTTACAAATTCATAAGAAAAGAAATTTTTTATTCAATTTTGAGCTTTACTAATTAATAATTTTCGCATTGAATTGCGAAAAACAAAATTTATACAATTATAAGATTACAAATATAAGCAATTTATATTGATCATTCAATTTTGTACTTTATATATTAATATAATTATATTTTTTTTGTCAAAATGAATTCTTTTAGTATGTTTTTTAAACTCACATAGTTACATGATAATGTATACTAAAGAGTAGTATAAAAACGTCAATTTGTACTCATTTGTGATACTATATACCTAATTTAAAAATTTTACAATATATTTTATGCAGCTAATATAAACATCTGTAAATTATAAGAATCATAGTGTTTATTTTACTTTAACTTTTAACTTCTTACAATTTAATATGCATACAGTGTATTGAACATTAGCGAATGAAAATTTGATATGTTCCATACTGTAGTTTTATTTTAAAAATCACAGATCTTGTACAATATAAATATCATTTTTACATAGACAATTAAAAATTGAACATTCAAACTTGTTATTACCATTAATTTTCATGCAATAAAAAACTCATAAGATACTACAATTTTATTTCTCGATGTATTTCTAAAATGCAAATCTGTTTCACATTAATTTAATGTGTTTCTTACTTGTGCGCATCTGTAGGAATGTTTTAATTCCATGTGTAGGAATTTACTTATTCTCACAGTATTATATAATCAAGTCATTATTAATTCTAAAATCTTTACTCTTGTTCCTTAACATTTAACTTTTCGAGATCTGCTGTCAAATCAACAGTAGGCGGTATTGCTTCAGTTGTATCTTTCTTTTGTTCTTTGGAATGATTATCTTCTTTATAAGTATCTGAAGTTGTTTCTTGGATTTCTTTCGACTTTAATTCTTCCTCACTATCTGAGGCACTAGTTTCACTTTCACTATCACCCTCATTTGATTTTCCTGAATAAGCTTCACACTCAGATTCTACGATTTTTTTTGCTTTATCAAATGCATCCTTCCACAATTTTGCATCTTTATAAAACAGTAAAAATAATATTAATTCGAATAAATACTAAAAACTCTTAATAAAAGACTTACTTTCAACATTTGCAAATCTAATTGCTAACAGTTGTGGTTTTGGTTGTTCATCTGCAAAGTCTGCAAGAGCACTCCAAACCCATGCACGATCGCTGCCACAATTTGGGTTAAGTTCCATCCAAGGCCAAACAAAGTGATTTGCACAAATCTTTAATGTTTTGTCTCTACGCATCACAACCCTAACAGTATTTTTAGTCATATGCCTAAGTAATTTAACTTCTCCTGTGCCTCTTTCTTTCCATTCTGCAGGACTATCAGTTGTGTCATAACGATACAGCTTCGCCCTCCTATAAATCATAATATCACATCACAAGTATATTTTTAGAACTTTTCATCTTCTATAAGAACATTTAATGTATATAGTATAAAATAGAAATTAAAAAGCTTGTCAATTATTTAAAATTTCATAATAGTTATAACAATAATTCCAAGAACGTTGACAGCAACAAATACATCAGTAAAAAAGTAATAGTATCAAGTACTAATATTATTTAAAATTTAGAATAAATTACAATTTTATCATTTCCATTTCTTCCTCTTCATTTGTAGATACTTCAACTAAGGGAAGTTGAATCACTGGTTCAAAGTGAACCTCTAATGGAGGCGAATTTGGAGGAGATTCCCCAAGAGCAACTGCTTCTTCTGTTGTTCCAATTTCATTAAGATGTTTTTCATTTACCTATTATAAATGTTACAAATAAATTTAAGATAATTTTTTAATTTCAATTGAAATATATCAAATCTGATTTGAAACTTATTATATTCATTAAATGATTAATTAATTTACGATAAATATAATTTCTAAACATTGTTGTATATACTTTTTCTCATTATTTAAGATACTGTTTACTAAATGACAGTTGTGTGCAATTCAATAAAAACAAACTTCAAAATTTATAGCCTATAATAAAAAAAAAGTGATTTTTTTAGATTCAAAATAAGTATCTTAAAAATTTTACAGTAATTTAGGTGTATAATACTTACACCTATTTCAGGCATTTTTGTTACTAAAATTGTTATGGCAAACTTTGTTAAAACAGTTGATTACGCAGCTGCCCTAACGGCGCAACGGCTTTTTACGAGGTTGAACCAGTTGAACAATGCTAGCAACACCCAATCTAATAATTCGACCAACCAAAAACGGAAAATGAATAGCTACAACTACACCTGAAGGTTGCCACATATCGAATTTCAAATTTATTGCACTAATCGAATATAGACAAAGCGCCAATTTAAAAATCAATAAGGATTATTGATGACAGTAAAGAATGAAATGAACAGTTTTTGTAATGTTTTTTATGTATTAAGTTTTGAATTTTTATAATTAAATTTAATGAGTGGTGTATTATATACAACATATTTACATATAATTTACTATATTAGGCCTTACAATACAAGAATCATATACTACGCTGTTGTAATACAATCGCCTGCTATGAAAATGAGGTTTTACTTTTTGTATTGATTACTTATTAGTCATCAAAAGTAAAAAAATTTTAATTATTATTAAAAAAATCAAATTTCAGACAAGTCATATCATGCAGTATTGTTGCTTTTAAACTTATTTCTATTTTTGTTGTTTCTTATATTTTTTATAAATTTATTATTATATATCAACATAAATCTATACAAAACATTTGCAATATATTTTCTGTTTGCTAATTTTTATTCAATAAAATGCGATACCATATTTTCAATAATATAAATACTCGACTTAATCATACATAAATTTATTTATCTTACAAAAAATTTTAAATAAGATTATAATTTAATTTATATACTATAATAATTTTAATTTCATAACAGAATTTCAAAATATAGTCTTTCAGTCTTACCACTTATTAATTTATTTATACTTTTATCAGTATTTAAAAACAAACATATGTACTGCAACATTTTTGTGCTTATCACACCGCAAAATCTTATCTAATAATAAATTATTTATATAAAAAATGCTTATACAGTTGCGTGCATATGTATTTGGATAAAAACATAAAATACACAAATCCTCGGAAGTCTATATAGATATTAAATTTAGAAAATTATTTTAGCCCAAAAAAAGATAAAATCAAAATGCTTGTTTTGTTTTTAATCGATAATTTATCTAAACATATATGGAACATTTGCTTCTGTAATCTACACCCGTCAAAACGAAACCTCTTGATATTTTGTCGCCCACGTTGAAAATTGACCCTAGATTTACCCAAAGCACGAAAAATATAACCTTCAAAAGCCAAGTAACGTACATTATAGGAGGGCTCGAGGAATGACCTAAAATTAGGAAAGATGTTAAAATGAACAAAATCCATTATTTATCAAGAATATTCAATATAGACCATGCTCGCTCTCTTTTGCGGGAGTTGGGCCTTGCGATGGGCAGCTTTTATCGGTCTCTTTAAAAAACTTTCGTTAAGTGGGGAGGGCCGAAGAAAGTCAAGAGCGAATTACGGAGGAACCGAATCTAGCGAAAGATATAGCGAGTACAAGTGACTACGCGAGGCAAAGGTTGAGGTTGATTGAGACCGTTCACCGTGGTCGATACGTAGAGGCTGGTAGAGGTAGAGTGTGTCAACCTCGTGTCAACTGTACTGTAGGCCAGCGCCGCGACGCGCATACCGCCGCAGTAGCGTACACCTTCATATACACATTATAATATAATACATACATAACTGATATATACCACCTACATATGCCTGTACATACCAATAAAACAAGGATAAAACATGTAAAATAACGTAGGTATATGCGCAAATGCGCATATTGTGCATTTGTGTATATGAGTGTCACGTTGACTGCTGGGTTCTGAGCATTTGGTTAGGTTAGTTTGGCACGCCTGTGTTCGTAGTGTAGTTGCCATTGCTGGTATCTTTATGACCTCGTCACTCTATACTCGCTCTCTCTCTCTCTCTCTCTCTCTCTCTCTCTCTCTCTCTCTCTCTCTCTCTCTCTCTCTCTGTTGCTCTTCTGTCAATTTTCTCGCCGGAGGGAGTTTCGTACTGGTTTCGTACTTTCATAGCAGAAAGAGACAAAGCGAGAGAAAAAGAGAGACACATTGATACTATATAGAACGCGTATATAGAACGTAATATATATATATATATATATATATATATATATATATATATATATATATCACATATGCATATATCGCTATCTGTATCAGTCAGGCAGGGCGCGAGAGACGAGACGAGGAAGAGAGAAGAACAGTAATAGTGCGTGCGCGGTGCGGGATTAAAACGGAGGCAACTTGCCCTCTTCTGATGCGTGTGTGACTTGACGTTGTCATCGTCATCGTCGTCGTGCGTGTCTCACCTGCCTTCCTAAAAACGCGAGCGCACGCATTTAAATATATTATTTCATCATCTCTCTTTTTGGCAGGCGCGGGGAATTTTCTTCACGATCCTCTTTCTCTCTTTCTCTTACCTCCTTTTCTTTCCCTCTCTCTCTCTCCTTCTCTCTCTCTCTCTTTCTGCCGTACAGCAATAAACTAGTATAGATGCACACGTTAGAAATTTTTATCCTATCAACGAACACATCAGGCAGCAGCGGATGAAATATCTTAGAAAAGAGAGCTGACATTATATCAGCGACACTACTTCAATAAGGACACAGAAAGCCAAGATAGCATATTAACAGACTAGTTTCCCTTTTTTTCGCGAGTATATAATTATACATTATTTACAGCAATATTACAACAGCCGCAGAGGGAGAGAGAAAGAGAGAGAGAGAGTAGAGTTCCCCCTCCCCTCGTGCGTGCATGTCTCTACTCTAGTCAACGGCAAGCGCGCACAAGTGTTGGCGGTAACTTACATATAACGCGCGCGCGCTCGTCGCCCTCACCATCTCGGTCTTCGCGCAGTGTGTTATACGTGCGTATACCTCGCTCCTGCTCCTCCGAGAGTAAGCGCGTATCATCGGCTTCGAAGGCATAATAAGACAAGATATATCGCATATATAGTGAAAGAGGAAAGAGAGGTGTGCGAAGGAGAGGGAGATAGAGAGAGTGAGAAAGAGACAGCGAGCAAGAGTGAGTGTGAGCACAGAGGCTCCACGTTACACACATATACAGACAGAGGCGGCGACGGCGGCAGCAGCAGTACGCAGACGGTCTCCGGGACGCGCCAGGATAATTTCACCAACAGCCCGGTCCGATGTCTGAAAACGATAAACTGAACATTGATAATATTATAGGGCGGCTCTTGGAAGGTGAGCATCTCTCGCTTTTCTTATCATATAATGTGGCGTGCGTGCCTGCAAGGCGCGTATATAGCATTTATAAAATAAGTTAATATTAGCTGTGCGTACGTATGTGTATCTGATAAACGCGAATTCTCTCGCTTCGTTTGCAACACGTCGTATATATTATAAAGTATCTCTCTCTTTTGGGTTAACCAAAGCCTGGTGTGGCGCACACGCACGCGCGCCTTTCTCACTGATGTGGACGGAGAGAAATAAAAAAGAAAAAAATAATAATCCGCATCTGATGGCAAAGAGAGGAAAGGCATCTCGTATGCATCGTGACGCGTTAATATTATTAATATGGTGCTCCGTGTGCAGCTCTAACGTATTATAAGTCGATAATATGCAAAGCATCTCAATGGTTTGTTGCGCCGTATATATATTATAATGATTATGATAATCCCTCCCAATACAATCGTTTTATCTCGTTCGCCGTACATATATATATACACATTCATACTCTCCATCTTTATATATAACCCCTCTCACTCCCACTTCCTACACACGAATACTATATATTACTCCAAAACTTAAGCCTATAATGCACGCTTGTGCTTGGTTCTTTCTCTACTTTATATATACGCCTCTTCGTTTCTGCACTTGGCTCTTTCCATCTCCTCTCTCTTCTACAAATGTATCCCTTGTTCATCCGCATGATCATCGAGAGAGATGGCAAATTGTAGACGAAACGTGTCAAGGGCACGATCGGCCCTTGAAAAGTTTGGGTACTTTTTGCCAAAGATATCTGTAAAAATACTTACAGCTAATAAAGTTACGCAACTCGTTCTTTTTTTCTTACAAGGGGTTATAAATTTAAGAGTCTGGTCTTCAATCAATCCATTTTTTCCATATCTATAATATATTATTATATATTATTACCCTAGTAAGAATAATTTATTTGTTCTGGCTTCAAATCGAAATATTAACAATTATTACTTTGATGATCACGAACGATGAGACTTTGTTTACAAGAAAAAGTATAGCTTAATACGAGAAAAGAAATTTGGGCGAGGCTTAATGAAGAATTTTATCTTGAAAACATTAAAATTAATTTATTCCTAATATGGAAGTTTAGGTAAAAATTAATAAGATTAAAAAAATTTTTGGTATTGCAAGAAGTTGAAATATTTTTGATAACTACAAGATAATAACTAATTAATAATTATTAGTCACAAATATAATTACAATATTTACATGTATAGTAATATATTGTTGAGGAATATGTTCAGGAAGTTTCATTTGTAAATTAATCAATTGAATTTAATTCTAATGAAAGAGAAAGAACTATATAATATAACAAATTAATACGACTTGCTGATAATGCCCTAATATTTTAAAAATACTGTTTTAAATAACATAGATATTGTGCATCAGTAAAGTTGTATTAATCATAATATAGATTTTTATTAAAATATTTAATGTATTGTATACATATTGATGAAAGATTTGCTAATATAACTTATAAAATGATTCGCACAATATAGAATTGAAACTTTTTATGGTTAAATCTCCTTGAAATCATGAAATTTAATATTTACGATGTGATTTTACTATTGAACAATGTTTTTCAATTAAAGTACGCTTTCTAAAAAATTCTTGTTTTTGTCGATATCTCTATTTTTATCAGTTATCCAATAACACGTCTTTTCAACTTTATAGATATGTTTCAACTCATTAAAATGACATTTTTAAATATATATTACAAATAACTACTTTATTGTCTTGCTAGTAAGTGTATTAAATATTCAGTTTAATTGCAAAATTATAAATGTATATAATTGTTTTTTCAGCCCGAGGAGGTCGACCAGGCAAAAATGTTCAGTTGACAGAAGGAGAAATAAGAGGACTTTGCCTCAAGTCCCGTGAAATTTTTCTATCGCAACCGATTCTTTTGGAACTTGAGGCACCCTTAAAAATATGTGGTAAGTTGAATTGAAACAAAAATTATTAATGTAAAAGCAAAAAATATTATTTGCTTTTGTGTAACAATTAATTTAGACTATGTTTACTATTTCATGATAAGAATTAAATCTATTTACAGTCTGAATAAAGCTTCAATTACATAAATTATAATCTATTATCATACGCTTAATCACTTATAGGAGACAATTAATTTACTAAGTAAAACTCTAGCAATAAATATTCAAAATATTATAACATTCTTATAATATTACAATATATGTTCAGCATTTAAGTTACTTTAATAATTTAACCTTAATCAATTGTAATATACAAGTTTCCATGTACAATTCATTAAGTGAATAAGTTTTCATTCAGCGTTTTTTTCAATAAAGTTTAACAATTAGTTGTACGAATCAGATGATTGTTGATGAAATTATTAATGATGTGAAGAGTACGGATGTTTCATCTCATATTTTTCTTAAAAAAATAAACATTTGTGCATAACTATGCATACCTTCTATATACAAAAAAATATTATAAAATAAAATATTATTTAAAACACTTTATAGATAACTTAATAATGCCTAAAGTTAGTAATATAATTATACTTACAGGTGATATTCATGGACAATATTATGACCTGCTTAGATTGTTTGAGTATGGTGGATTCCCTCCAGAAAGTAATTACCTTTTCCTAGGTGATTATGTTGATAGAGGAAAGCAATCGTTAGAAACGATTTGCTTACTTCTGGCTTATAAGGTCAAGTATCCCGAAAATTTCTTCTTACTTAGAGGAAATCACGAGTGTGCATCAATTAATAGGATATATGGCTTTTACGACGAATGTAAGTACTGTATGCTATTAAGTAAAATAATATTATTCTAAAAAACATCCATTTATAAAATAAAACAACATATTACTTTTATTTTATTGAGTGATAGATTTTACTGAAAGATTGTCAACAAAGTACTTTTAACACAATTAAAAATAGTTTTCTTTTTTAATAAATTGATTTCTAGGCAAGCGTCGTTACAACATTAAATTATGGAAAACATTTACGGACTGTTTTAACTGCTTACCCGTGGCAGCAATTGTTGATGAGAAAATTTTCTGCTGTCATGGTGGCCTGAGTCCAGATCTTCAAAGCATGGAACAGATCAGACGTATAATGCGACCGACTGACGTACCTGATCAAGGCCTGCTCTGTGATCTTCTTTGGTCGGATCCTGATAAGGACACAACAGGCTGGGGCGAGAATGACCGCGGTGTCTCTTTTACTTTTGGTGCCGAAGTCGTAGCCAAATTTCTTCACAAACATGATTTCGACCTTATCTGTCGTGCGCATCAGGTAAAATATATTGGAATAATTTACTGTTTCTTTTTATTATCATTTTTTTCTATTTTATTTATATTTTTTATTCAATATTTTACATGCAGTTATATTTATATGTAAATGATCCGTAAGTTGTTCCGATTGGCATTGCTTATCAGTTAATATCTTTAAATTTTATATGTAAGCTATACAACACTATTAGTTGCAACTATATAAAATAATTGAACTCTTATTAGTTTAATAAATTTTTTAAAATCTTTTTTATATGATTTTAACTAAGTTAAAATTGTGTTTTTTGTTTTCATTTTCGATTTACAAAATGTAGGAAATTCAATTTCAAATTTGATGAAATTATCTAAGTTGTTTTAACAGTCCAAAAATTTTAAACTTTCACATATAAATATTGAGTCACATAATACAGAATGAATTGATAGATCTAAAGTACCATTATACAAGATAAATCAATAGATGTAAAGTATACAATATTTTCGAATAGTTAAAAATTCATTAACAATGTAATTTTCTTAAAGTCGTAAATTTTATTTATATTTATTCATTATTAGTTGATTATTAAATTAAATACAAAGATCAACAGAAAATAATATATTTACCATTATAATAGGGTAATTGTAGTAAAGTTCTTCGTGTGCTGAAAATATCTAGAATCTTTTTAAAGCAATTTTTCAAGCAATTTGAAATTTATGAGTTGGTAATGGTATAGATAATACTATACGAAAATTTTTACAATAGTTATTATTTGCAAAAGGAATTTTTCGACGTATCTTTCAACATTTTAGGGATTGTGAAACAAATCAAATTCTATACGGAGTTCATCACTGTAATCGATTAAATTATAAAAAATTTTAAAATGAAAAATATTATCATTGTACCAATATCATATGCCACGTGCATTAAAATTTTATGAATAACAGATTCAAGTTTAGAAATTTAACAACTTCTGAAAGAATTAAATTGCTTAATAAATGATCAACAATTATTAAAAACCATTTTTTACTACTTTGTATTATTATTTTATAAAATATACTAAATATGGTATAAAACAAAAATTCAAATTAGATTTATAGATTCTAATTCTGTAGTTTTGTAAATAAATGACTCAATAATAGAATTTCAATATATTATTAATGTCGTTGTATTAGTGTATAATGATGGGCTTAATAATTCAACTTTCAAACTTCTTAATAATATATTCCATGGATAATAGAATCTAAATAATAATTAATTTTTTTCTATAAGATCTATAGTGTAATGACACTAGTAATCATTTTGAATTCCTATATCTTTTGAAATGCTGAAAATAGATTTAGGTATGGATAGTGAGTCAAAGCATGACTCATCATAAAGCTTAATTTTATTAAGTGTTCAAAAATCGAAGTAAAAAAATACAATAGTATTAATAATTAAATATTAATTTTAAATGTTCTGGATATTAAAAATTAGCATTAATTGTATATTTAACATTACGAACTTGGTGAGCTGTTTTACAAAATTTGCACTTTGAAAAATCCAACATAAAATAAGTATTATAATTTTCATAATTATAAGTACTTTTTTTTTTAATAATAGAGACGAAAAGGATTTTGTTATTTTAAGCAATATATATTAAATCAAGAGTACATTTCATTTCCAAGAAATGCACTGCTCCTTTCGAAATAAAATTTACCATGTACACTTGCAAATAATTATAGCGAATTCATAATATTTGAAAATAATTTCTAAATATGTTAAAATTACTATATAGTTTTATAAAGGTAGAGTTTTAATTTATCACGTTACTGCGTAGCCAAAATAAACATTTTCCACATAGAATTTATATTGTGTATTACAATTGGTAATTTGCCAAGATCTACACAAGCAAATTTTTATACGTTTCATTTAATAAATTTATGTATGATTTTTGTTTTTACAGGTGGTCGAAGACGGTTACGAGTTTTTCGCGAAGAGACAATTGGTCACGCTATTTTCAGCACCGAATTATTGCGGTGAATTCGATAACGCGGGTGCCATGATGTCTGTAGATGAAACGCTTATGTGCAGCTTCCAGATTCTGAAACCCGCAGATAAAAGGAAATTTGCGTACGGTGGCCTGAACGCCGGACGGCCAGTAACGCCGCCGCGTGGTGCCAATAACAAAAACAAAAAGAAGTGAAACGGCCGATTAGATTTCGTTCGAACGCGATACTTAGGATCTTAAGACCTTTCTCTCTCTCTCTCCAACTTCCACTCCCCCAGGAAATCCTACCATCCTCTAAGACTCTTGAGTCCTTGTAAGAAAGAGCAATTAAAACTATTACTACAAGTACATTCAGAAAAGTAAAACCATTTAAAAACAAAAAATAATACACTTGCGTGAAGCCATCCATGAAAACAATGGTAAAATACAGAAATCTTTTCTGAAAAACATCATTGTAATTATCTTTTAGAGCTTTGGCAAAAAATTGTTGACATATACCTTTTAATTTTTGATTTTTTTATTTGAATTTTTATCAAAATGAACGAGAAAGCGGAACAAACACTGACGTTGATATTATTAATAAAAAAACTTGCTTATTTTTATCGAGTAGATGGCCTTCGAAAAGCGCAATGATTAATATCTGGCTAAATATATCAATAAAATGCGAGAGAAGAAAAATAGCTGATGATTTGGGAAGCCAGGAGGCTCTTGTATAGTTGTTGCTTATTCTAAAGTAATGTATTAATTCATTTAAGTTGAGAAAAGAAAAACGAATGGAAAGATGATGTATGCTAAAAAAAAAGAAAATATTTGTACTGTAAACAAGATTATTCGAAGCGTAGCTTTCTCTGCATGAATACATGATGAATACATAGTTTTGACGTCGCTCTCGATCAAAAGAAAAATACGGGACTACGTGCTCTCGTTGTTTCTCTCAACGCTATTTCATTTACATGTCGCGAGATGACGATATTTCTTTTTCTTTACTTTACTTTTTTTTTGTTTTTTATCTTGATCGTAAACAAACAATATAAATCATTGTAATGGGTCTGAATATCACCTGCCCGAACTCTATTGTTTAACTTACACAAATACAATAATAGAAGAGATAGAAATATTGTGGCAATGATTTTATTGGACGCGCAGTCACAGTGCACAACTGAACTTGTGCACACTCACGGTACAATAACGTGTTTGCTATTTTCTGCAGTTATTAATATGTGCAAATAATAACGAACGATGATTGAAATGCGACTTTCTCAAACTCCTAAAAAATTCCTTTTTTGTACGAAAATAAATTTACAGAAAATATACTCAAAAATAATAATAAATATATCAGAGGGTTCTTACGTTGATATAGCGAGAATTTAATAACGTTACAATATAAAAAGTAAAGTGTGATTAATTATACATGCAAAAATATAAAAATAATTTTTCTTCTGAACGCATAGAGAAGGCCAAAAGGAAATTAGCACTTTCGAAGTCTAATAATCGTAAACTTAGCAATAAATATAGAGTAAATTTTATTAAAATAAATTTCAAATAGTTTTTCCAAAAGACATAAATCAAAAATAGAATGATGTGTAGAGAAAACGGTTTAGCGTTCCTTCCTTTTATAAACGTATTAATTTTTTATACTTAACAAGTTTTTAAATATTTATTATTTTTTAAATTATAATTATTTAGATAATGTTAGTGCTAATATTTTCTTGTTCTTCTCTATAAACTGTTGAGATCATTGCAGAGAAGTAGTTTATTAGGAAGGGGATTAATTATAATTCAAACCGCCATTATATTTATTAAGCCTTTAGTTGTGAAAGGTGACAAAAATGTGATAGGCGCATTTGTTGAGTGTAGCCAATATGTATTCGAAGTATATTCCAAACAAGTACAAAAGAAATGAAAAGTAGATCGTGAAGTCATACAGCCTTCAAAATTTATTTTTCGTTCTCTATGGTTGATTGTTTGGCAGTAGATGGTAATTGCTTTGAAAATACTTTTCTCTGACTTTAAAAAGTGTTTTTTACAGGTAGTCCATGATTATTTTTTATATCTATTAAATCAAGAAAAAACAAATTGTGTTAATTTGAATAAAGAATTATTCAGCACAGTAAAGAACACCATTTTGAATTGTTTATAATGAATGAATTCTGCAAATATAGGGGGTTACAAAATATAAAGCGAGGGCTAAACAACAGGTTCAATTCATCTTTGTCTCGTGCAAGAAAATGAAAGCGTAATCACAGCATGTATACATATAAATCATAATTCATCGTTTTGCATTCGAACACTGATATTGTCTCGCGATCCAAATCTCATGTTAGTTCATTCCCATCGTCATCAATACCTTTCGCCTTTAAATAAATAAAGAAAAGAAACCAATCCGTCTTCGTATCCATTCGAAAGTGATAAAATGAGCATTTTCATTTTCCTTGAATGTCATAAATAGTTTCATTTTCAAAAATCCTATTGTATTAACAAGTAAACGATTAATATATAAAATAAAGTACGTGAACAAACAGCAATGATTTGGAAATAAAGTGAAACCGCTGACTCAACAAATTACTTTGATTGCCCTCAATAATTGTATATTTATTTTTTATTTATTATTATTAATATTCTTTTTTTTAACAAAATCTCATCTCAAATCTTGCCTTTCATTTTTCATTACATTTAAAATTTGTCAAAATAGTGTTATACATCTAAGTTAAACATTTCAATTATTTCTTTCTGTTTTCTTTCTTAATTCATACTTCAATGATGATATTGTCTAAAGAATAGATAACATTTATTTGACTTAGGTTTTCATTTATTCTAAATTAAGTCCAATATAATTGGATAGCAAACGTTAATTTTAAATATTTACGCTATAAAAAATTTTTTGAATATTGATTATGACTAAATATTGCTTACTATTATACTAAAAAAAAAATCATCAGAAATCGTGCAAATTCTTATTTTTGACAAGTTAAAACATCAATTTTTTTCAGTATTTCAATTCGATAGTTAAACTTGAGTTAGGTTTACAATTGTCAGTGGTAACGCTTCGTTTGCGTCTACGCAAATGCTATATAATTTTTTTTTTTTTCACTTTTACATCTTTACAAAAACACCAATTATGTCTTTCCGACACGAATCTACTACCCGATTTAATCACGAAACGAAAAAAAAACTATCTTTTACTATATATGTGTTTATTGCTACGCATCTAATAAGCAATATTTTATACTCGTACATTTTTTATAGTGAAAAAAAAAGCTTTTTTTTAATTGCATGCAATTTTACAATAGATTATATATATATAAACACAATGCAGAATATTTGATTTAATTTGTTTTCTAAAACATTATAGATCAGTCGCAATATGAAGAAAAAATAATTAGTGAATTTCTTTTTTAATTGTAAAATTTTTAAGAGTTGTGAAGAGTGCAGCTGTGTAATTAAAAAAATTGTCGCGTTGAAAGAAAATATTATAGTTATTGTGTATTAAGAAATCTGAATCTAGTAAAAGTATATTATTGATGAAAAGTAAGTCCGTGAGGTGGATAAAATTTGGAGTAAAATTAAGGATCGTATGATTTCTTTCATTTTATTATTAACGAAAATCTACATACTTGTGAATTTTGATTTTTGATTCTTATATTTACAAGCAATAAATTACTTAAAAAAAGATTTAATGTCAATGTAATATCAGAGTAAAATTAAATAAAATGAGAATGTAGTCTTGTTAAAAAATTTGACTTTGTTTTAATTATTATAATTACAACTGAAAATAAATATATTTTGTTTACAGTAAAAGTACGGAAAAATTGGTAACTATTATTTTGATTTATTAATGCCGTGAAACATAATCTATAAACAGATAATTAAATTCATTTCTTTTCCCGAACATAAATATATAGACATACAGCGACATATACCCCATGTTTTTATTATTGTTATTTTATTATCGCTTCTCGCAGAAGAATTTTTCTTGAAGCCGTATATAGACAATGAGACCAAATTTAATTTTGTCACCAACTGTAGCTTTTAATGTATAGAAATTTTTTTATAAAGAGATCGAGTTTTTTCTTGTCATTGAATTATATAACTGAAGAAATTTTTCGTGATATCTAAACAAAATAAAAAAAAAGAATTAAATTAAATTACAGCATAAGAAATACATACGAGCCATTAAAATGAATAAATATGAGTGTGAATTATGTAAGAATTTGAGCCAATATATTATGCGATCTAATAAAATGTGTATTTAAAAAGTGACTTTTTGAGATCACTGTGTATTAATGCAAATTCGATATATTTGTCTAAGACTTGAGAGTGTATGAGATTACGCGATGAAAAATAAAGGTACTACTGAAATTAATATTTTTGCTTATCATTTCTTAAAATGAATTTTAATTAAAATATTCAAAATAATATTCGATGTTTTTGTAAAGCTCAAACGTAGACACGATCTATAAATTACAAGATGTGCTCGCAAAAAAAGAATTAACATACTAAAAATACATGTGCAAAATTAAAATAAAAAAATTTTGAAATATTTCGAAATTTGTTAACTTTTATAAATTGTGATGTGTGTAAAATAAAAGCTAATATCTATGGAAAAAGAAAGAATTATTAAAAATATCTTATTTACAAATATAAGGGAATAAAATGGAATAAATGCGGTATTTTTAATGACGCAGGCGCATAAAAAAGTGGTTTATTCCAGACTTCACGTAAATATCCTTGTGTATTTTAACGCGTTCAATCCGAATACGAGACCAGGCTTTATCTTTTTGCTTTAGTTGCGAAAAAGTCGAGCCCCTTCAAACCTTTGAATTCTAAATCCTCGAACGGCGAATGCTTATTCATCCTCAACTTTTCAACGTTGAATCTTTTTTTATTCTGAATGACAAAAATAACTTTATAATTGTCTCCTTGTGTGCATAAAAGGAAAAAATTAGGGCACCTTTTTGAAAATACAAAATTTTAATACTGGAAAGGTCAAGAGTTGAATTATTCTTTTTTTTCAATAAAGCGGATAGTTTTCTATGTTAAAAAAAAATAAAAAAAAAAAAAATAATAATTGTAGCAAGTAGTCAGTAATCTGGCTTTGAACTCGAATTAAGAGCGTGAAAACCATGACAAAATCTATAATGATGAAAAAAAAAATTTGTTTTCTATATTTATGCAACAAACGATCAATGCGAAAATTACTCTATTTTACATTACCACATCTGTTATTTTTGTTTGACTGTACGCGCATTTTATTCAGTTGTTGTTAAAAATGCATGGGTGATAGCTTCGGTCTAAGAAGCAAAATGAGACGTTTTATTATACGTGTATATGAAGCAGCCTCAAAAAAGAAGAACGTTGAAAATGAAACATTTTAAAAAGAAGATCTTTAAAAGTTTAAATTGCAAAACTTTATAATTATATACGTTTATGAGTTTTTACAAAACTTTCTGAAACTTCGTAAATGCATTAGTTTACTTTCTACGTGGGAGAGAAGTTCTGCCAAGTTATATTCGAGATTTATTTTTATTGTAAAGACATTCTATCATACGGTATTTTGATAAAATAATGTAGAATTTTGCGCTTTGTGACAAATACTATACGATTCTTTTATTTGTAAAAATATTTTTAAATTTTATTTTTAATAATTGAGTGAATTTTAGAAGTTAAACTCCATGTTCCAATAATTAGTATTTTTTTCTTTCTTTTATTTTGAAATTCAAATCTTTGGACAAATATTCAGGATTAATTAAGCACAACAGATTAAATTTAAAAAATGTATAAAAATCACTGTAACTGGCTAAGCGAATCTGAGCGCCAGGCTCGATCTTATTCGATAGAAAATGTTCTATGTGATACTTGCATCAAAGATTTATTCTATCTCAGGCTCTATACACTTTTATGATATTTTTGAGTGTTGATTGTGTCAAATTTTCTAATTGATTCAATTTTTGCACTATCTATTGGATATAAGATTTTACATATAATTCTCAACTGAAATGTTTTTCTGAACACCTTTCTGACCTTGTAATTTTCCTTATAATATTCGCATTATATACATTTTAGATAAATTAGATGAATCATCTTATAAATTGGGTGATTATTGTTAGATCATGTTCTAACATCACAAAAGTATGGATTTTTAATCTAATCGTTATACTAGTTAGAGAATTAATTTTCATTTTGATACTGCACTCTAGTTTCATCTATTACTTCGATTAAATTTTATATTTACCTACAAAAATAAAAAAGTTACATACTAAATTTTGAAAACATTTAAAGAATTATAAGCAATAAGGATTAATAAAATAAGCTATAAAAAAACGAAAAAAGATGAAGCCACTGTATTTCTCAATGCAATTTAAAATAATAAATAAAGTTTATAGAGAATAATAAAGAGAAATTCAATACAAAACTTTCTCCATGTACGTATTTATAAAAAAAAACTCCCGTTTACAAATCACAAAAATTCGAAAACGATCGACAATCAACACTCGGCAATATTAAAAAAAAAAAAAACAAAAAAAACCCAGGGCTGGGACAAGTAAATCTTCAACCTGGACATATGCAGACCGCACAAGGAACACTTTTCGGCCGGATAAGATTCGAATAAGACGTGAAATATAATATCGCTCGCATAATCCAGCGAAATTTTGCGTTCCAACGCCTCGACCTTGAATTCCGACGGTTCTTATGGTTTGATATAGACTTATAAGCACACAGAGGAAGTCTCGTGGCTCTAATAAAAAAAACTTAATAACTGCTTTTAAAGCAATTTCAATGTTACTTTTATCAATCAAGTTTATTTAATTTGTTTATAATTTATTTATTTAGTTTTGTGCTTATTTAATAAAAAAACAAACAGACTTCGAATACGGAAAATTTTATATACTGCGTGATTCGACACATCGTTGTCAATTACGGGCCCGAAGTGTTCTCTCCTCGCTTCGGCCGCAGATACTACCAAACAATAAGCTCCAAGAGCGCCTGTTTCGCTGGCCTGTTTGACGCGCGTTCTCCCCTCCGCTCGCTCACCGTACGCGCATGCACACGTCTTCATATATATATATATATAGCAAATTTCCCCCGCAATAGTACCCGAAAAATGCCGAATATTGTAGGGTAAATTTTTATACGTGCTAATATTATGATGATTTTTTACGAGTCTTTGACATTATAAATATCGTACATTATTTTTTATTTATTTTTTTATGTTATTTAACGTCGCACTACTTATGTTTCCAAATATCGGTTCTAATCAGCGACCGAGGACTACGATGTGTTGGTAAACAAAGCACATGTAAATTATTACAGCGGTGCCTGTGTCAATCGGCCGAGACCGAGATTTGAACTCGGATCATCGAATTATTAGTCCTTTGCTCTAGCGATCGAGCGATCGCAGGCTTCAATCGAACATTATTGTTGATAAAATCGACGGTCTCGGCTTCTCTGACTACGCTAGTAATCGCCGGATCAAATCTTGTTTATCCGGTAGATCGGAAAATGTAATTTTACCCGATGTTTCGTC
Source organism: Sycobia sp. Sy_11 (assembly GCA_018907035.1). Taxonomy (NCBI): domain Eukaryota; kingdom Metazoa; phylum Arthropoda; class Insecta; order Hymenoptera; family Epichrysomallidae; genus Sycobia; species Sycobia sp. Sy_11. Next base: position 27,945 of record JACCIC010000104.1, read on the forward strand.
GACAACTGATGTGCAATTGCAGGTGCTCGGACGTTCCGCAAGGTAGCATGGCAGGTCATCTCGGTGTTTTTTCTTCATTGATTAACGATGCGCCATCTGTTAACAATCACCAATTAGTATCGCCTTTATGCCGACGCTGCGCGTTCATATACCAAAATCCTAGTACTTCGGACATTGGAAACCTGTTGGAATGAGTAAATAAGAATCTCAATTAATATAACGCACGTTGGCCTATTGATAATCGGCTTATTATTAATGCTGCGAGAACAAAACGTACGTGTGGGTTACGTCCCGAGGCTTCCTTAAACAAATAAGAAGTCGCTCTTTATTGTTAGCCTGTCTTTACCATCGTTGGTAAATCCTAGGTGGGACAATTGATAATATACTCGTATCTGGAAGAGAACAATGCAAAATATATTACGGCCCAGAAATGTTTCACCGCTTCAGCGTGCCTCGGAACGAATCAAGGATTTTTTTTCAGCAGTCTTTCAGATTTACGTTAATTAAATCATTCATGTGTCCTAACTTCGATCACTGCTCGGATTTGTGCTGGGATCTATCCACGGAATTTTTTCTTCTTCTAAAGTTAACGCGCTGTAAATATGTGAAATGGGACTGGGATAATGATTTTCAAGCACATCACTCCCTTGGGTAGAATTAACGGAATTTTATCTCATGCGCATCGAAATGCAATTACTTAGTTTTACCATCGCTTGTCACACTGTGACGAAATCGTGAACGAATTCATACTGCGGAAATATTATTTTTTAAATCTACAAATACACCTCAAATTATGGGAGAATCATCCATTAGATCTTACGAAACTTTCATTTTCCACGAATTATTTGGTTTATTCTTTTTATATTGGAGTTATTTATCTGTGTGAAACGATCTTTCTCATCGGCTTTCAGATGGATATACGTAAGTCGTCAAGTTTCAAGCAACTCATTTTTCAACATTTGATTTTTATTTTAATAATTTTTCATTATAGTGAACCCTTGGGGTACCGGGATTTTAGACATTTTCAATAGGTATTGTTTGTATGAAAAAGTGATCATAGGTCCCCAATTTTAACCCAAACTGAGACTAAACGTTTGCGAGTCAAATCATGACGCATATGTCCGGGACGGTAATGTTCATGTTAAAGTTTTCATAATTGAAAAAAACAATTCTATACGTATGGAAATGTATATATATATATATATATATATATATATATATATATATATATATATAGGTTTTTTTGGGTCGCTGATTACGATTCTGGAGTCAAAATTGAAAAATTCGAACATTTTGACGGCCAAACGCATTGAAACACTTATTTATTTTTTAGATAAAATATTTAGTTTATTTTTAATTTTGATAATATAACTATGTGTTTATGTACAATAATAATAATAATAATTAATCATTTATAATAATTATTATTATTTATTGGTAATTATTATTAACACCTACCCATTATTCTTAATCATTATTCGGTACAAAATAGGTGTTTTACAATGGTTTATTTTCTGACGCATATATATGCGTCATACCGATACTCTAAGGGTTAATCATATTTATATGTTTATAAATAATTTTTATTTTAGATTTGTTATCATATTATATATATATATATATATATATATATATATATATATATTGGTTTTATACTTTTATTGTATTTTTGAGAATTGTTTTAATTTGCGCCTTTCATTAATATTGTTAATAGCATATACCTTATACCTTTATATCTTTCGTTTGATTATCTAGGATTAGATTATCATTGATGAAAAGTTTAATTATCTTTATTGAATATCCATTATCTTTAATGAAAAGTATTCAGTATTCTTTCTTTCCCTCGGTCACTGGGTGAAAAATTACGGATATTTCTCGTTTTTTGTAAAATTAATGGCATATAGGTGAGCACGAATAAGATGACACTATTTAGTTAAAACAATAGGAATTTAATAATCTCGTTTAAAAACCAATTTAAAATTCTCGTATCTCTTTTTTTTAAGCACGGCCGCGTTTCCCGAAGGCCTTTCTAGATGATGAAGTTAGATTCCACTAGGTGGCGTTCAAATTCTCTGGATAATCGCGCCTATTGGTTTAATTGAAATTAAAAATAACCATTATTTGAAGTGCGCATTGTGCCATTGACAAATAAATCGTTCAAAATCAAAGAGATAGGAGAAAATGGAATTTTTTTGTTATATATGTAGTTTTAAATTTAAATAAATAAATTTAAATAAAGTATATTAAGAAACGATGCAAGAATTTAAAGGTAAATGATCTTATATAAATTGAGAAATACAGTTCGAAACAATATATACATTATTAATTATAGAAAAATTAATATACGTTTAAAATGTTTTCGTCATTTTCAAAAAAAGAAGAAATTGATAGGATTGTGCCAAAATGTTAAAATCAAAGAATTTTTTTGTTATTATGTAGTTTTAAATTTAAATAATATAAATTAAATAAAGTATATTACGAAACGAGCAAGAATTTAAAGGTAAATGATCTTTATAAATTGAGAAATACAGTTCGAAACAAATATATATTATTAATTATAGAAAAATTAATATACGTTTAAAATGTTTCCATGTCGTCATTTTCAAAAAAAGAAGAAATTTTCGTTGCTATACGCCAAAAAATAATGATAGGCACATCGATAAAACAATCTTCTGTTTTTTTAGACTTTTTTCAGATTTTGTCGGACCTCTGTTTTTTCATAAATATTCCATATAAAATTAGTAAATGACGTGAGTATTATAAATACATTTTGTAAAATTTAGCAGTACCTAGGTGCTTCATTTGAAGCACGGCTTTTCAAATAATTTAACTGTTTCATCGATTTTCTTATTTATTTAACAATACGACACATGATAATTCATCAAAGTATGCATTTAAGTTTATAGGAAGCGAGCTTTCTTATACATTTTACATTAGAAATATATGCATTTGTTGCTCCGATTATTATTTCGAATTGTATCATTGCGTAACGTATATTATTCACTTTTCGCGAAAATTAGAGCATTAAAATTTCTGCACCAAACATTCATCGATGCACTGAGCGCAAATATTTTATCCAAGTCCTCGACCATTCATTTTTAATAAATTCCTTCGTCAGCACCCGGGACAAAATTAGGCCAGCGCTGCTGGGCAACGAAACTTCAGGAAGCTTTTTGTTGGGCTCAGCGTATCTGTCGCCTCCTTCAAAATTCTTAAAACAGATCGAGTATTTAATTATTTATTAATTTAATAAAATTATAATTGATGGAATCCAACTTTAATGTTCTTGAAACTATATTGAATGTTATTAGATCTCAATCTTAATGCATTATGTGCATTATTAGCTATTTTTATAGGTATTTACTAATTCAGAGATGAAATATAATGCATGATCAGGTAAATGTGGTTCGTAATAGAGTCGAAACAATACGATGATTCATTATTTATTTTTAAATTTATTGGTGCGGCTTAGATTTGTAAGCAGCATAATATCGTAAAAAATCTAGTTACAGAAACAATATAGAAATTGAAGAGCAAGGAAATGGAAATTATCATACATTAGTTATTTCCCAGGATGATGATTCTGACTGTTGTGATTCTGAATCAGACGATTGTCAGAACTCACAAAACGATATTCTATCAGTTAGTTATTCACAGGTTTTAAATAATTAATTAAGAGAATCAATCAAAATTAGAGCTAGAATTTGTTTCTAAATGGGTGAATGGAGAAAAATTATGCAATAATTACCCCCAAATTAATGATTTGTTTTCTGAAAGAAACAAGAAAGTTTATTTGTGATTCCTCCTGCATAGAGTTGTTTGAACTTTGTTTTTCTATTGAATTGAAGGATTATATTATTGTAAGTACTCAAATGGAATGGTCATAACTTGACGATGCATGATTTTGAAATTTTTTGAGGAGTGATTATTACATTAATTATTAATCAAAGGAAATCCCAGAAAGACTATTCGTCTTCAAACTTATTGCTGGAATGCCTTGCAATAGCTAAGGCAATGAATCGAGACAAATTTCTCAAGATAAAATCTAAAATAAAACTTGCCAAACCTGAAGATAAAAATGTTGATGACGGAACTTGGAGAATACAGAAAGTTCTGGGAATTTTGAATAAAAATGATGAAATGATGGTGAGATTTCGTGGAAGAATCATCTTGCTTCAGTTTATGAAAGATAAGCCTAAGCGATTTAGAATAAAAATGTGGGGACTTCGTAATTGTAAAGGGTATCTGTTCTGCTGTGATATTTATTACGGCAAAGGTTCGATTATTTATTCAACTGATAGAAAAGTAAAATTATCTAAATGTGCCTTATGAAGTTTTGATAATGGTTCAAAAACTGCTTACTACTGTTTCCCCAAAGAAAATACCTCAATATAATTTATATTTTGATAATTTTTTTGTAACACTGAGTTGCTGATTCACTTGCGATCGATTGGCTTGAAAGCTACGGGCACCGTACGATAAAACGGAATAAATCTTGACAATGAATTTGGATAAAAAATGCAGTAAGAGGTAAAATTTCTGTCAAACATGAAGAAAAAAGGGTTTGAATTTTATCACTGCGGTGGATTCAAAGCGTGTTTCTCTACTTTCAACCGCAGCAGGCCTTGAATCATTATCAAATGCAAAAAGATATGCAAATGAATTTAAAAGTAAAAGCTATTTACCTTTTCCCAGAGCATATACACTCTACAATAAGTACATGGGCCGTGTCGATCTACATGATGGACATTGTAGTAATTTGATGCCATATATAAGAGCCAAAAGATGAACTTGATCAATGTTTCTTCGTCTTATCAAATCATCAATAACCAATGCACTTGCACTTTGTAATTTATCGAATAGTAGCAAAAAAATTGGATTAAAAGAGATGGCTGTAGACATTGCTGAATTTTATGTCGCCAAAAGTAGAAAAGACAAGAAAGAGCCTCATGAATTCATAAGATACAAGAAAAAGAGAAATCGCAAGAATTTCCAAAAATGCTAAAAAGAACCAATGAAAATGTGTAAGAATTGCGATGCTTATTTTTGCGATACTTGTTTTCGGTTATTTCATTAAAAAAAAAAACGTAGAATTTATGTCATATCAATAAGAAAATAAAGCAAAAAACTAAAGCAAACAAAAAAACTTTTAAAAATGAAAAAAAATTAAAAATAAAAAAAGAAAAAAGTTCTTCACATACATTTACCTCCACGTGATAAGAACTGGGCAACGACAAAAAATTTTTAAAGGGTAAAGAATTTTGTTTATGAATTTATTCTATATTTAACTTTATTACCAACAAAATATCTTCAAAAAAAAGGAACATCACATATTAATTGTTGAAAATTTTCGGAATTAGTTACTCAAAAAATGATCGAATTTAGAAAAAAATATTGCTAAAGAAAATGTTCTTAGAATTTATCAAAGAAAATGCTGGAATTTTTCCAGAGCTTCTTGGCAAAGTTCCAAATTTTTAAAACGTTTCTAATGTTTCTGAACAAATTTCGGCGTGTTCTTTAATCAATTCTAAGAACTTTTTCTTCAGTAAAATTTTTTTTGAAAGTCCATCTTGTTCGAGTAAATAATTTCAGAAGATTTTTATGATTTTCTGCAATTCATCCGCCATTTAGTGTGTTTTCAATTTTTTCAAAACCGAAATCGTTAGATTTTCAATTTTAGGTATTATTAAATCTTAAAAGCATTACAATTGAAAAATCAAAATGAAAAAAAATTTTTTTTTAAAACATCGTTTCTTTGAAAAAAAATCATATTCAGTGTTCTATTCAATCATGTTATGTGTTCTAATGCAGATATATCATTTGTATTATCCAATTTATCAAGTACCTGAAAACACCATTTATAGTATTGATGACTTCTCGTTCCTTTCAAATTTTTTACTTGCGAGCCGATTTTTGAGATTAGGAAACACATATAATAACTGGAGGCTAAATCTGGTAAATATAATGGATGAGATAGTAATTTCGAATCCTAAATTTGTTGATTTTAGCGATGATAACAACCGTCGTATAGGCAGGTGCATTATCGTAGTGAACCAAGTTTTTTTTCTGTACCAAGTGAGATCATTTATGTTTCACTTTACCTTTCAAGCATTGCAATAACTCTCTGTAGTATTTACCATTGATTATTATACACTTTTTCAGATAATCAATGAAGAACATTCCTTTCGTGTTCCAAAAAAACAGTGATTCAGAACCTCGTTCACTGATAAAATTGTTTTTGCCTCTTCTGGACACGGTTTTTTGGTTTAATACTTTGTTTCTACTATCTTTTTCTTTTAGGAGTGTAATGGCGAATCCACAGTTATAAATTGACGCGAAATTGACTGAGGTTCCGCTTGTACTACGCCAAATTTTCAATAGAAACAGCTTTCGGCGTCATTTTTTCATCGAATCTTAACAAACGCGGTACCTAATAGTACCCGCCTAGAACAGAGCTACCCCATGCTCAAATGTCCATGTAAAATATTGCGCACGCATTTCGTTGATATCCTGTTAATCTCAGCTATCTCATTCCCCTTTAATCTATGGTACTCTACTACCATTATGTAAAATTTTCAACCATATCCAGAGCTATGACCTCAACGGGACGCCCCGAACAAGATTCATCAGCAGCTATCTACCGACCTTTCTTAAATTCTGAAACCTACTGTTTATTCGTTGAATATCATCAAGTAGAGCCTGCTAATGTAGAATCTAGTTCTTCTGTAATTTGAAGTATAGTTAGTCCTTATAAATAGAAGTATTCTATGACACGCCTGTCCGATTGTTCCATCTTTACGTAAACAATAGAGGCGTCTTCTTTAGTAGGCTCTTAAATATATACCAACCGACTAATCGTACTGAAAAATTATGGAGAAGTGAGTGGGATGTCCTACTATATTATACAAACCAGAAATTAGTTATACCAGCACCATTTCTAGGTCAGGCTGGAAACTTTTCACCCTATCCTCGTACTTAGTAATCTAAATATCCAAGAAATTGGACCTTGCAATAGTTATTTGCCCTTCTCTGCTTTTCAGAGTCCACGGTCCTTCATCTTTCTTGGCCGTTCTTACGGCAACTACCAAGGAGTGTACCACCACCCCTGCAGCAAGTAGTCTTTATTTATCCAAATGACTCAAGGTCTATCTGTCCATTGCAGCACAATAAAATCAAGCAAAAAAAATTGGAAAAAGATATCAGTTTAATTCTGGAAAATGATACTAATGACTAGCAATATTAATAAAAATAAATATATCCAAGAAAATATTGGTCACCAGCATCTATTGTTTCTTATAAACATAAGTGATAATATAAAGTAAATATATAAAGTAAAAAAAATTATATACCAATTTCCAAAAAAAAATACTGTGTACGTTTCGACCTACGTCAATTGTTGGGCTCACCAGTTCGATGGCAAGTGACCCAATTTTAGATGTCCATCATACAGAAGTATAACATATTTGAAATTATTTAAAGCTTTAATTAAAATATTTTACTTTCATTAAATTAAATTAAAATTTACTTAAAGTTTCCATAAACGAAAATATATTTTTATCATTCAGATTAATGAATGTGCTACAGATATGTAACTTTGCAAACACTACGTGGATCTTTTTCATAGGCTCAACGACATTAAATAATTTTGAAATATGATACACCAATATTGCTATAAATAAATAGATCCAAAGTTTGAGTGTTTAAAAAAATCACTGGAATATTCTCAGAGCTGTATAACTGTAGCACATGCACTAATCTGAGCGATAAGAACACATTTTCAATTATTTAATCTGTAATAACTCTCTACTCCTACAAGTAAAATACTTCAGTTAAAGCTTTAAGTAATGCCAAATCTGTTATACTTCTGTACGTCGTTATCTAAGATTGGAGAGATGCTTCTTCGTTTGTGCATATGAATCCCTTCTTTTCTTAGAGCACATGCGCAAGTTCTGTCATCGCAAATACTAAATGCGGAATGTTCTCCCAAAGCTTGTCCCTAAGAGGGTGCTCACGTATTCCGAATTGGCTTTGTTTTCTCCCGTCGTTACTCGGAAACCGAAGTAATCAAAACATGGTCTTCTTTAATTTTATGATCGTAATTCATAAATAGATGCAGCCACTGTGTTACATTTAGTTTCTCTGGATTGTCTTTTATTTGCTAGTTATAATAAGCATTTGCGATGTACTAAATATTTCATATAAATAATGTCTACACTGCATAAACTTTTGTAGATAAAAATAAATATTTTTTAAATTAAATAAATGATTGATTCATGTAACATTGGTTACACATTTATTTAATATAAGTATTTTATATATTTAAAATATTGAAATGTTTATTTACATGCAGTAAATTTAATATGCACGTTTTTCCAGGCATGTATTTCCTTTTTTTTCTCGAGTAATATAACCTTTAGCGCGCTTATTTTATGAGCCTAGCAGCAATTGGCTTGATAAAAACAATCTGGAAATTGTTTAGTTCTAAAAGCTATAATATTTTCAGCTAAATGGTTCAAGACATTTCTTGTATGCCAAAAAGTTTTTTCAAATATATTAACTGCTTCTAAATGACAAATCACGCTGCTTGCAAATTTATCCGTTAATCTGATCAAAGAAAAAGCTGATTTATTTGACAAATCAGTCTTTCCGTATTCTCTTAAATAAACATATCATGTTCGTTATCCGATTCAGTTGTATTTTAAATTAAAATATTTGCACAGTCTTCGAATTTTGTTTTTTAAGAGATTTTTTGTTTGTGATTGTTTCTTTAAGCTCTTGAATTTCAGTAGCTTCATCTACATCATATTTCACTGCCTGTCTTGCAATTTATGCAAGCAATAAGAATTACATGCATCAATAATGGTGTTCAAATACTCATTTGCTGATACCGATCATTTATTCGATAAATCCGCATGAGCATTAAGATTGAGAGAATTAAGATGAGTATTAAAACCATCAAGAGTGAGAGCTCACGACACACCCCGATTTAATAGCTAAAAAGAGAATTTAACCTTCATTACTTCAAAAGAATTAGGGTTCAAATGCGTGTCAGTAAAAAGCTCGAGCTAATTCGAAGTCACCTGAGTTCTATCGAATTGCAAAGTCTATCTTAATAATCATTATTTATTAATATAATTACTGCCGTACCTTCTTAGTTGCGCTATCAATCTTTTAAGTAAATGTAGCCAATCGTAGATTACATAAATCTTCACATTGTTCATAATGAAATATAATTATTCAGCGGCAAGATCTATTAATTTATACAATAGTCCATAATTGCTACTTTGGTCGCAAACTATTGTAAACACTACGCGAAATAATTATAAACATTATGGATATGTACTTTAATAAAAATAAATAAGATATAAATAACAGCTAAATATAATGTAAAGAATTAAAATAAATTCATGAGAAAAATCTATAATTTCTCAAACGCTTAAAAAGTTCCACACTTTTCAATGTAAAATATGGACGATAAGTATAAGCGATGAAGCCAAATATTTGATACATTATAAGAAATATCGAAGAAACAATTTTATGAAAGAAAATATGTTCAAATTCAAAACTGATAAAATTACTATTTGTACGTTTCGCCCTCGGTTACCTCGTGCGCTCGTCACTAGGACGACAGATAACCAATTCCTAGACGTACGATACTTGTTAAAATACACGAGATGTTATAATGTAAAGACAGTTAAATTATCTATGGGAAAAGAATATTATATTTAAATGAAGATTTGCAAATTAATATTTTCTTACATTTTAGAAAATAGCAGGTAAATGAGGGCGAAACGTACAAATAGTAATTCTTTCGGTTAATAATATTTAACTAACTTCTTCAAAGAATTATTTATTGTATACTTCTTATAAATCAAAATCTCAAATTTGACTTCATAGCCTAGAGATATCGTTAATGTTTTAAATCGCAAAGTATTGAAATTTTCAAGTATTTGAGAAATTCTAGATTTTTCTCATGAATTTATTTTAATTACTTAATTGAGTTTTACCAAGTGTCAGAGTGCAATTTAATTTATCTTTTATATAATGTGAAGTTCAATAAGATATAAAACTAAATAAAAGCTAAATATACTGTAAAGGTAAATAAAAGCTAAAGAAAATCTTATGAACTAATCTTAAGAGCTCTATTGTAGAAATGTAACTAAACCTCAGGATAATTTTGCAGATTTTAGAAATTGTTTGAATCAGTTAGATTCAGCTCAAATTCTAACCAGATTTTTAGGTCAGGTACTGTATAGTACAGTTATCGCAATTAACAAAGACCTGCTTGTGTTTCTTTTTTCTCTTGTTCTTGTAGTTACATTAATAACTTAATGTATTAATATATTATGTATATTAGATATGTAAAATATGTATAGGCAGATACATACATTAACCTGTTTAGTAAATAATAGACTGTAATAAAAAATCAATTCTTCAGACCGAAAAAAATTTTGTATTTATTAAAGATTTTGTCGATTTAAACAAATGGTTCTATTATTTATTATTACAATATTACTATATTCTATAATCATAAATATATTCTATAACTATTATTACTATATTCTATTATTACTATATTTTACACACATATACGGTTACGCGCGCGTGCGAATCGTTGGTCTTTTACTCTACACTGATGACAGAGAACAGATCTCAGACTCACGCACGTGCGCACCACTCTTCATTTCTTTTTATATGCATGCATAGACACACACACACACACACACACGCGCGCGCGCGCGCATGCATACACACACTAATTATATTATATACAAATCGCAACCGCAAAATGACTGCAATCACTGGAATAAATATAAATTAGTTCTGTAAACTCATTATTTTATTTATTTAATCATATATATATATATTATTTTTTTAATATATGTTCTTTTAATACCTTGCTGGAAGTGTGTTTTTAATGTCGATTCAAATTATTAAAAATTAAATTAATGTTTATGGTTCTTCTGTATTTTAAAATGCTATGTAAATGTTTATTATATATATATATAGAACTTCAATTGCTTTTCATCGAATGTTTTCATAATCTTCAAGCAAATAATTCATTTTATGCCTTTTAAAATAAAGTTGAATAAAGGCAATTGAAGTTTCATAATCTCGATCCAAGACTCGATCAATGAGGCTAAATAGCAATCAAATATGTTCACTTATTCTAACCTCAAAATCATAAAAAAATCAATAACACTGGTTTCTATAGAAATAAGAAACTAACTAATTTTGAAAAACCCCGGTACTCTAAAGGTTAACAGAATATAGTTTGGATGCGGAGCATCGTCGGTTTGATTTTTGTTTTATGTTGAAAAATTTGTTATATTTCACTTAATAAAATGCTGCTGAAACAAGAAAGCACATGTTTGTATTTTTTTCTATATATACGTAGGCCTAAACATTTAATTGTATATTGTGTTGATTCTTTATATTAGAGTCAGCTATGCTAATTTCGAGTTGAACTTATTTTTACTCCATCATATTTAGAAAATTATTGATAAATATATTTCACTAATTATATTTTGTAATTCGTTTTTTTTTTTGATAATATACGTTAATTTCTGTTAAATTTGACAGCTTATTTATTTATGAAAACACATTTCTATTGAAAAATGCATACGACATAAATTTATTTGACGAAATGTTTGTCCTAGATACGATGAATAAACATTATTTTACAGCAACTATGATAAAACTAAGGTAAATCAAACGGTCAAACTTATGGCTGAACTCGAGATTTCCGTTGCTCAAGCGGGAACGCGAGCCGTACAAGCCGCTCGAGCTACATCACTACCGGCATCGCTACGTAAATTTTTTTAAATAAAATTATATTAATTTTCAAATGTGTGTATGATTCCAGATTGGAATAACAGATTTTTTCAGTCTCCCAAAAACTGTACCTTGGGTCTGTTTGGAGATCGAATAATTTCTACGTGATACTTGAAATACCGACATATTATAATTTCTTTTTACGATATTAGGCTGCTTACAAATCTAAGCTGCTTCAATAAATTTAAAAATAAATAATGAATCATCGTATTGTTTCGAGTTTATTATAAACCACATTTACCTGATCATGCATTATACTTCATCTCTGAATTAGAAAATACCTATGAGAATAGCTAATAATGTAAACAATGCATAAAGATTGAGCTCTAATAACATTCAATATAGCCTCAAGAACATTAAGTTTTAATTCCTTAGATTTTAATTCTATTAAATTAATAAATAACTAAATACTCGATCTGTTTTAAGAATTTTGAAGGAGGCAACAGATACGCTGAGCCCAGCAGAAAGCCTCCTAAAGTTTTATTGCACGACAGTGCTGCCCTAATTGTCGGGGTGCTGATAAAGGCATTTATTAAAAACAAAATGAGGACTCGAACGAAATATTTATGCTCACGGTATCGATGAAAGTTTCGGAATTTTAAAAATTTTAATGTTCCAATTTTTGTGAAAAGTCAATTGTATGATGAATGTTTTTGTTTTAATATGCACAATATATATATATATATATATATATATATATATATATATATATATATATATCTACTTTCAGTCACTAAAATTATGAAAATCAAATTAATACTATATTATATTATTACTACTTTATTACTACAAGTTGTTAAAATCGCATATACATTAGCTTTGTCAATTTATTAGCCTTTATTTATTAAATTTATTTAAAGCTTTTCATATATTATTCGTATCTGGATTCATTGATTGAAATTGAATAAGGTCTTTATGATTAAAAGTGAACATTTTTCCTTAATTGTTTTTTAAATAAAAAATTAATTACCCAACAAAACAATTACAAGAAAAAATTAGTTTATTTTCGTATACAAGTTTACTTTCGTATACATTTTTCGCTTCTCATTTTGAATCTTCATGAGCTCAGTATTTAAAAAATGTTTTTAGCCGTTTTCATTCGCACATCGTCCATCGACTTTGAACCATTTAATTTATAAATTACAAAATCATAAAAATAATATTATTAAAATAATAAAAATAATTGAAGTTCGAAAGTGAAATATTGTTCTTTTATTACCTAATTCTAATTGTAACTATAATTGACAAGTTTTTAAGCACGTCATCCTTTGATAGCGCATGCGAGAATAAGGCGAATATTTTAACATTTCGAGTTAGTTTAATTTCTGTTTCAATTGTAACATAATGTTATTTGTTTATATATTATTCATTTAGCTCTGAAATGATATTACAAAGAAGTAGATTGACTAAAGGCTAAGTTTGTAATGTACCGATGTTCAGAAATGAGACAATGTTTTATAGCCTTTGAAATGGGTTAACTTGCAATATCGAGTCTTTTCGTCAATTTCGGTCTGATGAGCAGATATAAGTCCGAATCTAAGGAAATAAATGACAAATTATAAGAAACAATTGGTAAATCAATATATAATACTTAAAAAAACTTGGATTGACGGTGAAATCATTTAATGTTTTAGAGTTGAAAGTGAAATAATGAATAAGAAAAAAAAGACAACTTTCACTTCTAACAAATTACAAAATTTTCGTTAAAAAATATATAATGAATTTAAGGATCATATGTTTGTTTATATTTTTTTTCTTTATTGGCATAGTAAAGAATAACTATAAGTATTTCATTTTTCTGTATATCTTCGTACGTCTAGTAATGGGTTACCTGTCATCCCACTGGTGAGCCCAAACAATTGAGCTAAGATAAAATGAATATCAATTATTTTATTTTTTAGTTTTAAAAAAATTTTCGAGTGACCATTAACTTCGTAAATTAGTAAAAAGATACACTGACAAAAATATTTTCCGATGTCAAGTAGATATTTACTTGTTTTGTACCAAGTAAATCATTTTCTTAAATTAAGAAAATATTCACTAGGAGTACGTGGTTTGATTCAAGTGAATTCTTCTTGCATTCAGTAAATACTTTGTTGATTTAAGAAGATGCTTTCTCAATTTAAGAAAATAATTTACTTGCTAGAAAAAAAGAAAATATTTACTTGATAACAGATATTTTTTCTCAATGTATACATACATATATATATATATATATATATATATATATATATATATATATATATATATTAAATTAATACTGAATTTACAAATAGATACATGTGCATTTACATTTATTTTACATAATTTTTCATAAATTGTTGAATATGTAAACTATCATTAAACTATCGTTAAATAATTAAAGTATTATTAAAAATAAGCAGATTAGTTTTGTAAATAAATTTCTTATAATAAATAATGTAGTAAATGAAAAAAAATATAAAACAGCATATATCTAGAATATGAAGATTCAGAAAAGGATGACGAGCGTGGGCAAAGTTTTCTTTAAAAAACCCGAAAGGCGATTTTAATAAACTTTTTAATTTTATTTGTGAAGTAAATAGAAAATTGTCTGTGTCACAAATTCATCCTTGCTTCTATATTACCTAATCACTCTGTACTACAATTTATGAATGCAAAATTTGGGTGAGAAAATTAAATTTTATAAATATATATATATATAGCATGGCATTAATTCGAACAAAAATGATCTATCCTGTAAATATTGTTTTCATATATAGCTATACCAACAATATTTTTCATATTCACGCAAGTGTTTACAAACAATACGAACAATATAGTGTTAACCGTCTGCGTGTAAGATTCGTAGCTCTGGAATATACCCAATATAATATATAGAGCTGCTCATATAAACGCTCGTATAGTTTAATGATGAAGTTTCTAATCGACGGCTAATTACGTATTTATTGTAGCAACGGCAAATTTAATTATATCCTGTTTTTTTTTTCTGTTTTTTTTTTCCTCACTTCATACGCCGCATTATAATCGTGTCCCCGAATCAGAATGCACAAGCTGGCGGCTTTCGCGTACAAATCGCCCGTGCGCGGATCGATGCGTTTGTTGCCGAAGGACCAAGAGAAGTCGTCGTCGGCGATAAATCGTTTGGAAAATTTGCTGGACAAGGAGGCGGCCGAGGCCACGGAATTCGAGGCAGCGGGCGTCGGGATCGAGGAGTCCCCGGCGATAAAGGGGGGCGTGTCTTACCTGCTGAGGGACGGCACCGAAATCCGAATGTGCGCGTACTGCGCAAGTATGAATAAAGATACGATGAAAACGGTCGAAGGCAAGGCTAAGCGCGTCGCGAGAAAGATCAAGGCAGGTAAGACGCGACGGCGGGGCATCGATTGGCCGTGCGGCCGGCGTGAGCAAAAATTCTGACGCGATGCCGCTCGCATTGGATGATCTTTGTTTCTGAGACGTACATAACTGTATGTACGGAAATTTTCAACGATGTAAAAATAAATGTTCTTTTTTCTTTTTCTTTTTTTTTTTTCATTAAGCGTATAAAGGCGATTCGAAGGCTAAATCGTCGATGACGACGAGAGCGAGGGCGAGGAAGGGCCAGGAAATTTCTGAAAATCTATCGTCGATTACGCAGTCGATTGCCGACAATACTGCAAAGGATATATCGACAAAAGTCACGAAATTGAGGAAAGCCAAGGTTTCTTTTTTTTTCTCTATCAGATTATTTAGTACTCGTTTTAGTTACGTATGTTTATGTATAGCACTAAAATTTATAGCATTGTAAAAATGTTCTTAATTTTTTTTTTCTTTTTTTGCTAAATTAAGAACAACAATATATCGCGTCGACTATACAAGCCTTTGAAAAGGTTTGAATGCTCAAAGAAAACAAAAATAATAATATATAAGATTTTTCTAACAATTAAAGGTATCGTACAATTAATTCGTTTATTAGAATTTTAATGTTTTTTACGTTATTTCGAGCCGCTTCATTTATTTGCCCAACTGATAGTCGTTAATCAGTGACGGGGATCTGCGACGTAATTAGATCTGTTTGTAAACAATCCACATGTGAATTGTTACGGCGGTGCTTGTGTCAATCGGCCGAGGCCGGGATTTGAGAACCGGAATCACCGAATTACTATAGTCCTTCGTCGCTCTAGCGATCGAGCCATCGTAGGCCTCGGAATCTTATATTATAAATATAAAAAGTCTCTTCAACACTATATACCATTTTATTAAATTATAAAATCGTTTATATATATATATATATATATATATATATATATATATATATATATATATATATATTGTATTCTTGTGGGAAAAAATTTTTTGATGATTTTTTTAAAAACAAAATAAAACAACTTAATGATTATTATAATTTAGCAGAAATTTATCTGAATATCAACTGCATGATTTTTAAATGAAATTTTAACTGACGCATTCACAATTTTGTGCTTTTGTACACGAATTGAAAAAAAGAACTAGTCCGTATTGAATCCAGGGAAGACTTTTGCAGTGACGTACTTTTTCGCGAAAAATAAAAAAATATTTCTCTATATTTATAAATATAAATAAGGTATAATATATAGGCATATTGTAAATTTTTTTTTTTGATACTATATACTATATTTATAGCTTCCTTATTGTAAATATCCAACATAATCCCATATCGACATTTTGTTATTAATAGTACGCTTTCGACGCTTAATGGACAGCTGTTATGTTTATTCAAGCGTAGGGGGGATTATTGTGAAAATGGTTTTCCATCGGTTGAGGAAAATTTTTACGATGGAGTCGTGAATTGATAGTTTACGTAAAAAATTTATCATTATAAAATACTTATATTAATTTACAGAAATATCTCAATAATTAAATTATATCAATGAAATTCTATCCACGTTGAATACAAACATTTGTTCTCCAATAGGAAGGTACTACTAAGAAAAATGCGTCGAAACGTAAAAATGCTGCAAATATAATTAATTCATCGAACAAAAATGAAGAAACTTTTATCTCTGCAACAAATCAAAAATTAACCGACAGTTTAATAATTACAAGTAAAAAAAATCTATTTAATTATCAATTATTTATACTTTCTATTATTATTACTATATAAACGACGTATATGATGAATTTAACTTTATTTAGGAAGTAAAATAAAGAAAACGCTGAACGAAAATAATTTATCTCGTCATGACATTACCGAGGAACATTTAATTATGAATTCGACTGTCATTAGTGAAGAACGAAACGAAGAATTGGACTCTTTAGAAAATGTGAGCAGACAATTAAAAATAGTTAGGTTATCATAATTTAAGATGAAAAATTAGACTACATTTATTAAATGCAGGAGAGTACAGAGAAAGAAATTGATAGGCCTTTCATTAAAAGTACATTAATATTTCACCGTCTATTAATAGAAAATAAAATAATAATTCTTTGAGTGAGAAATGCAAATTTTGAATTGCATTCAATACAAGATTTTATATATTTATATATTTTAAAATTTAAACTTGGTTTTTTAGCAAGTTAGCAAAATTATCTTAAATTATCCTTTATAAGCTACTGGATTGACCAAAAATTAGAAAACATTCAAACAGTGAAGAAACCTAATTTCATTTTTTACTTAATCGGTATACTTAATAATTATACACATTTTTCTGTTACTAAAAGCAGTTATTATTTAACGACAAAAAAATCTTGTCTTCTTCATCTTTCAAGTCTGTGAGAAAATGTTCAAAGCTAATTTGAAATCAAAATGCGTTTGGAACTTCAGTATTTAATTTTTCATGTTTTCATAAGTTTTTAATTTTGTGTTTATAAAAATTTATTTATGCCTAAAGTGAGAATGAAAAGCTTATTTTAGCATATTTTACAGGAAAATAACAGAAGTGTAAGAGGCTATAAAAATTTAAATACTACGTTAAAAGATGTGACGTTGTCCAATAATATAGATGTCAGCACAAATAATTGTAAGGGCATTCAATACGTGCAATTAAAAATAAAATTCATTTACAAAAACTAATAGATGTTGTGTATACTTATACAGATTTATTAAGATCAGCTAAGAAAAAAATCGCATTGGAAGAAAGAATGGACATGACAGACACATTAGCAGAATCAATTAGTGGAACGAGAAGAAGTCAATATGATCATAATTATTAGAATGAACTTTTTTTAAAATACAATTTTAAATTAACCAAAAAAAAATTCTTTTCTTTTTTACAGAGGGCAAAGTAATGTCAAAAATGAAAAATACCACCGATGACATCGATACAATGCAAGATTTTAATATCACTGAGAGCAGTCTCATAGAGAATATTAGATACGAGAGTAGTTTTGTCGAAGATCATTTTAACAGAAGTAAACTGACTCTAGAAAATAATAATAGCATAAGATCAAAAAGTTAATGAACAATTGATTTTCTTAATTTTCTTAATCTCTGCTTGCCGAATTATCATTTTTCAAAAATTCACACAAATCTATCATTTCTTTCAGCCGTATTAATTAACGACACGAATGTAAAATCGGAATCGATGGACAGCGATGATTATATGGTGAGTACTCGTCAATAACCTTTCGTTCAACGTTACAAAAGCACGACTCTTTTAAATCCCATCCTGTTTTGCGCGCGCACAGGAATCCAGTACGTCCAGAATAATACCCGATACCGAGATAGCGGCAAATATAACTTTACGGAATAATTGCCGTAATGGCGAGTGTAGCTACGCGACAGCGGATAAAAGCATGGAATCAAGCGTCAAAATTAAGGACCGTCGCGGCGCCAAGGCGTCGAAGAAATTTCGAGGCAATTATACAGGTAGGCGCAATATAATGGCTCTGCGGGTTAAAAAGTTCGTACTTCCGATGAAAGATCGGGCTTTATTTCGATCAGAAAAACAATGAAGAAATACGTATGGCAAAAAATATTGCCCATCGCTGGCTATGGCCTTTGCCTCAGAGTTCGGGCAATTTTGTGGATTCCGTTCGAAAAACAAGTTCTCGTCTTTTGAGGCCGGGAACGAATCGAGCCAATTTTTTTCGATATTTTCAGGTGACGCGAAGCGTACATAATCTTTCGATCCCATCGAATACATATAGCAGATTACCTCGCGCGCGCGCGAATTTCTCGCTCCGTCTGAGATCCGCCTGATTCGCCGGGCTTGAGCCACAATTTTTTTGCGCTTGGAAAAATTTTCCAGTAAAAAATTACAATAGCGATTAGTCATTAAATGACAGATTGCGAAACGCACTTTGTCGAACTTAGTGTGAGCGAACAGTTGAAATTCTTAAACGAACGAGGCACTTTTTTAGATTTTTACAGGCTGCTATCGTATTGCTGGACGGTATTGTATAATTTTTATTAGAAAATTTTTCTCCGTGTGCGCCTTGAACTATCGTCATATGTACACTTATCAGTCTCGACACTAAAAATTCGATGCAAAAACGACTTCGTTTTCTGGCGCTGAAGAAAATAATCCAAAGTCAAAAGATGTCTTCGACGTGTCTCGGCGTCAATTCGCCGGGCACACATATGATTCCTAGTTTTTGGACGAATCTCAATAATTTTCAAATAGATTTTTGACGCTCTTCAAACCATTACACGCGAAATACGCGTGCTGTTCGCAATGAATACGAACTTTTTAATTTGCAGACTATATATATAGCCGTAGCATTAAAAGAACGACTGTATGTATAAAAACGCTCAAATATGTTTTAATATATCTGGTATCCTGGTTAAATCACCTCGGAAAAAAAACGAAAACTATACGAAAGATAGCAGAATATGTGAACTAGAAAATTTTTCGGGTTTATAGTTTTTTGACCTCTCGCGTTCAAAGTGAAACGCTCTACGCGTGGTCTTATATATAATTCTCTTGAGAGTAATTAATTTGTGATATAAAAGTACAATGAAAAAACATAATGAATATTCTATTACGAGTTAAGCAGTTGTGTATAAATTATATTTATCAATGTAACAAAAGAGGATGTTAAAAAAGTAAATGTTCAAGCGTGAGTCGAAAGTATAATTTCGTTAAAAACGCATTAAATGACGAAGAGGAGGAAATGTTGCATAAATACAGTCATCAGATTTGGAAAGCATTTCGAGACTATGATGAAAAATTAATAAAATATATGTAGCTTTATAGAGAATATTGTGGGCCTGAACCTTACTTGAAACATCTTTTAGAAATGAATTTTTTTTTTTGAGATTCTTGAAAAATCCAGCTTGATATTTCTTGTCGATTCCAAAGAGGGCTGCCGTAAATAATTAATCGCATAATTAATCGTACGCGATTTTCTATTTATGCTTCTTCGGGGATTTTTCTTTCAATTCAAAGTAACGAATATATCCGACGCAACAGACTTCTCTATATGGCTTGGTAAATACCAAAAGCAATATAAAAACAATATAGCTAAACTTATAGTTTTATAGGTGCTTTGGGCTTAAAAAATTCTCTTAAATCTGTCTTCAGTATAATTATTTTTCTTAATTGTAAAATAATTAAGAGAATTTGTCAAGCCCAAATCACCTATAAAACTATAAGTGTAGCTAATTGTTTGTAAATTGCCTTGGGTATTTTCCAGACAATATCAAAAAATCCGTCGCATCGAATTCATTATTTTGAATTGAAAAAACAATCTCCGGAGAGCCATCAATAGAAAATCGCGTACGATTCATAATGTGATTAATTATTTATGGCAGCCGTCTTTGGGATCAACGTGAAGTATCAAGATGAATTTTCCATAAATCACAAAAAAAAATCACTTCTAGATGAATATATTTCAAGTAGGACTCCGGTCCAAAAGATTATCTAGAAAGCTGCATGGCTCAGTCTGATAATCCAGTCAGTCATGGTGAAACACGTGTATATCGATAATTTTTCATCATAGTATTGAAATGTTTCTCGAATGTGATAATTTGCGCCAGTATTTGGGAGCATAAATAGATCGACGTCAAAAATCTTCGAATTTCATTTCTTTTGTAGAACAAGGGCTCGGTAGAAAAAGTTAACGAGAAAGATGATCATTTTATTAAGTGTCGAAGACAGTCATTTTTCTTTAAAACTATATTATTGACAATGTTACAATAATATTACAAAATGTTTTTCATTTATTAGGAGTGTAAAAGTAAAATCCAGAAGTTCACTCTTTGCGTTTTTCATAAGCAATTGTTGAAAAAAAAAGTCCAATTAATAATAATGAGATGAAATCCGAATTACCATGATGATCGAAGAAATATATTTTTATCTTTTTAGAGGTGGCTTGAAGTGAAATCCATAAATAAAGTTGTTTCTAGTTATTAGTAAGATCCCAGCGAACTCTATCGTCTATTATTTTTTCCCAACATAAAAATTGATAAATATTTAAAACACAAAAAAAGTTAGATATAAAGATTATATATATATATATACACATGTACATACAAATGCACGGAGGAGTGAAAAAAATCTAACGTTCCATTATGTATGCATTGAGACATAGACCTTTGTTCAATTGTCAAAAGTATAATAATAATAATAATAATAATAACGATAATAATATTTTAGTAAATTTCGAATCTCAAGGGGCCGGCTCGAACTCGGGCAATTACAGCTCGATTGGCTCGGACGGCGAGGACTGCGATCGCACGATGCTAATGATGAACGCCAGGGCGTTAAACGCCAGGGCGGGCAAAAGGAGAATGGCGTCGCGAGTTCGTCGGCCGAAGGCAGCTGGACGCAAATCCGTGAACTCCAGCAGCGAGTCGTTTTCGCCGGCCGAGTGCTGCAAGCACCATTCGCCGAGGAGGCACAGGGCGAAAAAGAAATTTAACCTGAGAGATTCGTATCTCAGCGTTTGATCTTTATAATTGCCAAAGCCGCATTCTTTCTTGTTTTTTTTTTACGTTTTGTTTGGCTGTCTATTTTTTTTTTTATTAATTTTTTTTTTTTTATTGTCGCCGAGAAAATTTTATTTAATGACCTTAGATTTTATGTCGATTTTTTGAAAAATCGGGCGAACTTTATTTGTAAGTTTGTTTGTTCGTAAAGTTTGTAATTTTGTGTTAGACACGTGAACAAGTCCCTTTTAAATAATTTTACAGACAATTGTTGGTACGAGTGGACTTCAAAACAAACAAATAACAAACAAAAATTGATAATATGAAACGTTTACTCGCGTGTTTTTCTAACTTTACTATTAATATATGAATCCAGTTGATCTGGACTTAATTATGTACTAACTTAGTGAGTGAATAACAGGCTGCAAGATGTGAAGACCTTTTGTAAAAACAGCCGACACTATCACAATAAAAGAAATCATTTATAAACCAAATATAGCGATTGTTATTCTTTTAGACCACCTTCGTTCAATTTTACAATACATTAATTTAAATGAACGTCATAGTTTTAGAATATATCATATCATATACATATATTAAAAGAAAACTTAATTTAACTGACACGAAATATGTTTAAGATCGCATCACGTGGTTTATGCAATTAAAAGATAGTCGAAAAATAATAAAAAAATTATTGTAATAAGACTCATCGGAAAAACATATTTATTTCCTTAGATTCGGACTTATATCTGCTCATCAGACCGAAATTGACGAAAAGACTCGATATTGCAAGTTAACCCATTTAAAAGGCTATAAAACATTGTCTCATTTCTGAACATCGGTACATTACAAACTTAGCCTTTAGTCAATCTACTTCTTTGTAATATCATTTCAGAGCTAAATGAATAATATATAAACAAATAACATTATGTTACAATTGAAACAGAAATTAAAATTCACAAAGTCGCTCGATCCACCTCCAAAATGAAACTAACTCGAAATGTTAAAATATTCGCCTTATTCTCGCATGCGCTATCAAAGGATGACGTGCTTAAAAACTTGTCAATTATAGTTACAATTAGAATTAGGTAATAAAAGAACAATATTTCACTTTCGAACTTCAATTATTTTTATTATTTTAATAATATTATTTTTATGATTTTGCAACTTATAAATTGAATGGTTCAAAGTCGATGGACGATGTGCGAATGAAAACGGCTAAAAACATTTTTTAAATACTGAGCTCATGAAGATTCAAAATGAGAAGCGAAAAATGTATACGAAAGTAAACTTGTATACGAAAATAAACTAATTTTTTCTTGTAATTGTTTTGTTGGGTAATTAATTTTTTATTTAAAAAACAATTAAGGAAAAATTTCATTTTTAATCATTAAGACCTTATTCAATTTCAATCAATGAATCCAGATACGAATTATATATGAAAAGCTCTAAATAAATTTAATAAATAAAGACTAATAAAATGTTGACAATAAAATAATAATATTATACAGTATTAATTCAATTTTGAATAATCTTATTCGCAGTAAGTACATATAACTATTAAATTGAATGATGTACCTAGTCTAGCATGGATTATATACATTATATACATATTATGCTTATTAAACCAGAAATATGCATTTGTTACTCCGATAATTATATTGATACTCCTGGTTTCGTAACGCATGCAATTTACTTTTTAACGAAAATCGATAAGCATTAAAACTTTTGCGCCCAACATTCGTACCATACAATGAGCGAAATAAAAACATTTCACCGTTCGAGTCCTCGATGTTTCATTTCTCATCAAGCTCAGTGTAATAATCGCTTTATCAGCACGCGGAAAAATTAGGGCAGCGGCGCGATGCGCAAGTTCAGCCTCGGATGGCGTTTTGCTGGGTTCAGCGTAACGTCTCAGCGCGTCGATTGAAAATTCTTCAAACTGACCGAGTATAATGTTTAAGACTTAAAAGAAAATTCAAGCCGAATGACCTAGTCGCTAGTGGAAACTTAAATATATTAAGTATACACATATACTAATACATGATACACTAGTGGCGGGGAGGAGAGCTAAGAAGAATCGCAGTCATGCACGTTATACAACTACGCAAAAGCATTGCTTACATTAGTAAAATTTTGGATTTCATTAAAAGTTTAAAAAACAAAAAAAAAAAAAAAAAACAAAAAACTGAAAATTACCGAAATATATCGAAGTGAAGCATAAGAAGTGTTATAGCAAAGTTAAAACTAAAGAAAAGCATATGCTGAATGTCTCTCCAGATCATCGGAAGGGTTTTTACAAAGGAAGATTAACGTAAAGAACTACACTTTTTATAGAAATGTTCATACTGATTTAAATCTTCATTGTATGTCTGAACCCAAAGCTATTAAAAATTATTTTTCCGATATTGAAATGGCGAATCAACCATCGTAATCCGATAAACATAAATGATAAATCATCAATCGTAAACAGTCGATCGAAATCATGAAAATTAAATGCGATAACAGTCGACGAATAAGTAAACGAAATACATGTGCAACAATTATTAAGATTAATACATGTATTTTAACACTTATTTTTGTTTAATTAATTTTTTTATCCCATCGCGTGTTTAATGCAAATGTAAAGAAAACAATTATATCGCATTTAGTCGGATTTTTAATATGCTATGGGATCGTAAAATACAGTGCAACGTTCGAATAAATATTTTAAGTATACAAAAGCACCTATTTTTAATTAAAAAAAAAAAATACCAGTTCACCACATATACTATGTTAATGCCCACGACTACCGTGTTTGCTTTGACGCAGTGGCGCCCTCGTAGATACGGTGGAAGTTTTTTTTTTTTTTGTCAATAACGGATTCCATAAAATTTACTAATTTATCACTTGTCGTCGCATTTATTGAACTTATCCGCAATAGTTTAAAAATAACGCAATTACCGATATTCGCGTGAAATATCGATTATAGTATGAATATATAATATCTCGGGAAACCGTACCCTTTGTACATTACATTTGCAAATTGTTACAAGCAGTGTCGAATCCTAGGGGGGCGAGTTCTAACTTTTATAAAACATATATATACTAGCAAAAGGGCTCGACCGAAATAGTTCCGTTATTAAAGAAAATATTCCTGTATCAAAGAAAGCACTGTATATGCACTTAAATGCAACGATAAAAAATCATTTAGTTGGAAATTTAATAAGGAAAAAGTTACGGCAAAAAATTAAAGTTAAAATATTCACTTTGTTCCACTATAAATATGTAATTTATTATATTATTTCGATGATTATTTCTTTCACTAATCGTTATTTTCTATCCGATGTGACCACAAAAATGTATGTATGTATCTGTGAGGTAAGTCAGGCATAATTACGCATACGTATATAATAGCCGTATACTTCGTCATTTTGATATAATTTACAATGAAATTTTTACAGTTTGAGGTATATAGTCGTTTTTTTATGCATTCCTCATAGTTGTTTATCTAGTTTGCTACAAAAATAGTTACATCTATAAGCCACATCGGTCGAGAAAGTAATGAATATTAAAAAAATAACGAAGAAAATTTTTTTTTTTTTTTTTGGAAAAATTTCGTTAGGTAAAATTTTCCCGACCCTCCACAAGCGTCGTATTTATATAGTAATGTAATTATACATTTCGTATACATCGTCGAAAAAACTTGTATGTAAATGTATGTAACGAGAATTTTTTTTCCTGCACATCTAAATAGTGTCTGATCATTGATGAAAAACAATCTTCTGTTTCGATCTCTGAATACTACTTTGGTTCGTTTAAAAATATGTGTGTGTGTGTGTGTATGTGTTTGTATGGATATATATACGCACACAGTTCTCTCTATAAATATATTACGGTTGTCAAAACGAGAATCGGAAAAGACGAGGGAGAGGGGGTTATAAAACCGGGCGAGCATAGCCGCTGCATAGGCAAACTTGTATTCAGAAAAGAAGGAGAAAGATATTCTTGCGAAAGAACGTATAAAAGAGAGGGAGGGAGAGAGAGAGAGAGATAGAGAGAGAGAGAGAAGAAACGACCGATAGACGTGTTGATGCAGTAATGCGCGTCGACCCGAGCCAAGTAATGTCTACTAATTTGTTGGGTGGCTCCCGGCGACCAATCGAAATCCCGCCCCGGTCTCGGCTTTTTGGCTCGCCGGCCAAAACTGCCGAGGGGCGAAAAAAAATAATAAAAAAAAAAACAAAACAAAAAAAAAAAACCAAAAACAAAAAAACAAGGAGACAAGTGAGCGGAAAAGATGCGCCGCAAAGGGGCGAGCTGCGCGGAGGGCGGCGCGCCAGGGGTAGGGCGGGAGGGGCGGGCGAGTACAAAGTATAATGCATAGGAAGACCGAGCTGGGAAACGGCCAGGCTACTACGACGCGCGAAGAGAAGAGGAGGAGGAGGAGGAGGAGGAGGAGGAGGATGAGGAGGAGGATGATAAAGCAGCGCCGATTTGTTGGGAGGCCGCGCTGTTCTAAATTCGAGTAAAACGATTTTTTTTTTTGCCAGGCGGCCGTTTCGATCGTGGTTATATACGCGCCTGTATACAGTGTTAAAAGAAGTGCAAACAAATTTCGCAATAATCCTATTTGGCCACGGATTGGTGATTTTTTGTTTTTTTTTTTTTTATTTTTGTCTTTATTGAAATTCAATTAATTTACACATAGGCGTGAGGCTGAAATTTTCGTCGGATATCGATGGGTTCTTCAAAATATCGATGGAATTAAGTAGTATAAATCGATATAAAGTGCATATATACGTATAGGTCTGTTATTTATTTCATGCAAAAAACGAAAGGAAATCATTAGTAAACTGTACGTACGAGAAGATGTCCGTTATTGCCTTACTGGGCCGTTTTCTTCTTCGCGTAGAAGATTTTTTCTCTTTTTTTTTTTTTTTTCTTTTTTTGTCAAGACGAAATCAAAGTTTATCGATGAAAAAATTTTGAATTTTTCACTTCGAATTTCGCGAAGTATGCCTTCTTCGACCGACCAACGTAGTAGGCTATGTATCCTCCGCATACGTTGAGAGAAACTCCGCGGGCTTAATTAATACAACGGAAGCGCGACGTATACATTTATACGCGCAGATAAATTTATTCTACCTTCGGTAGGACGTTCTTAGGCCGCTCGTATATCTGTATACTAGGCAAATATCGTAAATCCAAGGGATACAGTTCAAAGCGAGCCAGCAAAAGTTTATGGAAAGTCGGGGGCCCGAGAGGGCCGAGATGGAGAATGAGATGCGTATAATGGAGCGGGAAAATAAGACGAGGGCGACGAGGCGAAGCAAACGGGACAATTGAGAAAAAGGAGGAAGTGGACAGGCAGAGATAGAGAGAGAGAGAGAGAGAGAGAGAGAGAGAGAAATTAGAAGTGCTTTAAGCAAAGCCAACGCGGATTATCTTAAACGTAGGCGAAGGCGGGCGAAACAAAATGAAAAATAATAAACGAGCGAAGAGATGATGTTCGACCGACGACTCGACGACGCGCTTAATAATCGACTGTCGACGGGGGCTGAAAGGCGTGGTCAAAATTTATACAATCGATCCATTTTTGTTATATATATATATATATATCATACGATTGTATTCAATTAATCGTCGCACGAGTAGAATTCTCATCAGTTCTACAAGTGATCTCGTTGCACCGTTCGAAGTCGTGTTCGATATATATATATCTATATCTATGACTTTAGATACAAAATCAAAGGCCGGAGCGACGAGCGAAAGCTTTTATTTGATTAACTTTATTGGGCCGACGATGTATCCGCTATGTAAACACTATATCCGCATACTATATGTTTATGTACGTTAGACGCTTCGCGACTTTGATCGGCAAGGAGTGTGAAAATTGGATCTATTATACTCGCGTATACGCAGCACATTTATACGGGTTTGTCTCAAGCGCGCGTATTATACGCAATGCAGAGTGAGCACACGAGATATGTAAATAAAAAAAAAGTCCACGTGTGTGTGTATGTCTGCGTGCCTGTGCATAACGTTAGAATGTTGGATAGTTAAAAAAAAAAAAGAATTTCTTTTCCATTTGAAGAATTGCGTTCGTGCCCGAGCGATGCCTTTCGTATATATATATATATAAATCCTAAAAGCTTGATTATAAAAATTAATTTTCTTTAGTATCAGAACATAGTAGAGTTTCTTGCGTATCGTGCTAGAATCGTATAACAACAGAGTATAGACACTCGCACTCTTATAAAATTAGAAAAATAATGAATAATTCTGCCGTACTCGTTAAAAAAAAAAACGTGTATTTAGAAATGTATATAATACATTTAATATCGTAGAAAAATTAAAAAAAAATCCATTATAAAACATTATACGTCCATGTTCTCTTTCTCTCTCGCTCTTAGAATGTGCGTATATATAGAAAAAAAGAAGATGTAACTGAACCAAGACCTTCTCATTGCTCGTTATGTCCCATCTTTCGGCGACCGTTGTGCACCTTTTGAACTTTTTTTTCAAACTACACAGAAAGTAGAAGAAAAAAAAATTACTTTTGTAATTTCATGACTTCAACTTTAGAATATCTGCGTATTTGAAGATGTTTTTATGAAGTATCTTTTACTGGGAATTACTGTCAGATTGAACCATGCAGGATTTAAATACTTTGAGATAAAAAACATTCTTCGAAAGTATTTCTTGACCTTTGTTATAAAAGGACTATTTTCTGTCCTTTTTTAACGCCCAATGATTTCCTTATGAATCCTCATAGCAATATCAGAAAGCGAACGCGTTCATAAAATTGGTCTCTTTCTCTCTCTTTCTCTCTGTCTCTCTTTCACCACCGTTCCCCCGCGTCATCGGCGCCGCGTACATATATATATATATCTCCGCGCTTCCATAGTAAACGCTCCGCCCACGCCCCGACTCTCCCTCTATAGTAATACGAGACGAAGCCTGTCCCCTTAACCACCCCCTCCGCCCCCCACTCGGCGGTCCAAAGCGCCAGACTCCGAGCGTGCGCGTTCGCGTGGGTGACTTCTTGGAGATATATATATATATATATATATATATATATATATATATACATCTATACGTATTATAACACCAGGTCGGGGAGGCTCCTCCCTCGAGCCGAGCGGGGAGGCGCTGCAGCTTTTCGGCGTGTGCTGCGTGTACAGCATCCTCTATATATATACTCCGTGTGGGATGCAGACGGGCGGAATGGAGGCTGAGCGGCTCAGATATATATATATGTATGTATGTATGTATGTATGTATGTATGTATGTATGTATGTATAGGGATATAAGGCGCGCGGTCGGGATAGGGCGGGAGGGAGGAGAGGGTTGGCAAGAGAGGAGGGCCGAGGACCGCAACGAGCGAGAAGGGGAGAATGACGAAGCGATGATAAGCCTCCTCGGCTAGTCCATCCGGAGCTCTCTCCGCGGCCTGTTCGTCCTCACCTCGATCCGCTCGCTCGCTCGCGCTCTCTCACTCTCTCATTCGCTCTCTCTCTCTCTCTCTCTCTCTCTCTCTCTCTCTCTCTCTATCTATCTGTACAACGGCCCTTTTATCTCGCTCGCTCTCGTTCTTGCTCTCGCTCCCGCCCGAAAAAGAGCCGATACACCGTTACACAACGCGCACGCGCGCCCGTCCGCCGCGGTGCGTACGCGCGAATTTCGCACCTTTCTCTCTCTCTCTCTCTCTCTCTCTCTCTTCTTCTGGCCCGCCGCGCGAGCGAGATTATCCGTCATCGTCGCGGATCGAGCCCTCCCCCCCCCGTCCTCGCCGCCATCCGATTACACGAGCATTATCGCGGCCAGCCGTAGAGAGAGAGCGCGTAATAGAGGGGGTGGCGGCGGCGGATGAGGGGCGGGGCGGGGGATCCATCGGGGGATGCTGCCAGAGACACTCGCGGCGATCGACGCCTGGCTGTCGTCGGGGCGCTTAGTATCCTCGGGGGCCGGGAGGGAGACAGAGAGATAGACAGATAAATAGAGAGAGAGATATATATATATATATATACAGACGGTCATAACGGAGCGCCGATAGCGCGTGGAGACATTTTCCGTTCCTCTCCCTCGTTTATCTCTCGATTTATCCCTCCGTCCTTTTCTTCTTCTTCTTCCTCTTCTACCTCTACTTCTTCATCTTCTTCTGCTTCTTTGCAACTGCTCCGACGGCTACAATCGCGAAAGTAAGACACAGAAGTTATTTGGAGGGCGATCTCTCTTGTCCGTCGTGAGTAGGTGTGATATTGTGCGACAAACTGTGACTGTGTGCGTGTGTGCGCGCGCGTGCGTGTGGGTGGATGGGGTGTGCGGCGATTGCCGATAATACCTTGTTGCGCGCCCATGTACTTTGCCATTCGGTGCGTTATTTACGGATGTAACGGGAATAAGGGGCGCGTCAGTGCGGGACATGTGTATCGTACGTAGTCCGAGCTCGAAGCCGTAATACACTTACAGAGTTTAAGTGAGAGAAATAGAAAGCGAAAGACGGGGAGAGAAAAATAGAGAGAGGAGACAGAAATCGAGTGATCGGCGAAGGATGCCGTCGCGTGGACCAGGTCAGTCGGCCACGGCGGGCTAGGTGACGATTTTCACCTTTACGCCTCGACTTCGTCTGTGACGTGCGCGCCAGCGATCTCAGCGCGCGCTCGACCGTAACAATCTGAAGTACCGAATAAAGTGCCCCCCCTCCCCCTCCCGGCTCCGCCATCGCTCTACTCTGCGCCGCGCCGCAAATAAAAAAGAACGCAAAGCATGCAGCATCAGCATCATCAGCAGCAGGAGCAGCAGCAGCAGCAGCAGCAGCAGCAGCTGCTTCATCATCAGCGCCACGAGGCTCTCGTCGGCGGCGACTGCTGTTACCAGCAGTGGGCCCCGGGCGGCGGTCACCACAATCACCATCACCATCCCCATCATCATCATCATCATCATCATCACAATCATCACAATCAGCACAATCATCAAGCGCAGCAGCAGCAGCAGCAGCAGCAGCAGCAACAGCAGATGATGCAGCACGGCGGCGGTATCGTCGTCCCGGCGCCGTCGCCCATGCAGCAGATGGAAGGTACGCGTATTATCTATGGCTTGGCAAATGAATCCGGCGTCTATCAATTTCACCCTTTAGCGATGCTTAGAGAGAGAGAGAGAGAGAGAGAGAGAGAGAGTGCGGATGGTAAGAATTGCGTAGCGCGAACGCGTCGCCGTCTACGAACAGCGCGCGAGTAGAGAATGGTTTCTACGACGTTAGCGAACCCCTGGTACATTCGATAATATTTTTTTTTTATTCTTCAAAACTCATTATTGGTTTTACATCGTCAATGTTCTTTCCACGATCGCGGCGTCGAATTTTCACAGAGCCAAGGTGCATATCTTCGTCGTCTAGTTATCAAATCATCCTATACCGTCTGAAAATAAATCCATCGATCGCTGTAGATTTATCATTATGGTGCTTGAATTAGATTAGGGAGTAAAATGTCGAGTGAATCGGTCAATAATCATTGATTGGCGTCTTTAAGATCGGGATGCGACAGTCACATCGAGGAGAAAACGAAAAATATTATCGAATTAAATCGATCAGTTTTTTTTTTTTTCGTTCAATGCACGGAGAAAATTTTTCTAGTAAAATTTATCATAGCGTGCCCAGTACATTTCGTCAGAGATTCTAGAAATGATTTTACAATTGACAATTTACCATTGGCATTGTAAAATTCATTAGAGATGAACATTTTTTAGATTCTGATAAATTTACTATAGATGCTATGGTAAATATGTACTAAATATTTACCATAGATAAATAGCGTAACAGACTTATTTCTAGCGAGTACGCGAATTTCGTTGAGACTTTAGCTTGAGGGACCATTGTAATTATTTATGAGAAACATTTTTTCACCACCTTAACCGTAAAAGTCACGACTTCAACGTGTTTTTTCGGCTCTCGATGGTGAAATATACATATAGTCCCGCACTTGAGTATAAATTGATTTTCGCCTCGTACGCACAATTTATCGAATTAATCACTTCGCAATTTAATAAATTGCCAACTCACGACGAATCGCGCCATTTTTTACAGCCCATTAAGAGCCGCGACTCTCTAATCTTTAAATTCGTTTTCTTCATTTCAATTTGACGTGTCGTCGACAAAAGCATTGGCGAATTTTCAAGCGTTCGAGTGAAATTCGTACGCAGTTTGAGAAATTCTGCTAATTAACGTTAAAAAAGAGAGAGAAATCTACGTCTTCCAATCAAAGTACAAATATATATGTTCTAGACGCGCGCATAAAACCTGGACTCGTGAATCGACGATATTTCCAATCTATTATATCGCCGGTTTCGCGGGTACAGAACGAAAAAATTCCTCGCACCAAAAGCGTGTAACGAAACAAAAATTTTTAAACAAGATATAGACACGAATGTACAGAAGTTGGGCGGTGGGAGGGGGGGGGAGTCGTTGACGAGCCGCCACGAATACTCATATCGCGCTACCCGCGAAAATCCCCGCCGACGCAACGTACGGGACTAGAACGCAGTGCAAAATGTACAGATATATATATATCTATAGTCGACGTACAGGAAAATCTCGCCGAGCCGAGGTGCGGCGTTCTTTCTTTCTTTTTTTTTGTCTTGTTCGTCTCTCTATTATACACCCTTTCTTCTTCTTCTCCCCCTCCCCCCCCGCCCCACGGTACACGAGGTCGAATCCTTTCGCCGATGCCAAGAGTCTAACTCGGGTATAGGCGCGCGCGCGCGCGCGCGTTGCCGTCTTCTTTTTTATAGCCGTGGCGCTGATCGCCCGGCGACCGAGTTTCGCGATGCGTGCCCGGCCCGTGCCGATGCCTTATTCTTCTTCTTCTCATTATCGTTGTTGTTGTTATTATTATTATTCATATTATCTCGCCGTAGAGCGCCGGCGAGAAAGGGTGGTTCTCATTACTTACGCACGACAAGGATTGGGACGACGAAAATTTGACGGGTGTAAATTGTTTTTTTTTTTTTCTTTTTTGCTTTTGGAAGAGCGCGGGCGGGGGAGGCACTTAAGGAGGTAGAAATCAAGCACAAGTAGAAAAGAAAACGATGAGAAGATTCTGCGATACGGTAGAAGAGCGCGCTCTTGTATATTTTCGACGAAGATTCGGTTCGATTTCGAGGCAGCGGGCTTGATCTGTTTCAAACGTGATCGTCGACTTTAGAATTGCATTTTTTTTCACGATTTCTCTCTCTCAGCGCGTATATTCATAAATCTATAGCTGCAATTGGCTACTTCGAAGACTTCGTTTCAATCATTCTTAAAATGTGTAAAGCTGACTTATACAGCCGCACCGAATGCAGGCACAGACCACTTGTATTATAAATAAATTATAATGTAAATTATAATGGCATGATTGAAACTTAAAAACACGATCGTATTGAGAAAGAAAAATACAAACCGGAGAAATTTTATTAAAGGCGCATATATAGAAACCCCACTATTGTAAAACCAGTTTTTCCGTTAAACGGCAATTTTAGCACGCTGTATATATATATATACATAATTTTAAGGGCGCGAGACTGAACAGCCCCTCTTAATCACGCGCGGCGGCGCGTGATATATATATATATATATATATATATATATATATATATATATGTAGCGGAGCGCTCCATTCGTTTCAATTAAACGACAGGGGCGGGTACTTTACTTCGGACAGACTGTGACGGGCTTTCGTTTTAATTCAATTGCATTGTGCGCGCGACGCAGATGCGCAGAGTCTTAGGTTGCTTCTTCGTTTTTGTTGTTGTTTGTTTTTTGTTTCTTTTGGTGTTTTGTTTTGCTTTACCCCTCGCTCGCGCTCTCCAAGTGCAGACGAGGTGGAGGCATCGGAACGATTTGCCGGCTCCGGTGCGGGGCAAAACATCTTTATATATTTATATATAAAGGTGTTTATATATATCTATATATATATATATATATATATATATATATATATATATTCTTGCATTCCGCTTATATGGTATATATCACGGTTGTATGCTTAAATCGGTTAGGAAATATATATATGTATGTATGCACAGAGCGAGGAATCCGATGAGGAGGCGGTTTATCAATGCCACATAGAAGCTCGCGGCGGCCGCTGCCCTCTTTACAACACGATTTGTTTCTTAAATGAAAATCAGCGCCATATTTCTTCACTCTCTCTCTCTCTCTCTCTCTCTCTCTCTCTCTCTCCCTCTCGCTCCGGTAGCATTAGAGCTTTTTAGTCGTCTTTAATTTTTTTTCAAAGAAAACCCCGAGCGAACTATTGAAATTGAAGCAAATTGCTCTGCACGCGATCATAATTGAATATGCGAAACTACAATTCTTTTCTTTATTTTATTTATCTTTCTTATCATAAAGCAAGTGAAAATTATAATTTATAAAAAAAGAAAAATATTATCTTTGAGATTCGCATTTATGTAAAAAATCCAACAGAATCCCAAGAGAAACTGACGATAGGTGAATGTAATTTTTAAAATCTTTGTTCAGTGATCGAAAATTTAAAATGAAAAACACAAACAAACAAAAAAAGAAGAATTTCGTACAAAGTCATTGAGACAAACTTCGGTGTGTAAATATAACTGTCCGATCGGGGATCTGCTCCAGTTAAGATTATAGTATGGTATGCTATAGCGTATACTCGAAATAGCAACTGACCCACCCGCAGCCTCTAAGTCAGGTCCACGAATCCCTCTGAAACTATAGGATCCTACCTCTTTTTTTTTATATAACGTCGATGGCCAATAAAATGGCACACCTGGCATCCAAATAATCGAAGTAAATGTAACAATCAATAATGAGTACCCGACTCGTCGGCACATCGCCGTATATGCGACTTTTCTTTTATAAGAAAATTTGCAAGGAAAAACAATTTATATGGCTGTAAAAACATCGACGACGCTTTCCGCTATTTTCCTGATAAAAAAAAAGCTTCGCAATCATGTTCAACATCTATGTACATCAACGCGAACGCGCAGTTTCTAAACAAAGACTTATGTGTCCCAGAAACAACGAATCCCTTATCCGACGAACGTTTGATTTTATCGCAAACGAATTTGTACAGCAATTGCGCAGTTTTGGAACACTGGACACGATGAAAATCGTTTAATCTCTTAAAAATTTGAAGTTTCGTTCGTGGCACTGGGATGCGAATTTTTAGTCTATTGTTAAAGACTTTTTCAGCATCAATCGAGCACGGATACTTGTGAAATATTCGACATGTTCTTCAGCTATTCGCGTTTCAAATAGGACATCGATCATTACGATGATTTTATTTGCCGAGGCTAATATCGTTTGAAAAATAGTTAATTCGTCAATAAGTCGCTATTCGAAGATATGTGACTGTTTAAAACTTGAGGGCATTAGTTGTTTTAATTCTTCCACCCTTCGACGAGACGGTTTCTTGTGCTACCGAGATTATTTTCTGAATCATTGTATTACGTATAGATGATAATATCAACATATAAAGTAAATGTATCAATAAATGACTGTATGAGAATCGTGTTATCGTATTACATGGAAGTTTTAAACAGTTCATATTTACATCATATCATTTCCGAATAAATATATCTATAATTCCATTATATATATAATCGTAACTTAAGATTTACATCTACACCTATTGATATTGTAGTAAGAAGTATGCGCGCAAATTTGTAATTTACTTATATCATGAAATTCCATTGGTACTACAAAGAATGAAAGGAACTCATTTTATTATGTTGTTGAATTAATGGAAAATTTGCTGTAATGCTCTTGCTGAACCATGATTACGAAATATAATTTATAATAATGCACGATAGAGCGCTGTTGTCGAATACATTCGTTTACGATTTTAAGAAAAAGAAGTCACTTAATTTACAACGTGCGACTAAAGTTTCATGAACATTTGTACGATTTGTCAGTTAGTCTTCGATCAATTTGCGGACAAGAATATATTTCTCTATTCATATTTGATAAAATCGCCGCGAATCGTATCACGAACAATTTACATACGACAAAAACGCCCTCCCATTCGAACTCATTACTCTGGTATCGATGAAAACCTCGCGATGAGCGAATTACAATTTTGCACGTATACTAAAAGTATGATCAATCTTCTTGCATATATATACATTAGAAAAGATAGATTTTATATACGTAATATAGAAGAATAATTTTTCAATGTTCTTTCATTATCTGATTAAAGGGCCATCGCCTTAAATTTTATTCAGATATCGCGATTCGTTATACCGCTCAAGGAACATAAATAACTAAATAACGCTTCCATATTCCGCGAATCTTTATTCCATCTACAAACTATCGTAAACTATAAGCTTTCTTCCTAACCTGTGACTATTCTAAAATGGCAGGATATACGAAAACTCGTCGCGCAAAAAATTCCAATAACGAACATATATATATATATTTGGTTATTATTAATTTTTAGAAAAAATAAATATATTTTAATGTAACAAATAACGTAGCCGAAAAATCAGCTTTCTTATTGCTCTTATCTAGTTTTAATAAAAAGAAAGGTATACATATCCGATGATTATCCGTCGTTTCGATTTTAGCCCTGGGAATAATTTTCTCCGAATGGCTATACTAATTTTCTTTTTAATATCTGCACTCATACATAGATTGCATATAAAAAAGTAAAGCATGCATTAAATCCAATAACTTGTAAAAATATATATATATATAACAATAAAAAATCATTGAAAAGAGAAATAAATTTTGCTCGCAACTGACCAAAGAGTTATTGGAATTTGGGTTGACCAATTTTAACGTGACCTACAAAACTTCATTGTACCAAATTCAACTGAAAGATTAAGCGGCGCTTGTATATTATGCTTTTATGCTAGTAAAAAAAAAAGTAATTTTGGATTATTATACAATGAAATTTCAACCACATTTTTATCAACAATGAATAAGTCGATAAAACGATTAAAAGTATTTAGTAATTAGATTTTTGATACATGTACACGTTGTAAATTTTGTAAACTTCGTTCGGTGATAATTTTACATATTCAAAAACAAGTTCGTTTATAGTGAGGAATAAAACATCGTACGTATGTTATATTTAAATTTCAACATCGGTCAAATTCAGTTTACCAGTAAAATCACTTTAATACAATGTGCTTGGTAGTTTCGTATTTGATAGTCTTCCAAACGAAATCCCGCCTATATTACAAATTTTGCTCATCTATAGATTTGGACACAGTTTAGCGTTCCTATATATTAATACGTATTTACAATGGCGCAAATTAATTAAATTATCAAATACGTTGTTTCTCTTGAGTATGGATTAATGAAAAGTTCTACACTCAATTGATATTTCAACCGTTTATTATTCTGCGCCGAAAGCGTTTGAATCTCATATGCCGCGCTATATGGTCCGGGGGCCCGGAAGGTCCCCGTTGCCTTTCAAAGTCGTACGGGTTCGCCGAGGTTTTTCAAACGTAATCGAACCTATCTAAGCGCCGATATTCGAGGGCGACTCGTTGAAAAAACGGTAGAAAAATTTTTTATTGACAATTTAATTGTTGAAGACTTTGCATAAATGAGACTATGGCATAAGATGAAATTTGTAACATTCTGTGTTGAAGATTCTTCAGCTTAGAAGTTCGAATTTTAATCGATATATGGATTAATATTTACTTAAGATATTATCTAATAAATAATTTTATTTGTCTTACGGTCCTATTAAATCTATTAAATTGAATAGGACTGTAAGACCCATAATAATATTTATTAGTTTATTTCAAACAGTCGTCATAAGTACTAAAAAAACATGAACGTATTCTCACAAAAAGTTGTATCCTAAATATCATCCTAAATCCTTTAAAAGTGTGAAACACAAAAAAAAACCCATACTTTTGATTTTTTTATAAGATAATTTTACCAGTTTATCAATGTTTTAATTTATAAAAAGTTACGCAGAATTATTCCTTGATTCATAATGAATAATTTCATACATAATACAAGTCAATGAACATTATCTGCTTGAATATAATGTTGATAGAATCCTGCGCGCGCGTTTCTGTATGTGTGTGTGTGAGCGTGCGCGTGTGTACGTTTCAATCGCGTCATAAATTTATTATATGGAATATTAAACACAGTTTTCTACAGTATTATTTCGCAGATGAAATTGGAAAATATTTTTAGGATACTTTTAAAATATTTTATAGAAATTTTATTTAGATTTATTTAACGATCATAGTATGTTGTTCATCCATTCTACATGATCTATTCTTGAAACGATCAATGAAATATTTTATCTCAAAAAAGAAATGATTTCAAAAATATTTAACAATGTTTCATGGTTACTCGAGGATTTCTTAACCAACATAAGCCAGTGAGTAAAAAACAAAAAATTTAATCTCAATTCACATTTATAGAATATGTCGTGAAAAAAACTAGGGGATACTCTTATCCGGCTAATTACTTGGATCTAAACCAGATTGCCCACATACCGTCCTGAACTGAGACGCGAATCCTCAAATTGAATCTATATACGAGCCGTGCTTCCCTTTTCACGCTTATATAAATACGCTTACATTGTATACGCCAACGCCTAAATTCTAAACACAACTCCCCCACCCCCCGACCCCACCGAAATCGCCACCGCTGTTTTTTTCACGCCCGTCTAAAAATCCGACAGCCTGCCTGCAGAGCGCCGGTAGCGTCGCCGGCGCCCTCAAGCGTTCGCCCTCGGCGCCGGGCTTCGCCGCGGACGACGGCCTCCTCGGCCAGCGGCATCCGGCCCGGGGCACCGGCCAGGCGGCGACGGCCCTCGGCCCGGGCGCCGGCAACGACAGCAACAACAACGACACGAGGATGGAGGGGGCGGCGGGCCTCGCCGCCGACGACGATGACGGCGAGGTCGACGCCGAGGCCGAGGCCGGGGACGGGGACGGGGACGACGGCGGGGACGACGGCGGCGTCAGGCGGCGAGGAGCGCGCCGGCCGGGCCCGGGACAGAGGCAGCGGGCCAAGAGGCCCCTGCATCCGGCCCTGGTTGGGGCGGGCGCGGCGCTCGAGGCCAGGCCGCTCTGGGAGGAGTTCCATCAGCTCGGCACCGAGATGATCGTGACCAAGGCCGGGCGCAGGATGTTTCCTACCTTTCAGGTATGTCTGTGTGTATATATATATTGTAAACAAACATTTTTGGAGAAAAATTACATCGGAGGTGAGTCCAAAGCACTGATTTATACACGCGCACGGCGACAAAATTCATTGCTGTAAATGGTCTTTGCATTCGCGATTGAATTTTTTCCATCTTACGGGGTGACTCGGTTGTCTCGCGCGGAAGATTTTTTCTCGCTTCCCTTCGATTCGGCGAAAAGTTCGGACTTAATCAAGATCGGCGTCACTAGTGCATGCTCGAATTCTCCCTAACACATGCAAAAAGAATTGTTTTCTTAAAATGCTCGATTCTCTGCATTTACGCACTAGCTTCATCTAATTATATTTGTTATTGTTTATATACGCAATTGTACATTATAAATTTCCTGTTAAAAAATTTTAATTTAATAGTGAATATGTTGTATAATTTGAAGTCGAGTAGAATTTCTATACATAATTGATCGATCAATACATGAAACACAACTAAAAATTACCTTTGAGTTAATCGGTACGATAAAATCGTCTCCTACCGTCGCAGATTGAGTCTTTTGCAGAAAAATCAGCCATTAAAAACTGATAATAATAGACATTTGAATTCGTGTGAGCTTCACGTGCAAAAGTCAAGGTAATAAATTGTAATATAAAGATTTCAGTTACGTTCAAAGATGTATAAATAAGCTACACTATAGGGCTCTTATTTCCCTCAGTGAATGGCTTCGATGATAGGGCAAAACTCTTTTATATACATGTGGGGATTCATTCTTGGGATCATTTTAAACTATTGTACGCATATAAATATATTATGAAGAAAGCCATCCATCGAAATCACTTTAACAAACGTGTAGAACCTCATATTTAGACAATGTCAAGTGACCTTGACGGTAATCTTAGTTTTATTTTCAATAGCACGCCCAATTTCTGACATCATAACCTAAAAAAGTGGGACCCATAACCATATACTGAAATTATGTATTTTTAAATTTACCCAGGGCGTCCATATTCTTTTTCACATGTTCGAGCTTATGACCGAACCGATCTGAGCCCATTAAACGGATACGGTTGGAATGTAAATTTTCCCGCTATTTTAGATTCTGCTCTCAAAAATAAATGTTCCGACTGGACAATGCAAGCCGCGAGCTCAGATATAAGTGAAATCATTTACTAGACAGAGGTACGGGCTGAATCGAAGTGCTACGGTCTTGCTACGCTATAATTTATAGGCTAAGTAAAAGTCAATCCAAAATACTATCAATTCGATTTGGCATCTCTTTCCGTACCGATGCTACGCACACGTCACTCCGCGGCTCACCTCGGAAATCCCCGGCAACCTATTCATTATACATCGCTTCCTGCTTTCTCGCAAATACACAATCTCGCAATTATTGCACGTCGCAAAAATACGCCACGGCTCATCCTCGGAATTCCACAGGCCGTCTCGCGTCTCGGTCGCTAACGATCATCCATCTCGTCTGTGTTGCAGTGCCGCCTGTACGGCCTCGAGCCCGGCACCGACTACCTCCTCGTGATGGACTTCGTGCCCTGCGACGACAAGCGCTACAGGTACGCGTTCCACAGCAGCGCCTGGGTGGTGGCGGGGCGCGCCGATCCGGTCTCGCCGCCCCGCATCCACGTGCATCCGGACAGCCCGGCGAGCGGCGCCCACTGGACCAAGCAGCCGGTCTCGTTCGACAAGCTGAAGCTGACCAACAATCAGCTGGACGACAACGGACACGTGAGAGAATTTTCAAATTTACCGGCCCCCTCACCCCTCCCCCCACTTGTAGTTTGATAGTTTCAGCGTGGGATTCAGCGCTGGCCGATCGGCAGCGGCGCAACGACCGGGGCTATTAGGGGGAGAGGATGTCTTTAATTACGTCGATACATGTTTTATAAAATTTTACTCACGTCGACTGTCGTGAAAACGAAACTAACGTGTATTTATATCGGTCTTACCGTCTTGATGAAATAATATAATTACAATCTGAAACGTGAAATACTACTGCTGTCGAAACTGATTATACTGTTGTTAGAAAAGGATAATAATCCGACTGTCCCTCCGACAAAATTTTTGCCGAATCTATATGTATCGGCTTCGTCCAACGTTTCGAACCGTTTCGGCTCGTCGTCCGAGACCCACGGCGATTCGGGAAATTTGGTGGCGGGCGCAGTCGGATTTTTCTCAACTAACAAATAATTACATTGGATTATAATCACTGTCAAGCAAATTCAGCAAAAGGGATAAAACGAAGAAATGCCTTAATTCATTCTATATAATACGAACTATAGTATTACGTTTACTAAACTCCGCCGACGGACGGAACGCTCTCGACTGAATTTCTCCAATGCTTTTGGGATCACAACCCCCCACAAACGTACAATTAGATGTGCGGGCCCAGTTTCGTCGCCCTTTACTCGCCCGCTCGAACGTATAAATTTAAGTTATATTCAGTAATTTTTGATTTTTAACCTTTTAATTTTAATTCTATTATTTTCTAGAGACTGTAAGACTGATATAAAAATATTCATTAGTTTATGAGATTATATTTCAGACCAAAATTCAAACTGTTGGGGGGGGGGGAGGGATTGAAACAAAAGAATTAACAAGAAAAAAATTGAGAAAATCCGGGACGATTGGATTTTTTAAAAATTTGTACGTAACGATGTGGAACGTTTACATTCAAAAATTTTATTTTCGTTCTCGAAAGGGCTGGTCCTTCGTAAACAAAAAAAAATTACAGATAATGCGCTAATTTTTGCAATATAATACTTAAAGCTTGAATTTTACGGGAACAAATTTGAGTGGAATAAAATCTATGAATTTAGACGTAAATCATCTATCGAACGTAAAATTTTAGTTGAAATATAAAAGAAAGATTATTATTAGTATTATACTTTGCAGATAAAAGAATTATTTGGCAAATTCTATTATCGTCCTATAAGAGGCAGAAGAAAATTTTAGCACTTTACCCCCTCCTCTAGGAAAAACTTATTTTAGTGGCATAATGTCGCGTTAACGCCTAAATAATTTTTAATACAGAGCTAATCTTAATAAATTAATACTGCAATTTATTATTAAGAATTTTATAAAAAAAAAAATAATACTACGTTAGGAGAAATAACAAAAAAATTGTTGATTTATAATAGACAATATTCGTTTGGTATACTTTTTGCTTGTTTGGGTATTTCGACACCGCTTAGTTAGAGACGAGTCGTTGCGCCATTGTCGATCGGTCATAATTTTGAGATAAATATGAATGTTGAAATTGGGGACAGAGGTGGCAAACAGAAAAAATGCTCTCGTTTAGCTTGGGAAGGGGGTCTGAACAATCGTCGATTCGTATCCGCTACTTTGTACAAAAGAAAATACGAGTCAACGTGCTCATGACCATTAATTCTGATAAAAATATATCAAGTCCAGAAGAATATATTTTAACATTAACAATCAGAATTATAGAATTTATAAAATTTATTCACTTATAATTGTCTATTATATATTAGTGACTTATGCCACCTATCAGTATATGAAATAACTAATATTAATATATGCTACGTCTTCAAAAGCTTTTATACTATGTTTATAATTATGTGGTTCTATTCAGTCGAAATGTTAGAATCCGCTATGAAAATTGTAAGTAAATTGAGCTTATAAATTTTATAATTATTATTGCTTATACTGAAATACATTTTTTTATAGCCTTTGATAATGGGCCACCAAAATAATAACCGAAACGTCGTGTTTCAGTCATAAATGAAAAATTAATGACTTTTGTTTAGGTCTTTCGGCATCGAAACCAGTAAAGGTAAAATTCAAAATTTTCCAACAAATAAATGTCAGAAACTTCGCTTACGCTAATTTTTAGAATTAAATAAAAAAAAAAATTCTTTTTAAGCCGTAAAAATGATGTCGGACAAGTCCTGGAATTGAATCGAGAATTTTACTTTTAGCTGAATCGTGCTAGATCCTTGATTCCAAGTTAACTGTTAAACAAATATCGCCCGGTCGAAAAGCTCGCTTGTAAATGCCTTGGATTAATGCAACGAATCCGGCATTTCAGCGTTCCCGACGACCACGTCGACAAAAAGCGAAAAAGTATCAACATCGGCGAATAACCGTCGCGGTCTGTATATATATATGTATATATAATATGCCCCCCGCGCATGCTTCATTCTCGGAATAGAATTGCGCGGCCTCGCCACGACTTCCTTCGCTTTCCCCTTCTCCTCCTCCTCCACTGCCACCTCTATCCTCCCGATTATTCGCGCTGCGCGCGCATAAAGTCACATCAGTTTGCATCCGCATCCAGAGGGGGGGGGAGCCTTATTCGCTCCCTAAAATTCCCGATGCCGCTGTAGCCGTCAAGATTTATCCCCCGGGGGAGGGGGGTTGCTATTAGGCACCTCTCTCACTCTCTCTCTCTCTCTCACTCTCTCTCTCTCTCTCTCTCTCTCTCTCTCTCTCTCTCTCTCTCTCTCTCTCTCACTCTAGATGGAACGTGTGGGACACCTTCATAAAATCGCTGGAGAATCCGAGCGCACACATGTTTGTCGTTTCGAACGAGCTCCCCTTAATTGACCTGAATTACGAGCCTATAAGTTGCTCGTGCACTTTCTCCCTCCCCACTATCTCTCTCTCTTTTCCCAGTCCTTACAGAATTAGGAGAATTCGCCACGCGCGTCTATGCGCAACGGTGGCGCATTCTAGGGAGGGGGGGGGTGAATTATAAATTTTAAGGTTTCTCTGTTGCGGCGCGCGATATCGTCGCGAAATTACGAAGCGCGCGTCTCGAGAAGGGCTTTTATTTTTTAATTGCCCGCGAGAACGTGACTGTTAACGGTCCCGGTGAATTATATTACGTTATTATTTTTCGTGAGCTGTACTGTAAGTTCAGTACAATAATAGCCGACGGACGCAGGCGCGCGGACTGGATTAAAGTAAAATGCATTATTATATGTATATTATACGTATAGTACGCTGAAAAAAATGAAAAATTGTCCAAATCAGGCTGAAATATATTTTCCAATTGTGATTAGCTAATATGGATTTTAAAATTGGGACATTATATGGGATATCTATGGTAAAAGCAAAAAAAAATTATTGCAGTAATAATGTATGATAAATTTATCTTAAAAGTAAAAAAAAACGACAATTATTGGTAGAACCACAAGAATGCGTTTATTTCTGCGGGAAGCAATTGTTTTCTCGTTAATTATACACAGAACTATATAAAAGTAACGAATCTCTCGTGTGACTTTTTTTTGGGGGGGAGGGAGTATACTAAATTAAAGCTCATCCATTATTTCCCTACAGCGCGTCAGTAATTTGCAAAAAGAACGCGAATAAATGCGAGTCTTGGAATTGATGAATGAGCACACCAACCCAATAGATGCTGTCGTACGAAAAGCTGGCCGATGAAAAGAGAAACGAGCATTGTACGCTTTTCGTCGTAACGTCTGTCAATTTGTAACTATTTGGTAGAAAAGATCTGTAACGTCGCGATCCTGAAAATCG
Source organism: Sycobia sp. Sy_11 (assembly GCA_018907035.1). Lineage (NCBI taxonomy): Eukaryota > Metazoa > Arthropoda > Insecta > Hymenoptera > Epichrysomallidae > Sycobia > Sycobia sp. Sy_11. The sequence goes on from JACCIC010000104.1 coordinate 72,216, forward strand.
CACGAGTCCGCAATCGAACTATTTTCAAATTTGTAATTACGATTTTTCTCGGAGTTTTTTTGTTTTTTTTTTTCTTTTTTTCTTTTCCTGCTTTTACCGAAACGCATCGGAACATTACTTCTGAAATGCCGAAACAAAATTAGCCAGTTATACAATTTTAGCGTTCCAAATGAGTCATTCGCACGGTCTCGCGTTTTCTTCCTTAACATATATACTTGCTTGGTCTCGTGTATCCACGTTATACAATGATTACCATAAAAATTGATTCGGTCCAATTGTCTGTTAGTTTCCTTGTCTGTAAAATCTTAACACTTCGCTATGCCAATAAAATCCTTTCGAACTGGCTCCCGAAACAATGCGTTTTCGAAACGACGACGTCTGAAACACCTGGGAAACTATAACATTTTCTTAATATTACGATATTCGTTTCATACGGGTACATTTGTGAAGTGTTACAAATACAAAATATGCGCTTATTTCTAACGTGTTTTTCACATTAGTTTTCGAAATTCAACGATGACTTCATAATGATCAATTTCCTTATTATACTCGAAAAGGCGCATAAGTCACAATTCTAATGCCCTTAATTGTCGCCGCGTGGAAAAAACATAGGCACTTCGACAGAATGCGAATATAAAATTTTATTATCGAAAAAGCCGTGTATAATACATATTCTCTTCGCTGGAAATATCGATCGATCGATACTATTGATTAATCGATAGTTTGGACTTTTACATCTGAAAATTATATACCTTTCTCATTTCCCAGAGAATAAGAACGATCGTGTTTTTATCTTGATATAGATTGGCAATTATCAGTAAAGAAAGTAAGAAATTGTTTTTTTTTCATTGACCTTTCGCTGTTCGGGTTAAATCTTTCTGATAACGATCGTTCTGTGCTAACAATAAAAAAAAAAAACAAAAGCAAATCTTTATTCTGGACAAAAGTAAATTCCTACGTATGGTGAGATCCTAATTGAATTTGGCGAAAGGAAAGAACGAACGAAATCTCGATAATATTAATGCTAATTTTCGAATTCGTATAGATTATATATATATATATATATATATATATATATATATATATATATATATATATATATATAGCAAACAGCGCGAGCGTCTTGAACTCGGATTCACGAGGAGCGATCGACACGATCAGCGAAATCTACGTATATCTGCGCGTATGCGTCGAACGAATGTTTGCTCTCGTTTGAGTAGGGGACTGTCCGGGACTGACGTTGTTAATAATTCGCATATCCAGAATAATATATATATTATATATATATATATATATATATATATATATATATATATATACACATATCAGTAGATTTTTAAGGTATATATAAAAAAATAAAAATAAAAATAACTTTTAACAAGAATATATTCTTATTTCATTGTTCAAACAAAATTATAAGTATTTATAAATACGGAGATTCGTTTATTAAAATGTAGGTGGTAGAGGAGTAAAAGTATGATACTAAGTCGGTTATTATGATTATTACTATTATCATCATTATCCTCATAATTATAATTATCATTAAAATTAAAAATTGTACTTATGTCGACTGTTTTAAATTAAATTAATATATATTTTTTATCGGTCTTACAGTTTTTATACTGTTATATATTCAACTAAACTAATGACAATTATAGACTCTCCTTATTTATGATCACCACTGAAGAATATTAAATAAAACTTATTACTAACAGTAAATTAGATTTATAAATTAAAAATAATAAAAAATAATAAGTATATTCTGTGTTAGTGAAAGACAACCAGACTGCGCCCGTCACCTTAAATTTAACTTCTCCTTCGGCGTCCGACGTTTCATTTTAGATTCTTCGAGGGGTGATAATAAACAGGGACAGTCCGACCGTCATTATTTTAGTTTAATGTATTATAGTACGGAAGACTGTAGGACCGATCAAAATATTTAATAATATACAATCATCATTATCATTATTGTAATTCCTACGGTTGCTATTTTTCTCTTTAACAAGCACATCCAAGCGTCTTAAGCGAGAAAAGGAAAGTTCACGCGCGCCGTCGATGGCACCGTTGGCAGGGCGTGAGATTTTTTTTCATCGATTCCTCCGCTTATTTATGCCGATGCGTATATATCGTATGGCGCGTAAGATACAGCGAGGATCTAGCCGTGCCCGGGCCGTCTGCCCATCTCTTAACACGCACTTGTGCACGAGTGCCCGAGTGAGAGCCCTCTTCAACCTTGCCATCCCATTCCCTTCCCCCCCCCCCACGCGGCCACTTCTACGTGCCCTCGAGATCCCATGGCGTTTTGCCCCCCCACCCCCATCACCGCCCAACCCCGCGCTTCCACCGCCCAATTCGTTATAAAGGATCGACCCTCTTTTCCGCGCTCCGCGGTAATAATATACATGAGATATGGGGAATCGTCGCGCGGGACGCGTACGCGGCGGAACGGAATCCCCTGCATACATATCTTCCATTATGAGCCGGCGCCTGACGCTCGCGCCGCGCCCGCTTAATTGACAGTTCGTGTGTATCATATATATATATATATATATATATATATATATATATGTGTGTGTGTGTGTGTGTGTGGTGTGTGTGTGTGTGTGTGTGTGTGTGTGTGTGGTGTGTGTGTGTGTGTTGTGTGTGTGTGTGTGTGTGTGTGTGTGTGTGTGTGGTGTGTGTGTGTGTGTGTGTGTGTGTGTGTGTGTGTGTGTAGAAAGAGAATCGGGCAAGCCTTTTGGTTTCCGGATTGCGACCCAGCAGAAAAGGATAGAAATAGACGACGACGACGACGACGACGACGCCTGCCGCCGACAACGAAGCCGACGGCGCTGTCTCCTCGTTTGTGTTTATATAGAAAAACGCCAACCAGCATCGCGACATATATATATATATATATATATATATATATATATATATATATATATATATAGAAATGGCTCGGAGAGTGTCGCGCCTCCCGCGGGGAATCCCCGAGCGACGCGCGCGCGCGGCATCGTAGAGGGCGGCGCTATACTTTGCTTTTCCGTCCGTCCGATGATGATGATGATGATGCTGATGATGATGAGGGTGCGGGGCCACCCGCGCGCGCTCGATGTAACTGTATCACTGCCCGTAGGATCCTAATTACCAAAGTAATTATGCGTGATTTCTTTCCTCTCTTATTTTACAAATTTCGACGTTAATGCGTACATAAGGGAGGGTGCTCGCCACGGGAATTTTGGGGAAAACGAATATCTCGTTCTGTACGTAGGCATTGTTCGACGACATTAGCACTTTTGTGGAAATCGAATTATACGCGAAGTTTGCTCGTTTAACGGCTCATTTGCTAAGCCGTAGGAGGACATGGAAAGTACGTACAGCGATGTAAGGAAAGGCGAAGCGAAATGAAAATTCAGTTTATAAACACGGGAATAAAACTGGCGGTTAGTTTTTAATGATGAAGAAGTAAAATTTTTTAATTGCACAACTAAAATTAATCAATAAAGTATTAAAAGTTTTTATACTAGAGAAACACTTTATTACATATATATATAAATAACAAAATTGAATTATTCTTCTTCAAATGGCAATCTAAATTTTCCTCGGCTAGTACACAAAGTATATATATATATATATATATATATATATATATATATATATATATATATATACAATATTTCTTTACTAAATAATTCCGGCATATTATTTACGTCAAATGGTAGAAAAAAATTTACGGCAAAGAAAATTTAGTAAATCAAGTAGAATTTTTTGAAAACGACGAAATTCTCCAAAATATATTAAAATTTTTTGGCACAAATTCAGCCATTCGTAAACAAATTACAGCAAAAAATATCTAAACTAAATCATAGCATAGGATATTAATTACATTAAAACGCTATGCGCTCATATGATCGGATTAAAAAAAAATGATTCATACATACGAGATAACCTTTATTCAATCGTGTACAGATATGATCGTAATACCAGCTCTTTTTTCTCACTGGCACAATGAATAATATATCATCGGGGCCGTGCTTTCTGAACTGCTACACGTAGGATTAAATATAACTTCAATTATTAATAATTATAATAATCTGTATCTACACGCTTTTTTTCCACCAAAATACGTTCGATAAATAACAAATGCGCCCAAAGTTACACCGAGGTCGAAGGTCTCAACAACGTGGCTTTAAGCTATTTCAAGGCAGAAATTTTCAAAAAATTCTTACGCTACACGGATATCGCTTTCAAGAGGGATGGGGACAAAAACTCACGTATGAAATTCTATACTTATATTTTTAATAGAAAATCATCTATTTCGTCAGCGTTCGTCGTGTCAGACGACAGTAAACTTTGTACCTTCCGCTAATTCCTTTTCCGTTTCTCGGGCACTCCATTATATATCTACATGTATATATGTATATATATATATATATATATATATATATATAAACGACTTTTGGTACCGTTCCATATAACTCTTTGACCCATTAATAAAAGCGCGCTTGACAGTCGTTTCGGCCAGATATATATACATATTATAGAAAATCCATCGACACTTATTTCCCTTAATGCCCCGTGCATAAAGTTGAAAAAAGATGAAAAAAAAAACTGGAACGGAAGGAATACGCGTCTCCTCGCACACGTTGCGGAAAGACCCCCTCCCCCGACTCCCCCTTCGCCATTAACTGACTGTCGCTCGCACCTCTCTCTCTCCCTCTCTCTCTCTCTCTCTCTCTCTCTCTCTCTCTCCACCCCGTGGTGACACACATGTACCCCCGGCCCCCTGCCCATAAACTTCCGTCCAGAAAATTTGTGCCACCGATGCACTCGTCCGCGTCGGCGCGAGGAGGGGGGGGGGTGGCGTAGTCGCGCGCGGTGCAATGATGCGCTTTTTACACTAATTAGTCACCGAGCGCAGCCCAGGCAGCGATGCTCTCCGAGTTTATATATATATATATATATATATATATATATATATATATATATATGTATATATATGTATATGTGTGTGTGTGTGTACGTATGTCAAACTCTCCGTCTCTCGATGTCCCGACGGCCCCCCGTGCGCGCCAGGCGCTTTCTCGCCTCTTACATGATATATCTAATACTTATCCCCCGTCCGCGCGTTCATATCATATATATATATATATATATATACACTCAAAATCCCTTTCGTTCTTCTTACGCCCGGGAGTAGTAATCGCCGCTGTTGCCTTGTTCGTTTTAACGGCCGCGCGTACGTTTCTTTTTTGTATTTTGTTTTTTGTTTTTTTTTTTTTTTTTTGTTTTCGATCAGGCGCGCTTCGTTCGAATCGAAGGGCGGAGATTGTAATACGTGGCTTTGTATTGGGCGCGGACAGGTATGTGGATTTATACATCAAAATGATAAGATAAATCGTAAGGTAGAGACGTGCGAGGGATGAGGAGATAAATTTCACGCGCCGCGTCGAGATTGACGATGTGTACGTCTATGCAAATATATTCAATTTTATCAATTTAATGAAAATCATTGGCTGCAACGTTGGCATCGCGACGAGCACAACGGATAAGACGTCGGGGACGTTGGAACAATAAATTATACACACGAGGGCAATTAACACACGCTAATTAACTAATTAAATCAGCTATACAAATCAATTTAATGAACCAAATTTAATCAACTAATTAAATCAGCTATATACACTTGGCACAACAGATTTAATTAAGAATAATCGATGATTAATAATGGAACGTTCGGATTTTTTTCCCCAGGACGTGAATCGTACACATGACTGATCATTATAGCGATATTTTCTTTTTTTTTTTCATAAACGGGGAAATAAGTATCCTTATATGTTTATATATGTTTCGGCCGAAACCGCCTGTTGAGCTCCTAATCAGCACCAAAAATTCCCTATCTTGCTCGACGTAAGACAATCGACGGGGACATGAGAATACTGTCGCCTTGCTGAGGAGCCACACCACGTGACTCAAAATTAGGCTGACACGTAAACAAAACCATGATTTCTCTGTTTATCAACAAAAAAGGAAAGAAAGAAATTTCACCATCCATAAAATTTATATTTGATTTAGTACAATGTCTTGCCGCATACTTGTTCAAAGTAAAACGTTTTATTCGAATGATACGCGAAACTATAATTCTTCATTTATTTTACAATAAATACTGCCTGAATTTAAAAACAAAAACTGACTCCTCGGCCATCGTGTGGTCGTTAATATATTTAAACAAAACTATGAAAAGGGCAAATGAATTATCTCAACATTATAATCAATTAATTAAGCTTCAAGTTCGAATTATAAATATATCAAGAATTCGAATAATTTCTTTATCGCTAATATATTAGCATTGATCGATCCGTGATTCTAATGCTCTCTTTTTAATAAATCCATATTAATTTCAATTATTATTTTTCTTGCAAAGCTCCAATAAGGTGGCATTTAGTTTAATTCAATTAATTTAAGCCCGACGCGTGTCATCTTTCTCGAATGCAGCGCATAAAGACATCGAGTGTTAGGTTAACGCACGATATAATGTATATCTATATATATATATATATATATATATATATATATATATATATATATATATATATATATTGTGCAGTATAAACTTCTCTCGGGTCTTCGTGCATTTTTCTGATTCCATAGAATTTCAGATTCGTGGAAGATGCTTGGGGATCCGAATCGCGCGAAAACCGGATTTCTTCGGGTATATATATTTATATATATAATCTGAAATTCTAGAGAATTAGAAAAATGCACGAATACCGCGAGCATGTGAATGAAGATATATGAATATATACATACATATGTATGTATCTATGTATGTATGTGCATAAATGGGAATATGTAGGAATCCGGCGGATACGCGCGCTATACTTTAGCGATGCGGATTCTGGGAATGCGAGATCCGCGTCCAAGTTTCGTGGCTGCAAAAAGTTCGGGCGTGATGTATAATTTAGGCATTCGAATCCTACGAATTTGGAGATTCGAATAATTTATATATTAGAATCTCCGTGGGGGTCCTATAAGATGTCAGTTATTATACATAGTTAAGAACTTCCCATTTTACGCCTCAATTAATCAATATGCTGAAATAGTGGCCGAACAAGCGCCTAGGGATATAAGAATGTAGGGATAAAAATCAACGTAATACATTAATTGTTCTCAAGCGAATGTGGACTCAATCATCGCAAGTATATATATATATGCAAAAAGGTTCCATATAATAACTGAACGTTTAAAAGAATCCGCGATACACGTATAATCGTCGAAGAAGAGATAAAAAAGACATTTTTAAGGATTATTTTCGAGAATAAATGCGTATCTTTTGTATTACGGAAACAACGAAATGTATAAAAAAGTGTGGGGAAAAAAAACATGCCACGCGCGGTACTAATGTCAATTTCACCTATGGAATGGGACAAAAATACATTTATCGGTACCGATTAAAGTCAGTTTTCTGGAAATACTGATTTGAACGTTAGGTTTATCGAAGCAATAAACTCGTGCTCATTTGTCTGCCTTCTTAAAAGGCATAGATGGACCAATATTTTTTTAACGTATTTTGATCTTCTACTGAAAACATACTTTGAAGGTGAAATATCAACAATATGGTGGATAAATTGTGATTATCAATTTATTGATAATATAATTAATTAAAAGTGACGTTGTTAAGAGCCATATACTTTATATAAATTTTACTCTAGAATGAGATTGATTTTGTAAAATCAAAAAGATTAATTAACTAATATAAATATTTTAATTGAAATTTTTATACTTTAGAGCTCGAAGAATTTCTATCTTCGAATATGTGGATCGATTGTTATTGACTTGGAATATTATTTAAAAAAAGTTTATATGAATCAATCGAGATTTTTAAAACATATTTTGGCTATCCGAACGCTGGTTCTAAGGTTGGAACGACGAAATTAAATTTTTTTAAAACCAAAATTGCTAATAGCAATTTATGTTCCACTATTTGATGACGGAATTTCTAATTAGAAGACGAAAAAGCATTATAAGAACATTATGAAGTAATGCATTTTAAAAAAATAACGAAATTCTTTGTTATGCCTGATTAGTATATAATAATTAAGGATGGGTTACATTGAGACTAGATAATCGAAAAATTGCAGATAGACACCTGGTGATTGACTGTAGAACTGGCTGTGAGTACTCGCATTTTGTCTGTTAATATTTGCAATATTTACTTAATAATTACTTCGGCAATGTACGGCAAAATATTTTACAGATCAAATCATGAACATTTTTATATACGAGCGAAATACTTTTCGATTCATACTTAATCTGTTCGATACTAAATTATTGAGGACATTGCTGGCTTTTAGAATTTCTCAATAGCCAGCGACGCAATGAAAAATTGGCAAAAACAATCCAGAAAAAAAGTCACACTCTATGCAGGATATTATATCCCCCACGGGAATTTCAAACCTTCTTTCGGAAAAAGAGAGTAATATCTATATTATAGTGACAAAAATTATAAAACAATTCCGCATCTTTCGCCGCGTTGCCCGATCTTTCGCTTAGGAGTAGACTATCAACGTACATTATATATATATATATATATATATATGGCGCGAAGAACATGTCATCTATAGCATATATCTTACATCCGAGCACTCAGCTCCGTTCCGCGCGCTCGTTATTATTCGTCATCGTCTTTCCTCCCTCGCGGGGCTGCACTCTTTCTCATATTCCGCTCGACCGTATAAATCTACCCGCACCCCCACACGAGCACTATATATATATATATATATATATATATATATATATATATTCTCGATTTCCAGATGTGCACGTAGATGCGCGAGAGGCCCGCATCCAGACCCGCGAACTATATACTCCGCTCTTCTTCATTATATCTGTATACGCGCGCTGCAGCGCTATGTGTCATACGGCGCGAATAAGCCACCCGCCCTCCCCCGATGCCCGCGCATCCGCATTACGGGAGATTCCCCTCAAGGTGAAGGGACGACCGCGAAAGTTTATGGAGCTCTTTATTTTTTGGTTCTGTTTCTTTTTTTTTTTTTTTTTTTTTTTTGTTTTTGTTTCGCCCACTTCCCTGTACATAATACGCTAGGGTTCGCGCAAGCTGTGATATCCCACCCGCCCGGGGCCCCCTCCCGCGCGCCTCTCGGATGTGCCGATCGTAAAGTTTATATTGCGCGCTACTCGCGGCTGAGCGAACTTCCTACTCCTATAAACTGTCGCGCGGGGTGGGTGTTGATGGTATATGCGGATATTATACGTATATGTGTATGTATATATACATATATATGTATATATATATATATATATATATATATATATATATATATATATATATATATAAAGAGAGAGACCGAGAGAGAGAGAAGAGAGAGAGAGAGAGAGAGAGTGTGTGAGAAAGGAGGACCGCAAACCGCGTATATCTGCATGCGTGAAACGGCGGTGCATCTTTTATATATATATATATATATATATATATATATATATATATATATAGGCGCTTTTGAATGTATCTTAGTATATGCAGCGTGATTTGGCTGAGGCGGCACGCTGAAAGATATATATAAAGTAAACGCTGTGGGCGGAATTTTTTCTTCTTTTACTTTATTATGAACGATACGAGTCGTATTTTGATATTATTTTCAAACAACCCAATGGGAGATGAAATTAATTGCTTAAAAGTATACGTACTTGTATAATAATAAATATAATGACGTACATATATATATATATATATATATATATATATGTGTATATATATATATATGTATATATATATAGGATCGAATAAATAATAAAATGATATATGTGTAAGAACGGAGGCGCGCGTATTTAATATTTTCACTCATCTCTCTCTTAATGCGAGCGAGTCTTAAAATATAAGTAACGGCAACGCGTCACTGGCGCACATATATATATATATATATATATATATATATATATATATATATATATATATAATTATTGCATCACAGACGCGCCGTTAAATGTCATTGCGAAACAATAATTTCTCGCCCACGGATATTTCGGGCTTGTAACGAATCGCGTGCTCCTCAAATATATTTTCATATTCGATGATTAAATCGTTAATAAAAATGCGTTTTGAGTCCGAGCGTTATATATTCAAGACAAAAACAACAACATTAATTTCCCTTTGACTCGCCAACTATGCTTTAAGTCGCGTTATATTACTAACGTCTTGAGGCATCATTGTTAAAACTGAGTTCTTTAGGTGAGCTTAATTACAAACAAACAAAAATCAAATCTGTAAAATTGTTCCATAATTAAAAAAAAAAAGTATCTATACTACTATGAGAATTCGTTATTTATTTCATTAGTCGGAGAAATTTGAACGTACTCCTTTCATAAAATCATAAATTCAGTATTCTTTATTTTATTTCACTTTATTCAAAGCCGACTTTCTAAGCAAATACTTTCGGTTTCATTATTCCGCACCGGTCGTATTTATTGCATCTTTATTCATCGCTGATTAAATTCCATAATATATTTAAATAACCAATAAATTATTTTTCGTATGTTATTAATAAAATAAGAATAAGTTGCAAACTTCTTTTTCAAGATTAATAAGAGGAAAATTTCATTTTTTTCAATATAATTTATTATCTATCCAATTTCTTTAACTATTTTGTAAATTACTGAAATATTAATTTATATTAATATTTTATTTTTGTTTTTTTTACATTTACATTTTTGAGTCTTTTTTTGGTGTTGTAACTTGGACTTGGTAATAGATAATCTATATAGTTGATAATTTGAGTCCAGACGACGGTAAACTTCGTTTAGCGCAAATTTTTCAAATACTAACTTTCTGTTACCTTTGGTGACGCTCACACACACACATATGAGCGCGCGCGTGCTTATATATATATATATTTTAATATATATAACTCCTTCGTTCGATGAGTTTTAGAATTTCAACATTCATATTTCAAATATAAGCGAAATCACAAGACTTCGAAAAATTACACAGCTGCTAAATAATCTTCATGTATCTAACAAGGAGAGGTCAGCAGCTGCGGGTTATGCGGTCTGAATGCAACTTCGTCCAAAATCATCCCTAAAACGTTTTGAGAACAGTCTTCCATTGTCCGATTATATGGTAATTTCTTACTTGCGAAGTTGTAAATGCTTTTTTCTCACTTACGCAGGCGAGAACTCCTCTAACGCCTGTTTTCAAGAAATAACAGCGGTCGCTACCTAAAAAATTTTAATCCAAATGTAGTAATTTAGTTATAGTAAATTGAAGTTCGTAAAGTCAGCTCATCTTCGATGGAACTAAACTTAACTACCCATTGTCTGACGCAGGTTCATTGGAAGTTTGTTTTTTTGCTGAAAATATTATTCTTTCTTGAAAAAATCATCAAAAGTGCGAGGGCTATCGTTAAAAAATCGCTCAGAGCTGGAGAGAAGTGATGATTTCGAACGAAAAAGTACCATGTCTTGGAAATGGAAAAGCCTTAAAATTTCGAAAAGTTGGCAGGACTCATATTGTACGCAATCGCAGCTACCTCGCGTTATCCGTAACATTCAAACTCCCCCTCCTTACGCGCGAGCCTTATACTCATTATAATCACACGGATAATTTCCATACATTACTTGCCAGACACACTTTTGGCCGTCTCGAAGCCAGCTAAACCCAGCCGCGCCCGCGGCTCTCTTGTGCCTTACAGATAATCCTGAACTCCATGCACCGCTACCAGCCGCGCTGCCACGTAGTGGTGGCGCCCTCGCCGCCGGGCTCGGCACCGGATCCCCGCACCGAGAACTTCAAGACCTTCGCCTTCCCCGAGACCCGCTTCACCGCCGTAACCGCCTACCAGAACCACCGCATCACCCAGCTGAAGATCGCCAGCAATCCGTTCGCCAAGGGCTTCCGGGACTGCGAGCCCGACGACTGCGGCGTCGGCGTGGGCGTCGAGGCTACCGCGTCGCCGAGCGCCTCGCCCGGCATCGTCGGCGGTGGCGGCGGCGGCGGGGGCGGCGCCGCGTCGACGACCACCGGGCTGAAACGGCCTGCCGGCGGCCTGGGACCCGGTGCCGTCGCCGGGCCACCGCCGGGTCTGACAGCGACGGCGGTGGCGGCCTACCCGGCCAGCGGAGTGTCCCTGGTGCCGGGGCTGCCCAGCCAGGAGCAGCACCACCAGTTCTACGGCGCCCCGGCCGCGACGGTCGGCCACTGGGGCGGCTATCCGGGACACCATCATCAGACGGCCGGGACCCATCACGTGGCCGTCGCCGCGCCGCATTATCCGGGGCATCATCACACGGCCGCCGCCGCGCCGCTCTACGGGCCGCGATAGCCGGCTTTACATTTTTCTTTTTTTTTTTTTTCTTTTTTTTTTTAATTTATATAATATTAGTATATATAATGTAGGACTCGCGACGGAAACAAAGCTAGGGTTATGGGAACTTTATACTTATTTGAATATTTGAGGTTCGAATGAAGGTTAATTGGGTTCGAAACTGAAATTCGAACGGATTCAAGCCTCAAGTTCAAATACAGAAAAAAGTTCGAAAATTTGAACATGATTCACAAGCCTATATAAAACAAATTGGGAACGGAGCAGACGATGAAGCTGATTCACTACGAGCAAATATTTCATTTGAATCGATTAAATGGAATGATTAAATATATTGTTCTCTTCTGGCAAGAAAATGTTTCATTTCTATGATAAAAATTTCGGAATTAAAAAAAATTGAGATCATTCATATAGATTCAAATGGATTTTATACGATTCAATTGATTACGATCCAGTTAAAACCGTTCCAAATTACCAAAATTTGACAATATTGATGAGGATTTATTCAAATTTAAACGACTCATGATTGAAATACGGTTCAATTGGTTCCCGTTTGAAGCATTAATCGATGCTGAATCGATAAATTCGAATTTAGATGATTGTAAACGGAATTCATCATATTTAATGATACGTAAATTTTAGTCCAATTACAAATTAAAAAAAATTAAATATTATTAGCGCGGATTGAAACGGATTTACAATTGAATATATTACAATCATCATTATTATAAGAATGGAATTGGATTCGAACAAATTTCCTATTGATTCGTTTGAATCCGCACCAATTCGAAACTTTAATCAGATGCGAAGGATGTGATCAAATTTAGGTAACGAACGGACAATAATCATATCGAATTGTGGCATCAGTTTCGTTCCGATTAAGTATTACAAAAAATGGAGATCATTGAGATGGATTAAAACGAATTAAAAAGAATTAAATCCAGAGCGTCTACCAAGAAACGAAATAAACAAATATCTTTTGTTCCATACATAAGCGTTACTATTCATAATAACGTGGCTGTTGATTTCAAAGAATTTTAAAACTAAAATTATTTAGGTGTATTAAATGTTATTCTTTCGGAAGTTCGGCGAAAGCTTCCCCTATTTACTGTCGTGACGTTCTTTATTATTCGCGTGAAACGCCAAAGTTATTGTCATGTTAGCAACTGCGTAATGATGATTTAAAGAGAACGCTTGTATTTCCGAGGAAAATTTTCTTCGCACACGAATGTATTTAGTATAGACAAATTTATGTTCGAGCGTGCAACGAATGATCGCCTCGAGGTGAATTAAGAATAATTAATAGTATTTCTATTATAGTTGAATTAATAGTATTTCCGTATGTATCGAATATTATACCAAATTCCGTTCGAATTTTTTAATAATTTATATTTTGCGTACAAATAAAATTAGCTTAGCTGTTTTATCTTTTTATCTCTTTCTTCTACTTTAGCCAACGTGTACATTACATCGAAACTTCGATGAAACATTTTTACAGTAGATTTATTAAATACCGTAAAATAAATCTTATATTTATATATATATATATATATATATATATATATATATATAAGATATTTATATATATAGTTTAATGATTTTGTATTCATATAATGATATATGAAAAATCATTTTATTGCGTAAAATAGTATTACGGAGCTGATTGGTGTTTTAAATTTATTCTAGTTTTGCTATTTTTGTGCTTAGAGGAAATGTGAAATTTCCTACAGAGAATTAATTTTTCAATTTATAACCAAAGACAATATATACCAAAAGAAAATTTCTAAACATAAGTCGAGTCTATGTCATTTATATGCTTTAGTCATTATATAGTCATTACCCTCGAAGTGCTATCGCAATTTAAGATTAATTTGAAAGAATATTCAAAGTGTACCGAGTACACAAGAGCTAGGATTATAAATGATAAATTATAGATATCATTGACTAAATATATATTTATTTATACTATTGTAGCAAAATAAATATGAGTGCTAAGCACCTTTATTCTTATAAAAAAAAAAAAATTAAAAGCTTCGAGCTCGGTCTTATATGACACATTTATACGTTATATACATCGTTTTATTTAAAGAATTGTATTCTACAAATCGTAATTAATTTAAGTATAGATTTGTAATTGTAACGAGGCGTGTATCGTTTACAATACGCGCGACTTACTGGACATACCGAAAAATTCCCAAAAAGATGCTGTATTGTTAAAAATTGTTCGAAAACGGTGATTATATAGCTATCGTCTTAAGGATCTGAAGTTATCGAGCAGATTTTCTGAATAACTACAATTTTGTTAAAGATTTAGATAAAAAAAAATTATCCGGCGAGATATGTAAAGTTAACGAAAATCTATACCAAAAATTAAGAAGCCAAAAATTTATTTAAACACTTAAGTGTCGACATGACAAGGGGAAATAGTGCCTTCGCATGCATAGTACATATTATACCAAAAATATCGGCCAAAAAATACACGAACCAATATCTCCGCGACAAATTCAAATTTCACAGTGTCTTCCAGATACGTCGGTTGTGTACCTACATAGAAATATTATTCCTTGCAGAAATAACGTATGACCGCTCGTCGGGCACGTGGCGATCATCGCTGTCAATGTAACGGTACACAGAATAAATGTCCAGAATCATATTACACAAGGAAACTAAATTTCTATCAATTTTAAATGTATTCTTAAATGAAGTAAGTATTTTCCACATGTAAAAAGTCTTCACACTTGATTCAAACGATGTTATTATCAATTTATCGAATATTAGCCCAATTTGAGAAAATATTAATTTGATACTACTGAAGAAAACATTTACTCATTAACGCGGAATATATTTTTCAGTGGAAAAAAAAATTGTGTGGCAAGGTCAAAAAAATTTATTGATAATTTTGACGTTAATCCCAAGATCATTTAAATTAAAACTGGATCTCTATTACTTAATTTCGTGCAACATATACTCCGCGACAATTTTTCCTTTGACTGCAGAGATTCTTTTTTGGGTCACATTAAGGTCAACTCCAAAAAAAAAAAATATCACTAAATCCTATAACTTGCGCGATCCCTTTTCTAGCACACTGCCCTTCTAGCTTCTGGTAATAATTTATTCATGGGTATCGTTACTCTTTATATATATATATATATATATATATATATATATATATATATATATATATTACCGGCATCCACGCACACACAGTTAAAAACTAGATCTTAAGTGCCTTTTGCTCGAATAGAGATAGCCACGGCGGCCGGGCAACGCAATAATACAAGGCGCGTAATGCACCGCGGCTCTACCTAAGTGCCTTAATAAATAACTCGGCCCGGAAATAATGTATCGCGAGAAAGGGCTTCGTCTCCACGTGGCTTATAAAGCGACGCGCGCCAGCCAAGTAAATATATTACGCGTGTCGAGGAAAAAAAAAAAGAGCGAATGCAGAGAGAATGAGCGAGTGTATTGTGTACGGCGTGTTTGCGAGCTATTCGAGGACGATCGAATCAGTATATAATATAATATTTATAAGTATTTGGACGTTTTGGTTATTAAGCGGTCTTTGTTATATATATATATATATATATATATATATATATATATATATATATATCAAAATTGTACACATATGATGCCTGCTCTTTTTCATCCGAATGGAGCAGGTTATATATATACACATACTTATGCTAAATATATAATTTAAAGATACAAGGTGTCTTTAGAGTTGTCGTATTATTATTATCATCATTCCTTATACCCCTATCCCAGCCTGAAATGATGTTTAATTTTACTGTATACTGAATTTTACATTTGGACGCGTCGAAATTGTCTGGCGAGGCTACAGCGTGCATCTGGCGTTTCAATATTATGTATAATTGAATCACGCGTATAGTAATGAGGCTACGTTGTCCGTCTTCTACGGCTTCCTGCCAGTTTGCTCAAATAAGTATAGATATATTTAATTCGATCGGCAGTTTAGTCCAAAACGGGATATTTTGTTGGCTTCGTTCAGCGTATCGTTATCATAATGAATAAAATCACGCGTTCGCGATATTGAGGTGCTAGCGGCAGCCTCGTTTTTGAGATGGATGGGCTGGAACCGATGCATAGGGGTGCAAGTCCAGAACAAGTCAATTAAAGATTTTTGGCTTGTAGTCGTAAAGCGGTTTAATATGGGATCGACGGGGTAAAAAGAGAAGGAGGCAATATCATATTACACAACAACGAATTTCAGATCGATCTTCGTCGAATGTTTCTCGTTTTGTCAAAATTTCATTGGATCGTTTACGAGAACCAGAATATAAAAGAACGAAGAAAAAGAAAAATATATATTTATATAGATATTAGTTGTCGGGTCGACTTAGGCAAAAATTTCAATCTAAGACACGTAGAATCAATTACCTCCTGCATAAATAATAAAAGTTTACTTGTGTTCGAACAAAATTAATACCGTGACTTTTATATAACTGCAAACAATCGAATGATTGGACATCATTGAAAATCTAAATAAATTAATTGAACTTATGCAATATTTTCAATTTGATTTAGTTAGATAATTTAAGAAAATAAAGCTAATCCATAGAATATAACATTCAAATTATTTACACGAAAAAAATGTCTGTTATCAAGTATATATTCTCTCGTTTTGTACTAAGTAAATTATTTTCTTAAATTGAGAAAGCATCTTCTCAAATCAAGGAAGTATTTACTTGATGCAAGAATAGTTCGCTTAAATGAAACCACGTTATTTGAAATCTAGTGAAGATTTTCTTAAGTTGAGAAAATGATTTCCTTGGTACAAAACAAGTAAATATTTACTTGATATCAGATAATTTATTCCAATGCAAATTTCTTATGTACGCGCTAGAATAGAATTAAAAATTAATATATCGTTTGTCCCTTCGACTATTCGATTTAATATTTTCCTTATGCAGTTACTTGGAAACTCTAAATATTCATGAAGTTCTTAAACAATACATCAAAGTATATAAAAAATTATATTTTTAATTTTTGTGTGCATCTAATATGCGTGTTAATGCTTCGAGAATCGCATTACGAGGCATTCAAATGCCGTGTATTATATTACAGTAAAAAACATTATCATTTAAAGAAAACTTTTACATTTTCTTCTCAATTAAAATACAGATCAATTCTTAACAGAAACTTCTGGACATAAAAAAGTGAAATATCATATATCTGAATATTGAATTCTCATATATATATTTAAAATGTGGCATGTTTTTTTAGGCGAGCGGAATATCTCGAAAAGGGGCTTAAATTTTGATATTATAATCTTTGAATCGTTCCTACTAAGGAATTATTTTTTCTAAAGAATAAAAGAAGCGGGAAATGCAAACACTAATTGTGCTTCCTTAATCTAAAAATGATAAACCTCAAGAAAAGTAACGATCAAGTTGTCAAGAAGCATTAAAATCTTGAATAGTAACCGTGCTACTTTTTTGGTATGTCTTTACTACTCGTCCAAAATAAATTTCAACACGAAGCCACGGTTACAAATAACACGAAAAAAAGCTACTACATAACTAATACCAAGAGATTTGTGTTCTTTAAATCCTGTATTTAGCCGTAACTCGACGCCGACGTGACAAAAGCTTCCTAAAGTCGTTTCGCGGATTTTAACCTAACTTATTAATCCGCAGTCTCGATATCTAAACAGACGATTCCCCGACTAATTAATCATGATCCTCGAAGTTTTCTTAGTTACGCTCTTATGCGTTTTCCATTGCATGCGCATATGGTTGCACTAACGCACGTAACTGCTTTCATTCTACACATGTCCCTGTCCATCACCTACTTGCAATGGCTCATTATCATTAATTCCTGTTCATCAATTTTATTCGCGCACTTATATCTGTTATTCGGATAAAGTAAACGTGTATTAATTCAAAATTGAATAATGGTATACAGTCCCTGACGAGTAGGAGCTGATTCAGATCTTTCTAGTATACCTATAGATGGAATATCATCGTACAGGTATTTTTTCCAATATTCCTTACCCTCTGAGACAAAGAAATTTATTGATAAACTTCTCGGCGGATACCGCCTCCAATAATTAATTTAAATTTTCCAAAATTTCTTCACTCAGGTCTTTGTATAACTAAAATATTAATTATATTATTCATTAAAATATAAAAATAATACATAAAACGATTAATTCTTGAAACTAACGATGACTTTTTTTAAATGTTAGCTGACAGTTTCATTGAAAAGAATTGCTGCACACGGGCTCTCTATCAGAGAGTTGAAAAATTAGAGATTATTAGAAGAAAAGTGACTCTGAGCTCGTCTGAGTAAAAATCTTGGATTACCATAGTCGAGGCGTTTAATTAAGACGGCGCAATTAATTCATCGGGTGGGGGGGGGGGTATACGGCACTTTAGAAGCTCAAAAAAAGAGGCTATTAAAAAAAAAACACACACGTTCGCTCTTTTACAACTTTGCAATACTCAGCAGTCCTCGATCGAGCCGCGTAACCGGATCACCAAGCATAAAAAAAAAAAAAATGGGGTACTTGTCATGTAGCAACACTATCGTGCTCACGTCGCTCCCCGTGCGCGCGGTGACCTCGCGCAGGTAAATACACATAAATACACGTACACGCATACGCACAGGCATACGCACCTTGGAAATACCCTCGATCCACTTGACAGTATCTCATTATCAAGTGGGTCGAGTATACGTGCCGCTAAAAGTTTGGGCCGCTATACTATGCGATTAATTGACACAGGAATGGGCTATTGACACGAGCGTCAATTTTTTATCAAAACGATGATAAACATCCCATAAATCATCGTGTAATTTCATGAATTTTTTTTCTTCAGATTTCATTGTCCAGTAATTGCCGTTGGGTTACAGAAGGTATCGGCATCGGGATTTTTTCTTTCTCATTTCCTAACTATTTTGATTAATTTATAGATCCTCATTGGCGTATTTTTCACGATAGATCCCTCTCTATGTGAACTTGTCTCGGCTTTTCGTTAAAAATATACTTTCCCAGTCATGTGCGCACGTTACAACTGATAATCATTTTCAGGAATTTAATATTACGATTTACAAATTTTCTTTGGAATTCAGGGACTGGCTATATCTAGCCGCCAAAATGCAAATTTATTTTTTAAGAAAATACTGCTTTATACAGTGAAATTTGTGATTTAGAACTATATTCGTTTGGTAACTTTTACTATAAGAATGTAGTACCAAAAAAAATAGTAAGTATTAATTAAGATTTCTCTGAATTATGTAAATTAATAAATATCCGTCTTACAGTCTTTATACAATATATTTTACTTATACTAATACAACGACAATCACACTATCCTCCTTTATAATTACTCCCCGTACAATCTGAAATGGAATTACAACAAAAAAAAATCAAATAAAACATTAAGTTTAATTAAAGATGAAAATATAAAATAAAATAAATCAATCCATATTCTATGTTGGTAAAGGACAGTCTGACCGCAGTACCGACGTTTCGTACCGCTCCAGTTCGTCTTCAGTAATTAAACTTATCACTTTTAACTTTCCGTCCATCTAATAAAACTGAGAGTGGACTCCTGAGCTCGATTACCAAAAAAATTTATGAAAATTCCTTTTTCATGAGATAAGAGTAAATTTCACTTTTCCAACAGGACGGCCTCAAATTATCCGAAGCACTGTGATAATCCCAGTGTCGTTTGGAACGAAGATTTTCATTTTTAGCTCGATGTACATGTTGGGGCCTGCTGTGGATTTCTAGGGATATTATTATAACAACAGAAGATATTTTCATAAAATTCTTGAACTAACGAGGAACCCTCGTAATGACCTGGGAAAAGCCTATATTCTATAATTTTTTAAGCAAGTATGAAAAAAGCACTTATAAATTCCTTATTGAATGGTTTATTTGATATGGAATTAAGTATGAAAAGCGATTTTTTTAATTTTCAAATTTATACTTTTGATTATATATAAGTTTCAATTATATGTTGTAATGAAAATTTCCTTTACAGTATGTAACCTCTCTCTTTAACCGGTGGCGAAACGTTACCTTCTTTATTACCATTGTAAAATTATTTATAAAACTTTATCTTATAGAAATTTAAGAGATCATAATTTATCAGCATAAATTGAGAATAAACATTTATTCCAATACTTTTAAACAACTTAAGATTCTATAAGTTTCTGGAAATAATCGGATCGATACGAAGCAGATCAATTATCAAATGTAAATTTTTATTTATTGCCTTGTCCCATTCTTTAGAATTAATTAAAATTCATAGTTCAATTTTTTTTTAATACTCTATTAGTAAAAAAGTTGACAGCTGTGTAGTCAATTTTCTGAATCGTCAATGATCGAAACAAGGAAGTGGGCGATTTTTCAGAGTGCTTCTAGACTGCTGTAAAATTCATTCTTATTTTACTTGCTTGTTGAGAATATCGAACAATAGACTCGGAGAAGTCGACTTAGCTCACCAATATTGCTCTTGAAAGGTGTTGAAGTTTTTTTGGTAAGACTTCATCGGAATGAAAGACGGCATAAAGAATGATTTGCAAATACGACTCCTGGCAGAGCCTTCGTATATATATAGGGAGAGTAAGAGAGATGAAAGAGAGAAAGATGAGAGAGAGAGAGAGAGAGAGAGAGAGAGTGAGAGAAAGGGGGAGGATCCAATTAATCCAGTTGCATAGATAAACTTTTCCAACATCATATCATAATATATAACAGGAGGATAAGACACGACAATAATATATAAATAATCACAAATGTAACAACTTTTTGCACAAAAAATATTGTAACGAGTGTGGTCGAAGGAAGATTACGGAAACGTCCACTATAGCGTGGAATTTTGAAAATAATAATTGCAAGTAGATTAACATAGTAATACAAGCGGGCTAAACTACCAACATATTTATAATTTCATGACACAGTAGTATTAAGTAATATTAATTATTCCGAAAATGAAAATTAATCATTTTTCATTATTTTCCATGTACACTTAGATTAATAAAATTCCAGATTAAAGTTGGAAAATATTGTTTAATAATGCATATTAAGTTTTTTCTTTTTTTCTTGTTTTAACTGGAAAATAGAATAACATTTTAACGGCTAATAAATGATAATAAACGGCAAAAGTCATAACGAAATACAAAATCTTAATAATGCATTTGCGCGCTGAATTAAGATTTATTATTTAATAACTAAATACACCTCTCATTGAGGTTTTAGTGAGCTTAAATAAAAAAAGAAAAATTTCATATATATCATAAGGAAAATTGCCGATTGCGTTCAGTTGTCGTGAATATATATCCTCGCAAGATCTTGATTGAAATATCATCGATCCGGGCATTCTACGAGAAAATCGTTTTTCCACCCCCCCCCCGGTGTCCCCTGGCATTTCCAGGCGACAGATTCGCCGAGACGTGAGACGAATCCGCAGGACCTCGTGGCTCGATAACAGCGGCGCCGACGAGCCGCGCAAATTGCTCGCCGAGCAAAGGGCCGAATCTCCTCGCGGCAACCTCGCGGCCTTCTCCGAAGCCAATGCGGCAATTTGGCGGAGAACGAAGGCGCGGCGCATTATACAGCATTCCGTAGGACGCAGTGTCCGCGCAGTTTTTGGACGACGTTGGGTTGAGAAACTCGCTCTCGATTTTCGCGGGGTAAACGCCTCTCGTACGCATACATCCGCGGACGTACACGAGCGCGGCGCACTAGTATATTATAGTATACTACACAAGCAACACACGCGCGCGCGTACGCACACATGTGTATATATATATATACATATATATACGTAGTACTATCCCTACAGACGCGCGCGTGCTGGACGGGTACGTGATTGATGCGACCCGCGCACGCGTACCAATGGGCCGGGAGGGAGGGGCTCTGTGTAAACATATTAGTGTCTCTGAAGCGAGACGCAGAGAGCAGGCGAGAGAGAGAGAGAAAGATTGAATGAGCGAGCGAGAGGGGTGGGCGGGCAGAGAGACGTGCGAGAAGATACACACGACGACCTTAATGACTATCTCCAACATTATAATATACCTCTTCTCCCTTTCTCTCTCTCTCTCTCTCTCTCTCTCTCTCTCTCTCTCTATCTGTCGACTACCGACGGGGCCCTCCGTCGCGTGCGACGGAGACGAGCATTTTTCTCCTTCTTTTTTTTACCTCCTGCCCCCCCTAAACCCTGCTCGCCCTATACACGCAGCACGGAAGCTCCAAGTTCGGAAACTCGCCCGGGCGGCCGTCCGGGTCCGACGCGCATCATCGCAGCTTTTGACGCGGCACGAGATGCTGTTGGCCTGTCTGCCTGCCTGCCTGCCTTGCTGCAAGACACGCGCGCATATTATATATATATATATACACCCTTTGCGCTCTCGAGTGCCATCGAGCTTAATTATATATATATATATATATATATAATATATATATATATATATATATATATATATATATATCAACGAGCCCGGTGCAACTCTTCGCCCCTGTGTTCCGCAATTCCCCCGCCTGGTTTCCTCGTATACACGTATATATAATATATAGTATAGTGTGTGTGTGGTGTGTGTGTGTGTTGTGTGTGTGTGTGTGTGTGTGTGTGTGTGTGTGTGTGTATGATAATGCAATCGGGGTGGGCTCGAATCTGTCATCTGTGTGTGGGCCAAACAGTATATATTAGCATATATATATATATATATATAATATACTATATATATATATAAGAACAACTGAATGGTCGATTAGACTAAAAATATGAAAAATCTCTGTTTTATTGAAACACTAAGAAACCATAAAGATACGTCATTATATTCAATTATTTAATCATATTCTGCAGTTTGTGATGCCTCAAGTTCCCAAAATATATACACACCCGTCTATTTGTCGTGATCAATATTCGAAAATCACAATAGCTCGCTATGACTTACGAACGATTGATTACGAATAATTGTATACGTAAAATGCACCTTCAACGAGTCATTCGAATAAAGTAAAATATATAAGCATGGAAAAGTCTTTATAATTTGCGTTTTAAGCGCGAATCTCGTTTTACAGATTCCATAACATCGTCGAAGCATTGCGAAGCCTTCAACTTTCACTGGAATCGCATTTCGCTGGGAAAGCAAAAATTAACGTTATAAAAATTTTTATTCCAACGAGGAGCTTTCGAAAGCTATTGCTTTGGATAGCTGCCCCCTTTGAAATTGTTTCGTTATTCAGTAAGGAAAAAAATGGTTTTACTATTTTATCAGATTTTAGTCCCACTCTTCACTCTGTCGACAAATATTATTTGTCTCATTTAACGTACACGAATTGAGATTTTTAAAATCAGTGAATATTACAAGTCATTGGAAAGTTTTTAACGTAAAAGTATAGATGGAAAATCTTCGCGCTTATGCATCCGAGAGCGCAGGAAAAAAAACGGAATCCAAAACGTGCGCACATATAGATCCAATTAATATATTACCAGCTGCTCGTCCTATAATTAATTATTAACATAAATCTCGGCTAACATACACACACACACACACGCACACATATATATATTGTTCGACGATTTAAAGCAAGGTGAAATGCCTTCGGTGTGGCGCTTCAAAAACAAAAAACAACCATCAACCCCGCCCCGCATTCTTTTTCTCATGCGCATTTTTTCTCGAACCGCGCGTCGCTGCTCATCTTCCAGATCGCCCTCCCCTCTCTCTTTCCCTGTCTCGTTCTCTTTTACGGAACTCGCTCGGTGAAGTCTCGTCCCCGGGACCCTTCAGAGCCCCACGACTTTTCGGAAGTGATCCATTATGCGGCCCGAGACGGCACCTTTCAATCTTTCTCGATCCTTACCGACGCCTCGACACTCGTATCTGGAGATAGATCACGCGCGCGCGCGAGATCGCCCGTCTCGTCTTTAGGAAGCGTTTTCCAAAAAGTCCCGATTCTTAATAATTACCTCAATCCTTTCGATTGTATAATTAGTCCGTCGCCACATGGGGGGTATAATTAGATGAAAAATGGATCGGGCTCATTTGCAATTATATATATATATTTAAATTTATTTTCTTTATTCTTGATTTTTATTACAAATTATACGTATGTAGTAATAAAGAAACAAATTGTACCGATAAAAATATTTATGAATTTAATTTTTATCCTCGATTTTTTAGTGTCGGTGGTTATTAAATATATTTATATATATATATATATAGATATATATATATATATATATATATATATATATATATATATATATATATATCAATGACACACACACACACACACACATGAATAATGTTCGCTTGCTTAAGTTTTCTTTATTTCTATTATTAATACACTTATAAAGCTCATTTCTGGTATCAAGTAAAAAAGAATTTATAGTTGTAAAGATAATAATCGCCAATAGAAAATAAATACATCTTTTTTTTACGCGTTGTATAAAATACAATCGACATCAGAAGTTAAGGTTCTGTGGTGCTATAATTACATCAATGCCTTTTAATATGTCATGATTAATTGAAATCCTTTTTAATTTTCCACCGTCCTGAGTAGTATTAAAAATTGATTTAAAGCACCCACAGAAATGGGAATTAAAAAGATTGAAATTTTCATTTTCACATCGACAATTCAGTAAAATTCTTACTTATACGCAAAAATTTTACTGATTCTGAATGAACAAAAATAACACAAATTATAGGAAAAAAAAGAAAGAAAATTGGTTAACAATTAACTTTTCAAGTAATTTTGTGAACAGCAAGGTAATAGCAAAGATTACTTTAAGGTTATTTTGCATTTTATTAAAAGATGGACAGTTAAATAATATAATGTTACGATATTTATTTGAAAATTATAAATCTAAGAAAAAGCTTAGACATTTTGACAATATAGTTTGAACTGTATGGACGTTATAAAGGTCATGCATATGCCACAAGCAGCTAATTCACGATCACTGAGCAACAACAGAAAAGAATAAGATGAATTTGAAAGACCGTATAAAACCGTATAAAAACACATACGTAAGTAAAAGCGCAAAAAAACAGTAATTTCGTATAGAATTCATTATATATTATAATATAATATATCTCAATATCAAATATATCTGACATATAGCATTGCTATATATAGAAGTTATAGAAATCTCTCAAAAAATCCACCAAGAAAATTGTAAGCGATTGTTTCTGTTTGTTTCGAGCTCTGACTTTAACGCCTCTATGCATTTATAACCTCTTATCACATGTTAAATATATTGTCCGCGTAGAAGTGAGAGACAGAGAGAGAGAGAGAGAGAGAGAGAGAGAGAGAGAGACAGACAGAGAGACAGAGAGAAAGAGTTTTAAAGATGAAGGGCTGCCAGAAAAAGCCTTAACCACTTAAGGGTGCAATTCATAGTGTGCGTGCATGCAGCGTGTGCTCAAGTACCCCCTTCCCACTCCCAGGCACTTTAATCACCTAATGAATTCACTATATTTACGACTCTAATAATCATCTATGTGCTATTCTTTTATTACTTATATATAGATGTATGTATAAAATATCTATAAAAAAGCGATGAGTAAGAATCAACGCGGATAAATGTTGAAGTGCAGGCTGAATTTATGAAATGTTGAATTTCACAGGAACTTGTTAAATTAGAATTATACAATGCCAAATGGAGTGCAAAATTAATTGAAAATACTTTCTCAATATTGTACGGCGTCGTGACAATTAAATATCTCGTAATTAGGTCTTGTCGGAATTTTCCGTAATGAATATATTATCCTTGATCGTGGCGAAAAAAATAATAATAACGAAAATTTGTTTGATAAAATAAAGAACAACATACCGACACGAGTATCAGACCGACGTATATTCTACATATATTTTTTAAGATTCTGAAATTACGAATAAATAAATAACGTGATAATATCGTAGAGCACGTTTGCTTAAATTATAAATTATCGTAAAAATCGCAGAAGATTTCATTGATACGCATAATTTATACATAAAACTATACTATATAATTTTTAAATACAACATTAAAAAGTAAGAATGAATATTATCTTATTTTACGTTTTATTTTTTAAAGGATTATATTTTTTATAGACCCGGCTCTTTTGTTAGCATATTGCATTATTGTCCAACGGACCATCAATAGAAATATATCCTTTGAAAAAGATTAACGCAAGTTAAACCGACACTGATTTAGAATTAATGATTCGATATAACCAATTTGAACGCTCACCGCCTTTTCCATAAATTTATCAGAATTACACATATAGAATCGTTCGTTAAAATTGAAAAATAAAATTTGAATAAATATGATAAAATAAAAATTATTCTTTTACAATTATTTTATGAAAATACAAAGACCTATTGAATGACATAATAAGAATTGTGCAAATTATGTACATTTTATTTATTAATGTAGGTAATAAATTTTCACTTCATTAAAAATTATTATTACATATGGTAAGTGTTGAAAATACTGATACGAAAACAATTACAATTCAAATTCATAAGGAAAAGGATCCCAATTGAATTTCTAATTACGAGCGTAATTTTCCTGAAAAATACCAGTTTAATTTACCTCTGTTCAATATCCGAATTGGAACTTTGCCTCGTTGATAACTGGAGATTGAGTCGACTTCATTGAAAATTCGAGCATGGAATCTTTTTCATTAACAGAACCAGAATCGACGTGTCTCCAATCGAAATCTTCGTCAATGAAAATTTCGTCAAAAAGAAAAAAAAACGCAAATCGCATACACTGAAAAAATTTTTTTCCGATATCAAGTAAATATTTACTTATTGTCTACCAAGCAAATCCTTTTCTTAAATGAAGAAAATATTCACTAGATTGAAGAGTACGTGGTTTGATTCAAGTGAATTCTTCTTGCATCAAGTAAATACTTCCTTGATTTGAGAAGATGCTTTCTCAATTTAAGAAAATAATTTACTTGGTACAAAACAAGATAATATTTACTTGGTAACAGAAATTTTTTTTCTCAGTGTACGCATCTCTAATCGTCCGTTTCTCTCTTCATTGTATCCGAGATTCTATCTCTTACCTAAAAAATTAATTGCTGCATTAATCCTTAGAGTATATGTATGACGCATATATGCAACAGAAATAAACCATTGTAAAACTCCTATTTTGAACCTAATAGTGATTAAGAATGATGGATAGGTATTAATAATAATTAGCAATAAATAATGATTATTATTGAAAATATTTAATTATCATTATTATACATAAATACATAGTTATATCATCAAAATTTAAAACTACATAAGGATTTATCATATTTTGTTCATCAAAAAGTTAGAATTTTTCTATTTTGACTTGATAATCGTAATCAGCGACCCAAAAAACCTATTATATACTTTTCCATACGTATAGAATTGTTTTTTTCAATTATGAAAAATTTAACATGGTCATTACCGTCCCGGACCGGCAGGACGCACATATGCGTCATGCTCCGAATGGCAAACATTTAGCCCCAGTCTGGGTTAAAATTGGGAACCTACTGAAAATATTTAAAATCCCGATACTCTGAGGCTTAACAGCTGTCCACGATTCTCGAAAATTCGCGAAATGTTGCGTCTCGATTTCGTTCGTTCGTGACAACGTCTTGTTCGATCGTCAGAAATTTCGACGTCCTCGCGACATCTTATACGAAGGACAGCCGTATCCTATACCCTGCTATCCATTCGCAAAAAAGTGCCCATTACGGAATTTCATGATCAATCCAGAACACGACGGATCTCCGTCGAATCGCGGCCGCGACTCAAGCCCGAGTCTCGCGCAGCTCAACGACGCTCGTCTATTAAGATTCTGCCGCGTCAATGGTCCTGCGAATTCTCGGCTTATTTCTATCGTACGTAGCGGTGACAATAATTTTCATGCAAATGGCACGTTTCGTGTCGCGAAAATCCTACCCGCTGGCCGAGCCTTACATGTACAGCAGGCTTTCGACTTCTTTGACAAGTCGACTTCATCGAAGACGGAACAGAATTATCAAGAGACGATGTTCTAGGCCAACGATGAAAAAAAAAAAAAAAAAACGCGTCCGCGCTGTGTGTATAAATTATATGTATACGCCTCGCAAAGCAGCCCGAACATTTTCCAAATGTTTTCATTACAGCTGACGTTCGCAGCTTATAAAGAAAGGAGCACGAGGCCCAGATACTTACAATATTGTATATATATGTATACATTGAAGAGGGAGTAAAAAGTCGAAGCTGATGAAGAAAAAAAGCCGCTGGAAGACACTCGTCTGCTTTTCCTCCCTGAAATCGAGCGAGAACAAATTAATATCCTAAGTATGTGTCCAAGGCTGAGATATATATATATATTACATAATCCAATCCTCGAGATGTATGACATAATTTATAGAGTTCTACACGTCATAATTTGTACGTACGATACTGATACATATACGTACGCACGTACGCGTGAAAAGAATGGGCGCCCGTGGGCGCCAGCTGATTATCGGATCATGAGGAGTCTGGCGATGCGTCGACGTTTCCTTCTACCAATGAAATTCACATCATGAACGCGTGCAGGGGCGTGGGGCGTATAATCATACCGCTACGCACGCGGCACTTACTTTCTCTCTCTCTCTCTCTCTCTCTCTCTCTCTCTCTCTCTCTCTCTCTCTCTCTCTCTCTCTCTACCTCTGTCTCTCTACCTCTGTCTCCCTCGCACTCATCCTCCCTCAAATCTCTCCGAAACTTAAAGAGTTCATCGCTTTATTACAGGGATGATCTGCGCACACAAAGTGAGAAGGCACAGAAGCATATTGCGCTCCTCGTACCCCCCGGCCCAGGAGAAGGGGGGATCGTTGTTGCGTGTCCGACACGAGCTGTAAAATAATCTATATATATATATATATATATATATATATATATATATATCCATACATACATACATACATACATACATACATACATATACATATGCACGTATATATATACGCGCCGGAATTCTTTCATCTGTCCGAAAGGGCTTTTCTTGCGATATAATATAATATTATATATGTATAGTATACGGTATGTAGATACGAAGATCGGCTCTCGTAAAAGATATAAGAAGCGAGAGAGAGAGAGAGAGAGAGAGAGAGAGAGAGAGAGAGAGAGAGTAAAAGTGAGAGAGGAAGGCGGTGGGGGGAGGATGAACGATCTTTGTTTCTGCGAACGACGATTTCGGAGTTAATTTTACGAGTTTGCCAGATCCTGCGAGAACTTCGCCCCGGCCCCCCCTACATCCTCCCGTTCCGCGTGCAGTTTTTCTAAGTTTCTATTTTTTTATTTTTCTTATTTTTAATTTTTATTTCTTTGGTTTTATTTATTTTTTTTTTTTTTTTGAATTGTTGCCACACGCACATACGATGACGTGGTCTCGCGTACGTGTGTACGGCAGTTGTCCGTGGCCGCCACCCCAGGCTGGTGGCTGCTTCGCGCGAAAAGGGCGCGCGCTCGCTGCTGCCGCCGCCGCTGTCGCTGCGGCCTCTGTTGCTTCTGTTGCCGCAGCATCTTTTTAACTACAAGGGCGTTCGATACGATACTACAAGTTTGTCAATTTGTCCGCGTCGCCCGTTTCTGCCGCGCGTTCGCGCGAACACGCGCGCATGCATATGTGCGATATATACATATATATATATATATATATATATATATATATATATATATATCCTGGACTAATAGATTGGGCTTTATTTTTACGACTTCCCGCATATAGGCGCGAGCCCGTATACGTATATGGGATTATGTTAGCGGGGCGCGAGCTTCTTTTTTTCGATAACCCGAAGACAGATTTAGCGTGTCCGCTGATATGCGCGCGCCCTCTCTGACTTGATATATATATATGGGCTGGTCCCTATGCGCGGGGGCCCGTCGAAGAGGTGCGCAAATGGGCAAAACGTGTGTATCATCACGCTTGCACCGGAATTCCGAGTATATGTGCGTGTATGCGCGCGCGCGCGCGTGTATATGCAGTGTTGTGTAGTACGTCGTTTCAGCGCTGACGCGGCGCAATTGCAACAAAAAAAAAAAAATAAAAAATAAAAAAGAAAGAAAAAAAAATTGGTTATTTTTCTATTATCGTGCACTGCAATGCTAATTGTAAGGAAAGAAATTTTTCGTTCGACGATAATGATCGCATAATTGAAGATATATTGAAAATACGATGTGATGTATATCAGGCTTTCATTTAAGTGCCTTGAAAATTTTTCTTCTATAATGCATTTATTTTACGTGTGAAGAGAAGAGAGAGAGAGAGAGAGAGAGAGAGAGGCCGATCTATTCTTGCCTGATCTTACGAACGCAGTATGATATTATATACAATATTCCTTCTTGTTTTTCCTTTTTCTGCCAAATAATGTCCATAATTTTTCCTGCACTTTTCCATCAATATTGCGGCAAATAAAAAAAAAGCAAGACGCAATAATAGAATTACGTGCGTAGGTGTACAAATGATTCGTTATACAAATTTCAAATGTCAAGGCTTACACAGTTTTCTTTCTCTGATTTTTAAATTTTGATTTTTTACTGCACGTTATTCTAGAATTTTTTAATTATTTCACCCGGTAGCTTTCCTTCAAATATGTCTTTCAATTAATTTGCGAAGAAAAAACAACCACGCGAGCCTAAAACGCGCGAAGATAGTGTTCGGCAGAACGAGAAATTTCAGAATTGAAAAAGATCGTTTTGCTTCTATACCAAATTGTGTGTTTGATAAATCTGTATTTTAAAATTTATATATACTATATATTTAATGTAATATTATTTTTAAATATATATTATATTTAAGATGCACGTATGTTAAATTTATACAAAACATTTCTAAATTTCTAAGAAAAAAAAAATTTCAAACCGAAAGCACAGGTTTGCATCGCAGTATTTCGGTAGAACTAGGAACACCATTACAAAGTATGGAATTTTAGGAAGCGTTATATAGCTCGTCGTCACGAAAAGGCCAAAAGCCATTCAAAAAATTATTGAAGTTCTTTCAAATAATTTCTGAATTACAATCCAACTTTACAAATCATTTTAATTATACTCACACAATGTTTTACGATAATTGACATCATCATTTTATATGTCTATGATGTCGAAAAGCAATTTTTAACAATGTAAACAGGTTTGTTGAAAAATATGTTTTGATTTTGTATAAATGCATAATAATACTTAAATCTATTAATATGATCAATTTATTCGAATATTTTATTTTTTACCATTAGCTTTTATTATTGTTCCTTATTATTTTTATCGATAAATTGTAAAATTCTGAACCATGAAATTTGCAAAACTATTGATATATCAAATATCACAATTTAAGATATAGTAAGTTAGTCGTTATTCATTTATATTTTTGTTTTTACATTCACGCTTAATCTAATGTAGTTTAATTTATTGAATCTTGATGTAAGCATTCAGAATTATCTAAATCTTTTTTTTTCACTAATTACTTAAATTTCTAACGAGATTACAAACAATTAACTTGATTCGAAATAATTCTACTTTCGAGTTGGATTATAAGCCCATACTAATGAATAACCTGTTTGCGCCAATTACGTTAAAAAGAAAAAAGAAAAAAGCAAGTTGCAAGACTTATACGCTTGTGAATTGTCGGTCGGTTTTGCTTTACTGAAATAATTCACGAAGTGTCAATATAAGTTTAAATACCGCAGGAAAAGGACTAACCTTTTATGCCCTTACTCCCAAAATCAAGTTTGAACACTGATATCTTATAATTCAAGGCATACTTCCGTGCTGATTTACGATTTATTGTAAGTTGTATCAGCTCCTGCCGTGAAATACAGTTCTTTTCTTTCCTTGTGAACGTATCATATTGTAAGACTTTTAGAAGGCATTCTCGCTTCGCGATGTCGCTCTTGAAAGTCGATGAAGTCCTGTATGACTTATATACTTTGAATCAACGAATTAGCGCATAGCCAAACCGATTTACATTTATATTTCATATTTATAGTTATATGTTTTATTAATAATATTTTTCTTATATTTATCTAAGTCTTTATAGTTGATATTTTTAATTTATACTTACAGTTATAATGATCAAACGAATGTTTGGACCAGAGTCCATATTCAACCCAGAGTATTATCTTTTTTTCTCTACTATTCTATTCTAAATGCAAATTCATTATTTAAAGAACGAGGCATTCCCAAGCTATTGCGGGAAATCGTTGGCTGAAAAGTAGCTTTCCATAAATCATTATTCGTGTAACCTCAGGATAAATATTTTCATCAGGACGTAAGATATGAACTAGCGAGCTTCCATGACTATTCTAAGTATTGGTAGTCTCGTCAGCTGGGAGCCTTTGAATCGTCTAATTTGCGGAAATTTCTCATCTATAATTATCAAAGTGTATATAATATAATTCACGCCATGTCCCGATCGTCAAACATTTTTTTAGCGTTCGCTGCTCATTGTGGCAGTTATTCATGAAACCCATGTATCATTAGTCACAATGCTTTCTAAATGGCCGCGTAAAAAGTTGAAAGAAAAATTGTAAAACAATTTACCAATATTAAACCTATGTTCACTTTTGTCATAGTACCAAATAATTAATAATAATCTTCGGAGAAAAAAAAACATAGTTATATCCAGGTAGAAAATTAAAGATATGGAACTGCACCTTCGTATTGATAATAGCTTTATTTTTCGTCCAATTCCTGACAGGAAGTCTCATTATTAAAACTGAATATAATATTTACAACAATTATTGCCAATAATTCGAGTGACACGTATTTAAAAACTTTACAAAGTCTAATAAAAAAAACTCTTATAAAAGCCTTTCTGAATGATTTTAACTTATCAGATAAATTTGTTACTGTAAAAAGTATATAAGCATTACGCAGACTAGTAAAATGAAAAAAATTGGGAACAATTTAAAATAATTCGTGAAATATCTTTCGAAACCGAGCAATATTCTTTGCATGAATTCTTGAAAGATTCAATTTGAAATTGATGTTTATTATGATAATAAACTTTATTTCAGAAAGTTCATATACGGAATCTTTTGGGGATAATATTAAAAATTATTCCGAAAACTATTACTTGAAATAATGTTTGCACAATGTTTTAGAAATGATTGTGAAACATATTTCTCGGGATTATTTTTTGCGATGTTCCGATTATTCGCTTTTGCAATCTTACAGATCGTGTTTTTGAAATGATTTTTAAAAAATTTTATGAAATTAACTTTTAATAAAAAATCAACTTATATAGACCGGATCAGAATCCTTTCAAAAGTAACGTTTTGAAATAAATGGTAAGTACTTGTTGCTAAAATGTGTGAAAGCAAGATCCCTGAAAACATTTTTAAAATCTTTGTTTTGGAAGCTTCTTTTTGCTTGCATGTCGTAGGTAGTGGGCCACGTTTATACAAATAATTATATAGTCGCCACCAGTTCTTTCATTGTGATGTGTTACGTTTTAACTTAAGATTATTCTAATGTTCACTTTTTTATTAATAAGGGAAACAAATATATGATTATATTTTTTTCAATTATTTGAAACGTCTATTCTGCATAATTCTTTTTGATAAGGCGTAGCAGTTCCTATTATACTCTTAATCTTATTAGTTTGGTATAAAGCACTATTAGATTTCACGTTTGTTATTATATATATCATTAACGTTATAATAATATAATAACATTATTATTTTTATTATCCATTATTTTTATTATCCATTACTAATTTTGCCTATTATTACAAGTAAAATCTTGAGTTTAATCCTTAAATAATATCACATCTATCATACATTTGTACGTCGTATGTCTAAAACTAGGTCACTTCTAATCTTACCGATGAGCCCAACAACTGTGACTTAGGGCAAAATGTACGCTACATTTTCTCTTCTTTTTTATTATGAATTTATAACTAATTTTATTTGAATTGTCAATAATTTTCATACCTCATACTGGAAAAAAACAGTAGACGGTAGAGACCACTATAGTAGCTTAGTAAATGTCTAACAATACTAACAATCACTAGTATCATATATTATAAAATTTTTTTTACAATATTTCAAGGTATATATTGACTTTTGGATATTTCACGATGTGTAAGTGTAACCTTATTAAAATAATCATCTATAAAGTCTAAACAAAAAGTATTTATTCTTGCTTTTAGCTCTTTAATGAAAAAAAAAAAATTATCAATATAAAGTCGATGGAGCATTGTAGAAACAATCGCTTTACAGGTCCATAATAAGGCAGAATAAACTCGTCGACTGTCGAAAAGTACAACATGTATTTGATAACTAAAAATTGAACCAGCGTATTGCAGAATCAATCAAATTAAGGGATCGTAACGTCATAGGTTCGAAGATGGAATGGAATCAACAAGCTTCAAAGAAGTCGAAGAGAACTAAAATGAAGTGAGCGAGTGGGGGGGGGGTCAGATGTCCGACATCCATACATATATATATCGCGCAGAAATCCGTATATTTAATGCAGACTTCAGTCCTTTGCGCTCGTCCAAGGGTTCATTGCTTCAAAAGTAGAAACTCGCCTAACTCGCACTGGAACTGTTATATATATATATATATATATATATATATATATATATATATATATATATATATAATACGAGCTATCGCTCCTGGATAGTGCGTTTGCCGATGTGCTCGCGCACCGGGTTAAGCGACTGGAGTCGGAGGGGGGGGGGTTAAATCGAGTATGACGACCGGGTGCGCCGGCAGCAGTTTAGTTGCAATATATATATATATATATATATAATGTGGAGGAGAGCTACGGGATACTCTCTCACTCTCCCTTTTGCGCTCACTGCGGCGATGACGGATTCACGGCAAGACGCCGACGCCCGACGACCGTCGCGGCGCAAGTACGAAAACTCGAAGAGGACGACGACAGACGCGCGAGCTTGTGGCGAGGCGATTTCTCTCTCTCTCTCTCTCTCTCTCCCTCTCGCTTTCTCCCTCTCCCTCTCTTGTAATAAGACAGAGGAATACACGACATCAGCGAATTATACACGGGCACTTTTAGCGCGTATAGCAATTTTACGAGCGATCGTTTGGCAAGGGGGAGGGAGGGAGAAGGGTAAAAGTGCGACCGAGACCCGACGTTTACGTCGATGTCGCTTTGAAATACTTATAGAGGTGTATATATATATATATATATATATATATATATATATATATATATATATATAATACGCGAGTGAGAGAGAAATCGAGCGTTTACATACCGCGGCCGCGGACGCTTATAAACCGGCCGAAAAACCGCGAGAAAATAGAATGTTCCCCGTGATTTTCCAGTGTTTATTTTCCTATAAAAGATAACCTACCGACGTGGTCGTTTATTCCGCGCATTGAGTGGGTGGAGGGGTGGGGGCGGCGCTTGTTAACGCCCAATCCGCGCTCTCGTTTATAACGCGCATCGAGCAACGAGCGTCAACGCGCGCACGTGCAATTACGCATTTTCCTTTATCATCGGAAAGTTACGCGATTGTTTAAGCGCGGGGCGTCGCCAATGGGCGTGAGGCTAATCTTCTGCTGTTTACCCGCGCGCGTGCATACGGATTTCAAACGGGTTTCAAACAAAAAGTCCGTGTAAAAAGTTCGGAAGAAAACGAGATTATGTGCCGAGACGCAGAAATATCGGTCTTGGCTGTAAATGTTTTGATTTCATCATCCACGTATCTTACCCTCGTCGTGTAACATGATATATTTATCGCCATTGTAATTAAGCTTGGAGGAAAGGATGATAAAAAAATGTAATTCGTATATTTCTCCGGTCCTGAATTCGTACCATAAATTGAAAGCATAGAATAATATTAACAGACTGGGATACACTTTAAAAAAATGAATCTCCGAGAAAAAGAATTAAAAATGTTATTTTTTTAAAATATCCCTGCGAATACGGGCGATGAAAGACAAAAGGATGAGAACGATATAACCATATTCATGGGTAACTTATAAATTGAACAAATGTCGATGCACTGTATCTGTAATTTAATCAAAGTTTAGTCAGGAACTTGTAGATTATTTAGTTTCAACCAGAACCACTGTATAAAGACAAATGTGTCAAACGCGTGGGAAATTTAGAGCATAAGTTTTGTATTAAACTATAGGGAGCTGCGAATAAGAAGATGTAATTGGCAACGATCTCAGAAGCATAATGTCCAAGCTTAGTTGCTGATGAATTTATATATATATAATATTCCAGTAAATTTTCGTACTCGTAAGGTACCGACTAGAAAATACTTCGTTCTTTTCAATATCGACAATAGTTTCAAAAAATTTAACTAGAATCAAAATGGAAAGCCTAAACATTTTCTTAATTCGCCTACTTGGAAGATTACGAATAGAAGATACGTCGTTCTTCCCGCAATGGAGAAAAGTTAAGGAAATCTGACTCTAGATTCAAGATACGAAACCTAATCATATCCTTACAATTTTCCTACTTGAAAAATTTCGACTATAGAAAACGCATATTTTTTTTTCTAGCATCAGGAAAAACCAAGGGAATCTTAATAGAGCCGGGTACAGTATGAATTATTAATTAAGACGATTGTTGGATGATCGTGGGGGGGGGGGGATTTAACTTCGGATCTCGCGAGTATTGCCTACATGAGAAAATCATCCGTAATACTGAGGACGATCCGGCCCGAGCCGGGGATACGTCGAGAATATTTCTGCACGGATTTATATCCCTCCAGATCCGCGGGAGTGTGATTTTCGCCATTTTTACAAGCTCGATGCGGAGACAACGATCGAGATTGATATTTATAGTGCCTGTATTGGTGGCCGGCGATTTGCCAGGCCACGAATTGTGAGAACGCTCGCGTTGGCATCGACCGGCTCAAAACATGGCTTTGGAGGAGCAAGAAAATGTTACGCATCATATCCAACACGTATACGTACATTTCTCTGTTCAATGAATTTTTTACTCTTTCGGAATTTAACAGACGCATCGTCATTTTTTTTTTTTTTTTTAATTATCTTCGACACGCCGCTTCATTGCGCGAAAATAACGATTTTTTTTTTTTGAACGTCCAAATAATCCGTGACGAAGAACGAAAAATTTCATAAACGTACATTCCTCGAGCCATTAATGCCGCGAGACTCGCGTGCTCGACGCGACGCGCCCCCGCTGCAAAATCGAACCGCGGAGCGGGGACGCGCGAAAACGAGGCAGCCGCCGTCCCACGGTCGCGCCGCGCCGCGTCGGTCGCAAGGGGCGCGCCGACTTCGCGACGGGGCCGGAAAAAATAAAAAAAAAAAAAAAAAACGAAAAAAAATCCGTCCAATTAGTCAAACGTGCGTGGGGCCTCGCGGTGGCGCCTATATATGGGGGTAGGCTCGCGCGAGCTTTCGAAATGTCATATATATATATATATATATATATATATATGTATATACATTGATACGTACAACATACGTATACAAATACATACCGCCTATAGGCGAATTCCCCCTTTGGGGATGGGGGTGGGCGTGTGTGCCTTTTACTTTATTCTCCCCTGCACATATGTGTGTGTGTGTGTGCGCGCGCTATGCGCGATTCGCTCGTGGTTCTTTGATCCGAGGGCGGGAGGGAGCTGCGCGCGGCAAGGGAGCGAGCCGCGACGACGACGCTCGCCCGGGAAATTAGGCAGATTTATAGCGCGTCGCGCCTCGGTTGCCGCTTCATTAGCGGGGAGTCGCGACGATTCGTCCGCGGGCTTCCATCATATTCAGACAATGTATATATATATATACATACACACACACAGACATAAGTCGTACCCTCGAACCGAGAAACTCTTTATTGGTGACATAGGCACGTATCGGCTTTATTTTTTGTACAATTGCTGACCACGCGAGAAGGTATTGCGGGAGTTGAGGATTTTTAGTATTATTGTTATTCGGTATTCTGGGAACTCTTTACATAGAGGACGCGAGGTGAAACGAAGCACTGCTCCGAGCAATTAATTTTCATAAACCGCGCGTATAATGCTTGCGTAGATATATATATATATATATATATATATATATATATATATATATACATATATATACAAACTTTAATATACAACGAAATATAATTATTGATTAATATAAAAAGAAACGGTATCTATTTACAACGTTGCTAGGGACAACAGCTAGTTATTTCGTTACTGAGGAGAGTTTGCTTGTATGTTTGCTTCGGATACGGGGGGATTTTATTTAATTGATTTTCATTTCTCTGTGTAAAAAGTAACCATGGAACGCACGCTCTACCAGCATCAAACACTTTTACAAAATTATGCATCACGTGTATCCGTACGATTGAACGAGCTCTTGGCTTAGAAATCGACCAAATTCAAAAACAGTCTTTATAAGGCCCCGGGCAAAAATAAGTTTCTAGAAAAAAGATAAAAAATAAGGACACTATGGACCGTTTTAGACGCATGCACTCCCTCGCTCGATCTATCAAAAAATAATTTACGCACCGCGGCCGTAAAATTTTTCCGTGTCCGACAAGTAGCGGTCTCTCGGTCTATCTGTTTCGCAGGTCCTCGGGCGCTATTTATCGCAAAAGGTCGTAAAGTCTTACTTTACGGCCTGGGCACAAAAAATAACGCATATAATAAGAATAATATATATATGTAAGGATTGCTTGGATTCCGATAGCTATATCGGAAACCCGATAGTCTGTAATGCATACGTCGATTAGAAACAAAATAATAATATATTCATAGATTATAATTTACCTGAGAGTACGGCAAATTGACGTCGAGCTGCAAAATTCCATACATTACAGTATGGAAACAAATGGAGAAAAACAGTGATATAAAAATAAAAGTATCAACCTATACGGGCATATAATATTAACTTAATCGTTTTTGGAGCAAAACAAGTACATCGATGATCACTTTTGCTGTATAGGAGATAGTAGGTAAAGGCATTTAAACGTACCAATGGATATATATATATATATATATATATATATATATATATATATTTTAATTTACATAATCGAATAATTATTATAACATTGATTGCTTTGTTATAAATTTCCTTACTTCGCGAACGTTTATACGTAGAATATCTTTGGCAGTGTCATAAACTATATATCTAGTATTTGGTTTATGTGTTTATTATGTGTTTATCTGCATATTAAATCTTCTTAATATTATGTTAGTATACGCATAATTGAGATATAGATAGAAACATGGAAAGAATTATGAATTGCTGAAAATATACAAAATTAAAGAGAAAACAATGAATATTAACCTATAAAGGAATACACCATATAAATATTAAAAATGTTTAACATAATAAAAGTATTACTTTAAATTTTCAAAATGTTCATTTAAAAAAGGCAATTTGTTTGAAAACTTTTGAACGTCTTCAAGAGTTTCTTTTTTTCGCCAAGTAAAAATGGCATTAGAGGAGGACTACGATGGCTCGATCGCTAGAGCGAAGGACTATAGTAACTTGATGATCCGAGTTCAAATCTCGGTCTCGGCCGATTGACACAGGAACCGCTGTAATAATTTACATGTGCTTTGTTTACAAACACATCGTAGACCTCCGTCGCTGATTAACAACAGTATTTGGAAGCATAAAGAAAGCGACGTGAAATAACATTTAAAAAATGGCATTAGACATACAGAGAATTCCAGGGCTTTGAAATAGAAATTGA
Source organism: Sycobia sp. Sy_11 (assembly GCA_018907035.1). NCBI lineage: Eukaryota > Metazoa > Arthropoda > Insecta > Hymenoptera > Epichrysomallidae > Sycobia > Sycobia sp. Sy_11. The sequence continues at coordinate 112,155 of JACCIC010000104.1, forward strand.
AATCGAAATAGAAAAAATAGAAGCAGTTTTTGGACATTTTTGTTAAGAAAAAATTAAGCATGATAAATCGAAATTAGATGAGATTCCGTATTTATTATACAAAGAACGAATAACGTTCTCGAATGTTATGGGAGCTGTATATAAAAATTCCCACCTACCTTCTATCCTCTTGTTCATCTATTTCAACCTACGTCTTCCAAGTTTACAGATGAAATAACGATCTCCAAGCATAACGATTAGTTTATGAACCAGAACATAAGATTTTTATAAACATGAATGCAATATGAAGACGTATTTATGAAGAAAGAAAATTATTACAAACACCAATAAATCTTTGTAAAATAATAATAATCCGACTATATAATTTAAAGAGAGTCCTTCCAATTTCCGAGAAGAAAGTAGTTAGAAAAAATGATTTTTTAAATATTAAAATATAATTGAAAATGATAGAAATGTTTTTTCAGTCTCTTAAAAAATCCTAGATTGGTATATGTATTTAAAAGTACGTGTTATCATTTACAATGGTCGATACTGATAATAATCGCTGTGGAAAACGAGATTTGCCTGGACGTGCGTGAAATGGATATGTGAAAATTACCGCCATTTATACGCGTATAAAGCTTACATGCTGAAAAACCTGTTACGTCATCATTAAACTAAGTACATTAAACTACGTGCAAGGTTCGAATTCTTACGAAAGACAGTGCATTAATATAGACTCTAGAATGCCGATTGCCAAAATATTAGTCAGTATTTCTAAATGAAGACCTAATATATATATATATAACGTGATTTTATTACATTTTATTCATATGCTTAATGCAATAATATTCATTGTATTACGAACGTAATTATTAATTTAATTGAAATTAAGAAAGACGAGTTCATACAAGATCCACAATTTTTGAACGCTACTAATTTGCAATATAACACGTCGCTTTGCAATATATCCCGAGACTAACAAAGAAAACAACTTTTTTTTTTCAAAAATCATTTTTATTCATCAATATAATCTCGCTTTAGAGTGATACTATCGTGAAAACGCCTTTCCAACTTTTCTATACAGTGTTTACAAAAGTATTTATCCTTTGTTTTAAAATAGACTTCAGTTGCGGCAATAAACTCCTCATACGACCCAAATTTTCTTCCCTGGAGCATTTTTTTTTTTTTGAGATCTACAGTCAGTAATCGCTGGACCGTAAATCTGGCGAATATGGGGGGTGGGAAAGCAAATCAAAGCGCAACTCGTTCAATTTTTCAATTGTTTTCATAGTCTTGTGGCATGGTGCATTGTCTTGGTAAAAAAGGATTTTTTGCTTCTTCTTGTGCAGTTGTTTTACTGCGATCTTCTCCTTCAAAAGTACCAACAAGTCAATATAATAATCATTGTTGATCGATTTACCTTTTCAGGTAGTCAATGAAAATCACACCATGTGTATCCTAAAAAACGGACATCATGACTTTGCCAACAGACTGCAGCGTTTTTCGACGCTTTGGGCGGCTTTTACCAGCCACGCGCCAATCAGATGATTGCCGATTCGCCCCCGAAGTGAAATGATGTATCCCTGTTTCATCCATGGTCACGTCTCGACGCAAGAAATCCTTTTCAGTGCGAGTAAATCGTGATAAACAGCTCTCTGAATCGTCGACTCGTTGCTGTTTTTGTTCCACTGAAAGCAATTTTTCATGAAGGATTGTAAATACGCTTCGAGATGATATCTACGTTATTTCTGCAATCTCATGAACCTTCTCTTTGCGATATTTCATTACGATGGACCTCTACCACCACCTCCAACTTAAATTCTTCCCCTACTACCACCACCTCCATCACCAGCGCCAGCGTCACCACCTCCAACGTACATTCTTCCCCCACCCTCACCACCACCTACTTACATACTTCTTCCACCGCCGCCACCTCCTCCACCACCACCTCTTCCTCCGACTTACATTATGCCACCAGCACCATCATCACCTTGTGGTGTATATGGACCTCCACCAGCACCTACATATGGCCCAGCGCCACCACCTCCATGTTATAGCCCACCTGTGTTCATCTCTCCACCAGCACCACCACCATCACCAGTGTACGTGTCACCTCCAGCTCCACCACCAACACCAGTGTACGTGTCACCTCCAGCACCACCACCATCACCAGTGTACGTAACGCCTCCAGCACCGCCACCACCACCACCTACATATATCTTGCCGTCACCACCGCCACCACCACCTCCGACTTACATTCTTCCCCCACCCCCACCACCACCCACTTACATACTTCCTCCACCACCACCCACTTACATACTTCCTCCACCACCACCACCACCGAGTTACGTGCTTCCTCCCCCACCAGCACCCCCAGCACCTGCTCCGGGACCATCGCCCTCTCCTTGTGTATATGGACCTTCGCCATCACCTCCGGTCTATATATCACCTCCATCACCTCCACCTGCAGTCTACGCTCCACAACCACAAGCCAGCTATGTATCCGTACCAAGCTATGGATCTTCAGTAGGATACAGCCGTGGACCTGGGCGTTCCTTTGCATTTGTTAGACGTCCAGCCAAGTCTAAATTTGTTATACCAACGTGCAGAGTGCACACATCTCCGTGTGAATGCCGCTGAAAATTTGTTTCAGTTTAAACGGATATTAGTCATTACCTATTTATTTATTTAATGCTGTTTTATATATATACATAATATATATAATAATTGTATTTAAAAAAAAACTATTTTAAATTGTAAATTATATTGAACTTTTCTTGTGAATGATAATATATTATTATTATTTTCCAAGAAATACTCTTAGCAATTAAAAATTATTCATTACAATTAATAAATTGATGAATGAAATTTACAGAGTTTTTTCTCATACCTTTATTTAAATATTAATTTTCAAATCTATAACTATATAGTAGATATTGAAAAAATTAACATTTTTTGCTTAATTTAATAATCTTATTCATTCATGTACAATTAATTATTAAAATTTTATTTATTTAATTTTGCGATAATGCGATTCAGTAGTAGAAGATGCTACATTGGTCTTATAGGAATACGATTAATTGCATCCACGGGATACTAAAGTTCTTCGAATCTAAGTAAATTATTTTTAGCTTCCGCGCAATAATTTGGTCGGCCAATGAAAAATTTTCTTTCATTTCCATAAAAATATAATACTAGCATGTGACTTTGGTTTTCACTTATAAGAAAAATTGAAGATATTTACTACATTATTCAATTTTTAAGAGCAACGATTTCAAAGATATATTAGAGAAATATAATTTTACATTAACAATATCAATGTGTCCATTCAAAATTAGTTAAATTAAAAAATATATTTCTCAGCCATAAATTTTATAGTTTCAATTTAGAACATTGAATTTTGTAACTTATTTTCGTGAAAAATATATATCTCTATTTTATTCGTTGGTGAAATCTTCAAATCATGAATTGAAGCGGTGTAAGAATTTTAATTGAAAAAATCAAGTAAATTAAGATCGAATGCTTAGATATTTATTTAATCACAAGCTGTTTTCTAATATATTCATAACTTAGATGATAAAATTTAGGTAATTATACTAAACCAAACAATTATTTTATCTGTTAATTTACTGATACGTAGCGATTTTTTACGATTTAAAAAAAAAGCTGAAAAGCGACTATTTCGAAATGAATTTTTCGATGTTAAACTGTAAATTTTTCTGAATAAATTCGGTACTTAACAAAGAGAAATTAATTGGAGTATTTGTGTAAAGTATACTATTTACATATTACGTAGCTCCTGTCATAGTTACCGGGATAGAAATGAAAAATCAGAGAGACCAAAAGATTATTATTCTTCTATCCCAAGAATATAATTCCTAGACTTTCAATTTTTTCCTTAACATAGATATTGCGAAAGTATCCTTTAAAAATGAGTATTATTATTACAACGAGGAGTACTTAAGTTTGAACGATCGACGATACAAAGTGGAATTGTCGAGGGAAATGGGCTGGGCTAACGAGAAGTTCGCAAATCTTCGCGTATAGAACGCGCATCTATACGGCAATCGCCTTTCTGACCCGATAGATTCGAAAGCAACGTTACAAATACATTTTCGATGTGTGGATGCGTGGGCGAAACATCGATTATCATTGATTTAGTCTTTAATTTTTATCTCTATTAATACTATAAATATATCTATGGAATCAACAATGATGAAATTTATTACCACCCGCGATACCGTTGTGTTAAAGAGAAAATAGAAAAGGAGCCTTTGTCTTTTCAAGGGCTGATTGTGCAGAATAATAACTACAGTTTCTTAATATTAATGCTCAATCTGTGTAATTGTAATGTTCTTTAAATAAGTTTTTTAATATTTATTTTTAATACAGTTGTTGCTGAATCTGCTCAATCGTGTCGAGTTGCGTGTTTCAGGCTGCAGAGTTTGAAATAGACTACGGAAATATTTTTATTTTTTTATTTTAAGATTTTGTTTAATTTCAGTATTATTTGATCGGGACCTCGATAGTCAAGGACTACTAAAAATTCCTACTTTTAGCATCGGATTCGAGGAAAGTTTAGAATAACCTGTATTCTCACAAATGTAAGATTTACGAATTATTATGTTAGTTAAATTTGGATCAATTGTGCAAACCAATGAATAATCAATGTGAGAAGGTAATATTTGTTGAAAATGGGAGAATGTCTTGTCCTAAAATTTTACAGAGCGCATTTCTAAAGTTACATCGCTCAATCTGTAACAAATTTGTCACCTAAGCCCGATATCTTTTCTTATATAAAATCTGTGGAATGAAATTCGATTAACTCTGAAATTTCATTTGTTTTTTTTTATACTTTAGAGAAACACATAGACATAAAATAATGTACTGATACATTAATAACAATAATACATTAATGACATATTAATCTAATAATTATATTATTATTATAAATTAATTAGTTTATAGTAATTAAGATACATTAATAAAAAATCATCTCAATTTTATCTGCCATACATTGCAATTTGCGATACGTTGAAGTCGTAAAATACACGTGTCAGTGCGGCGAGGACGGAGGAAATAATGTCCTTATAAATTTTTCTACATAACGCAGCACTTCATTATAGGCTCATGCAAAATCCAAACGTACACACACAAACGTGGACAGACACCCGCGCATATATATATATATATATATATATATATATATATATATATATATATAACGTTATTTATTCAAGTGTATTTCCGCACAACACCAGAAGAGAGCATCGGGCACGTAATAAAACCGTCGTCGGAAGCATCATTTTATATCTCTCTCTCTTTCTCTCTCTCTCTCTCTCTCTCTCTCTCTCTCTCTCTCTCTCTCTATGTGCAGCGCTTCTGATCCTCGTACGATGATGGGAAGTCAAAGGGTTCGCGAGAGGCCTGCGTGTAACGACCGTCCGCGATGCCCGTCGAAATCGCACCCGCGCCGCGTATAAGAGGACGAAGAAAAAAAGGCCCTCCTCTTGTACGGCGCGCGCAGTCTTCCGCTCCCTTAACGCGAAACCGTTAATATCGTTATTATATATTCTGTGTATGTATATATATATATACATATATATATTTCGCCGGTATTATAGACTGAAGGTACGTATGGGGGAAGGGGGCGCTATCGAAACCAAAATAAGCGGAAGGGCAGCGGGAGGAAGTCGTATATATTCGGATGGGCTTTCCTGGACTTCTCGTTTGAAAGGAACGTAGCGGGGGAGAGGGGAGGAAGGCCGGAAATTCACGGGAAGCGAGCGACCTCCTCAACGATACCGATATTAATATATTACACAGTTCCAACGATCCCTGCTCTCATTAATTTTGGGGAAGTCATCGTGCGACGTCCTACTTTGACGCTACATTGACCGATTGTCTTAATTGTTCCAGCTCACCCGTCGCGCTCGTTAATGACGGCCGTACGAATCAGTATATAGTGGATCTCCTCGATGGCTTTTTCTAATTTATTAAATTACGAGGAAATATTATACGAACGAATTATATTTATAGAATATAGTTTTCGAGAATTTCTGTACGTAATGCACACCTTTAAAAAAAAAAAAAACGTTATAACAAATTGAATTGTGTAAAAAAAAATATTTTAGTACGTGACAGATATATTTCTTGATTTATCTTTTCTACCAAATGAAAATATGTAAATGTCAATTGATAGAGAGTTGCATTAGTAATGTCAAAGTATAATACGAAATAACAATAAAAAAATAAAATCATTATGAATATGTTGAAAAATTGATTGCGATTCCATTTTAATTTTATTCATTATATTTCAATAACATGTTAAATTATTAAATTTAATTAGATAAAGAGACATTAGATTTGTTTCGTTTATTACAATGGAATCCGATAGATATATATAATGATCTAGTATACTATGATAGAAGACAGTAAACCCAAATACTTTATTGCAGGTTTTTTCCATGCTCTTCTGCTGTTTAATATCCAAATAGCGATTGTATACAGCGCTAGCTATCTCCAACTTGTCCCGATATAATATATATATATATATATATATATATATATATATATATATATATATATATATAGTGCTCCAGTCCTCGTTCTATGATAATCAATGTAATTCTTACTGTTGAGGATTGAGAAAAATCTCAGCTGTCAGCTGGTGTCGTCGAGTAAACGTGGGATACCTTCATGAGAGCTCTGCCTTCAACAGAGATATGTGGTATGCATCGGATTGCTCGATTATACCTTATCGACTCAGATTATTGTTCGCATGCAGCTATCTGAGAGGCCAGTTGAGAATAGAATGACTTAGATTTTATCGTGAATCTTCTTGGTCTATATCACCAGTGAGAGCTGCCAAGCAAAGAGCAGGTGAAATACCAAATCCGCCTTCTATCTCTAGGTCATGGGAATATCTAGCAGTTGTATCATTCAGCCAATCTGTTGTCTTGTACATGCTCGGCTAGTTTCGTCAATTTTGATGGCACTATTGTTCTTGATACTTCCTAGCGTAAGCTGATTCATAACTCGAAGAATTTTTTGATTTATTAAAGTAAACAATTTTCGTTGAGATAAGTTTCTTATAAATATCATCGAGTAGATATTTAGACAGATTTAGATATGTATACTTTATAAACTGGCGATCATAATCATATAAAAGCCGGGGTGAATTAGATATCTAGATAAATCCAAGTGCCATCTCTGGTAAGTGATCTAAGAAATTAGTAATTGATAGAGGAGATCCTTTTCTAGTCCAATATTCTTGTATCCATCATAGAATGCGATTTTATGTTCTTGACAAATAAACATGAAGTTTGAAAATAGGTAGCTATCAAATCTAAAAGAAGCTGCTGTTGAACAGTCGTGTCTGAGAGAAGGACAAACAGCTCATCTGCGATGATCGTGTTGTTAAATCCTACATCGATATTTGGATCGAAGGGACATAAGTTGATTCGTCTGACTAGCATATTGTAAACAGGTTCTATCGTATTTAAATAATTTGGAAGATATTGAATCAGTACGTGAGATAGTTGCTGTGTTATGGTTGTTTAGAAGAGACTTGCGTTTTCCACTGTTGTTGAATACTATCTAAGCTGGACAAAAGTAGAATTTACACAGAATAATCTTCAAAATATTTAGCTAATTAACCAATGTTAAACGTACTATCGATTCAAATTTATAGTTAAATATAATTTATAGTAATTACATTCACTTTATTATTCTAGGATTAAACTTGTGAATAACAGAAACAACTCTTTGTTAATGAACATTAATATATATGAATTGAATACAAAAAACAGAAACAATATTCCTAAAATTGTTTACAACGAAATTGTATGACTCTCGGTTTTTACAAATACAGTAAAATCCAAGGTAAAATCGTGAAAAGGACCGCCCAAAGACGATATTATAATATAATTGTTTATAAGGTAATTGGAAATTGAAATGATTGTCCAACTCAACAATTAAATAATTTTTTCTTTAATTTTCGTTTTTAAGTGCTAAAAAATGACCTATAAACGATAATTATTAGCCAATAACGTTAAATGTAACCACGAACCATGAAACATTGTTTTTAATTTTCACCGGTCGTGTAACATTCGAAATCTATTGCGAAATCATGCTAACTGGCCCAACGTTCGCTCGCGACAAATGTGTATATGGGATAAACGCAACGGGGAAACGAGGCCGTGCTTTACCTGCAGAAATAATCGATTCCGCAACCGGCCGTATATTTATTTCACGGCCTGTACTACACGAAGAAAATACGAATATCGAGATCAGGGGCGGATTAAAGTTTTCCTCGATGATCCATATAGAGGCTTGCCATTTGACGCGATCTATTTAAAAATAAATAAATAAATAAATAAAGTCAGGTGGGATTTGTATCTACATTTATTCAAATATTTGAAATAAAATAAACTTGATAATTGACTTTTTTAATTGGTTAAGCCTATATCTCAGTTGCAATAAATATATGCGTTAAAGCATCGATGTCAGTCGAATTTAAAAGTTGATTATCTTCTATATTTAACAATACTAATATACTCTCGATATACCGTTGCTGGCTTCAGGGCATACGTAAGGAATTTTTTTTTTTCGTGTTAACGTCGAAAACGATCGTTCTCTTGAACAAATAATAGAGAATCCAGTAAAAACGCACATGAAAAGCGTTGTATATCAATCGTAGAAAATATTTCCTGAAAATCATCCCTCGTTTTAAATTTATCTATTGGCGTCTTTCCTGATCTTGCCTTTTACTTTCTCGCAACCTTTGACGTCTAACATTCTGGAATTTTTAAAACTGTCTCATATCTTGATTAACATTGAGCATAATTTGTTGGCAAAGAAAAATAATAATATTCTGTCAGCAGCGCTCTCAAACAGTAAGATTTCGAATTTTTTTCCGTTTTCTAAATTTACTATAATTAATTCGAAACGAGTACAATAAATTAAAATTATTTACATTACTATAATATATTATGAACAGCATTCCTATACAATTAAACGTTTATCTGCTTTTTCTCTTATATATAGATTTTATTCATTTTTGTTGTTGTAATATCTGTATTTGTCTGTAGACAGCTTTGTAAAATCTATCCAAATCCAATAGATCCAAAATAGTAAAAATTTACACAGAGTATTCGTAAAATTTGTTAGATATTTACAAAAAAAAAAAAACGAAGTTTGTTCGAGTATAAGAGATTTACGTGTGAGTAATATTGGACAGAAAAAAAACAATGATAGCGATCATCATCATTGAGCTGTACTAAATAGATATATAATAACCAATTCATTGAGTAGAAGTCAATGGACAAAATTATCGATCATGATGCTGCTATGCGTTATCCTGCGGAATTTTTCAATTCAATCGATTTGCCAGAACTTTACACTAAATTAAAGACGCAAATTTTGAAAAAGAATTACATCATTTTTTGTCAAATTAACAAGATATTGGACGATAGATTAGTTTTTTTTACTTCCTTTAAGTTTGCATTTATTTTATTGCTAATTTTCTTCAACTTTTCTTATATGCTTTATCAATATTTTGTAGTTCTTCTTTCATTCCTCCACTCTCAGAAAATGAAGAACAGAAACGATTCTTGTCAACAATTTCCAAATTACAAATTTTCAAGATCATATAAATTAAATTGGCATATTTCACAGGCAAGGCCAAATATTTATAAAAACGCAGAATATTCTTATTTTGAAAAATTCTGATTTTACACGGAATTCTTGATATAAATTAAGGTTTCTTATTAAAATTGAAATTAATTTTATCCACATAACCGCGACTGCAACACGCTCGGTGATATGAGCAAAGAGTCGAGGAAGTTTATACGCTTTAGTGCTCGTGAAAGAGAGAGAGAGAGAGAGAGAGAGAGAGAGAGAGAGAGAGAGGATGGAATGGGTGATTCGGGAAAGTAGATCCGAACAGATCCCTCTCTCAGTATATGGCAGCAATGACAGATTTACAGATTCCAGGCTTACTCAAAGATGCCTTGGGAAGATATAAGCACGTGCTTATGTATATATATATATATATATATATATATATATATATATATATACACATTCTCCTTCCACTTTAAACCTCTCTCGTCTCTCTCTCTCTCTCTCTCTCTCTCTCTCTCTCTCTCTCTCTCTCTGCCTCGCTCCCACTCGTTTCATGTTTTTTTTGCCCTTTCTTCTACACTTTTAATCTCTCTGTCATTTCCTCCTTTATTACCTCCAACCTCTCTCTCTCTCTCTCTCTCTCTCTCTCCCCTTGCCCGCCTCCCCTTTCACTGGAGGTTCGCGCGCCGCCGCGAGCGCGAGCCCGCGACAGCTTGCAAGTTGCCCTCGTACCCCACCCCACCATCTCTCCATCCTTTGCGCTGCAGGCTCGTCAAATCGCACCTCGAAGTGTTTACTCTTTGCGCCTTTTACATTTGCCACCCCCTCCCCTTTACGATTCCTTAATTTTTTATTTTTCTTTTGCGTTTTTTTCTTCTTCTCTTTTTTCGTTCTTTTCTGCGACTCTTCATCTCGCGGTCGCTCGACGAACGGTCGTTCTTCCTCTTCCTTCTTTATCTTTCTCTGGATTTCCTTTTTGTTTTCGCCCTTCGCCAACCGCGCGAGCGTGCTTGCACGCTTGAACTCCTACGCGCTCGTCGCTAGATATATATATATATATATATACTGCATTATTAACTGCGTTAACTTTGCCGGGCGAAGCGCAAAGCAGACGCATCATCGGCGCGAGAAACGCCAGGAGCTGATGGGGAGTATGGGAGAACCGCGAGAGATTTATTGATAAAAGCTTCTTCGAGGCGCACTGGCTCGATCGAGGGAAAATTCGTTGTATATAATAAATGTACACAATTCAGGCGTATATGTGTATGAGCGCGTGTATTGCGTGTTCGCTAAAATTTTTCTAAAATTATTTTTATTAACATTTATCGTATGGATATCTAATTGTTTCAAATAGTGACAGATTTTCGTTGCTTAACATAAGCACATGATGTATAAGACGATAATATTCAGTTTCTGTTTGAGTACAAGCATAAAAGTGTTTTTTTTTTTTTTAACAAAAAGTGGTCTTTACCCAATTGGGTGAGATGTGTATATAGGACAAACGGTTCGTGCTTTCAAAATAAGAATAAATAAACATTTAACATCGATTATTAATAATAAGTAATTTACAGTAATATCAAAACATTGTGTTATTGACCAAAACCATCTCGTTACAGTTAATATCAAATCATTACCGAATATGAATAAAAGTAAACGATCAGATATAGAAATAGTAGAAATAATGAAATCCTTAAATAATAATAAAAGCAACACGAATTTGTTATTCATTCAGTACTAAGGTTGACGTCAAAATATTAATTAGCCCAATTAGCTTAAGTTGTTCTTATATAAATATATATATATATATATATATATATATATATATATATATATATATATGAATATACATTTTGGTAAATGTATAGTTTATGTATTAGTGGTTTTAATTTTTTTTAAAAAAGAAACGTGTAATTTATTTTAATTGAGAAACTGGTATGTTTTTGTTTAACAATTTAATTAACAAAGAAAAACCTATAATGCTTTACGTTATTCAATTAAAATACCTTGGATTAAACTATCTCTTATGTTTATCTGCTGATTTAATTATTGATTTTACTAATACCCTACGTACTATCGACTTTGCTCGTGATCGAAACTATACTATCGAGAATTCCATAATTAAGGGTTTTACATCACTGTAAGAATTCAACAACAATAATATTGTCTTTAGTTTAACAATACTTCAATGTCAAAAAAAGAATATTCAATTCATTCTATACAAAAAGCAGATTCAAAATGGGTTCGGTCTTGAATTTCTCACAAAATATAAATGTCAAATGTTCTGAGAATAATTCTGAAATGTTAAACGCGTTTTTCACACATTGAACAAACCAAATTATCCAATAATTTAAAATTTTCATCCTTATTTTTAAAATTGGATTTGATAACGACCTGTGTGTATTTATGTGTGTATGTGTGTCTAAGGATTTTGCATGAAAAATTCGAATTTATTTTTAGGAACACTCAAAATAATCCCAAATTCATAATAGTCAATCAATTGGAAACAAATTTAAGATTTCACCGTCGTAGACAGTGATAAAACTTATCCACCCACGATAGATTCCTTACATTACCATTATCTAAAAAATGCAATAATTGGAGAATTTTCATTTCAAGTAAAAAAACAGCAAGAAGAATTAGTATTATTATTAAACTTTTGTATTTTTAATTTATCATTTCGAATAATTATTTAAGTACATCGCATTTACTGTGTTACATGTATTGTCAAAAATTAAAATTCTACTGCTGTAACAGATTGTTATTATTTAATAGCCTATTTTATTATTCTGAAATTCATTTGATATACATCATAAAATGAAATATTAAAAAAGGTTTTACTCAACAGCTGTTCAAGAAATATAAGTACCGTTCTTGAATGATGATAGAAGTCCCTTCACTACATAAAAAGCCTTATATTTCTATCCACAATCAAGTTAGTCCACTAATATCTATAAGTATGCCATGTATTCTGGCTCATCTCGATTGCATAAAAAATTTCTTTAGCCTGTATTTATAGAGTTCTTTCACACTTGTTTCGATATCACACTTTAAGACTTGTATTAGTCACGAATACCTATTCATATCGTTCCTTCATCTACTATGCAAATTTGAGATTTACATAAGTACTAGATGACAGTTTCGTTTTTATCAAAATTTATATGGCATTTATAAAAAACATCTTATTTACTCTAAGTAATACTGTAAAACCATCTAACATTCTAGAAATTTCTCTTTAAAGATAATGTAAGTGATAATAATTCTCTTAACTGTTTACTATCTTCTGATAAGTATTTCCCTCTTATCTTACCTTGGTGTAACGTTTACTTCTTCAGTTAAAGATGTTAGTTTTAAATTTTTCTATCTCGCTATAGTAGGTACTTGCATGCTTCTGACTAAATCGCTATTGAGTTTATGATTTATTATCACCAAAAAAATTTCTGGAGTTCTATTAATGCAGGACAAATCTCCGTCTTTATAAATATTCTCTACATAGCTATGAATATTACAAGCATACTAGATTACTAGTGATACTTACTTTTAGGTTTCTTAATGATTATAATTAAAAACTGAATATGAAAAAATTATCTATTAATCCTACGGTTGCTTATGCATATTACCTATCTTCAAATGAAAACTAATGGCTTGATTGCACTTCTACAGATTGAATGTAGGCATTCGGTGCTTCTGTCTTGCCAGGTGGTGAATTCCTCTATAAGAGGTAATGTGGTCATAACATAGAACTTCGTTTGTGATATAGTAAATCTAGTGAATCTCGAACAATAATAATGAGAAGTATAGTTGCAAATGATTCATATTTGAATCTAAATCACGTATATATTTGATATCTTTTTCCCCATTATTCTTCTACGTTATAAGTGCATTCGCAAATTTCCTCATTTGAGGAATAAGATATTTTCTTCTGTGAGCAAAAGACTTGCGTGTTGCTCGAAGAGGAATATATATGCTGTGTAATCAAAAAATAAGGTGAATTTTTATTTTTATCAAAAAGTATTTATTTATTCAGCAATATTTATATTCTCCCCTTCAAAGTAAACCCCCTCAAATGTAATACACTTGTGCCAGCGTTTTCTCCAATCTTCAAAGCATTTCTGATAAGCACTTTTTGGTATAAACTTGATGCGGTCTTTATCTCCTAAATCATAGGAAAACGTCATTCTTTCATGGGTATTTTCAGTTTTGTAAATAGGAAAAAGTCACAAGAGGTCAAATCTGGTGAATAAGGTGGCTGAGACCTGATGATAATAGCGCATAACTTCAAGATAATACTTCTTATTAACCGAACGACTTTGTGGTAAGAACTCCTCATGCACTACGCTATGATTATCAAAGAAAACAGTACGTGAAACCTTGATATTTGATCGAACTTGACGTACTTTTTAGTCTTGGTGATCCATAAAGCTTCCACTGAGATGATTGAGCCTTAGATTCAACATCATAATGATATAGCGAGATGTCATCACCTGTTATGACCCATTTGAGTAAATCTGAATCATCATTTAAAATCTCCTGAACAATTTCGGAACACTTTGCTGACATACGTTTCATATCCAAAACCTCCATTAATTTCTTGGCACGAACCAAATGAGATGCCGATATCATCAGCAATCTCTCTTACAGTAATTCGACTGAATATTAATAATAAATATTTAATAATTTCTTAACACTATTTTCTTCACTTTTTCATGTTTTCATCAGTTGTTGATATGCTGGGTTGTCCAGTGTGAAGTTCGTCACTAGTATCTTCTCGGCCCTCTTCCTTATCGGAAGAGCTTGTATCACTTGTAAACATGTTTTTAACTTAGAATAGACTCACCGTATTCCACTGTCAATATTTCAAGTGCTTTGGAATACTTTATTCCGTTTGGTACACATAACTTAATGTAAATTCTTTGATGCATTTTTTTTCACTTTTAAAAAATCGCCCAACAGGGAAAACATTTCTAACCTTTATAATATTCGTAAACAAACTAAAAATCCTACATAACTGAAACTATGAATATATATTCGGGACAACTGTACCAACATAAAATTAAAAAATCGAAGATCGAACGTACGTAGCCCGTGAAACTTGAAAATTCGCCTTACTTTTTGGTCACATGTCATACGTTATTAAAGTTTGCAAGGGACGCCCATTTAGTTAAAATCCTAGTATTAAGCTAAAGTTCTGGTAGATCGGTATTAGAGTTCCAGAACATCCAAAACAAGATTTTTAATTATGAAAAATTAGCAATTGAATTTTTAAGTCCTTTAAGGTAATCTTCTATTACTAAGCATTTTAAATCAGATGTTTGAATGCATGTGAGAAAGTATTCCACCGTCTAATAATTATTGTTCTAGCATATTAGTCAACTGTTTTATCAATGTTTTTATCTAAAAAAACCATAATTAGGTGACATTTTGCAATGACGTCTTGCGTACATATTACGTCAGCATCTTCCCCTATAACTAGGTACTTTTATAGCGACAGAAGTCAGTATTTTATGCCTGAATGAGGCTCGCCCAAGTAATCCACAAAGTGGGATAAAATCAATTTATTATAGACCCCGAACAATTCTATACTTAACTGGTATCTTGGGCTCCAAACGCACAGTATGTATTGTAGAAAGAATAGACCAATCTTGTAGAGAGATGCTATCGAATTTGTATTGGCTAAGATAAGCGTCCGAACGATATCGACAAGAAGTCAATACCGTACCAAACAAAAAAGCTTATAAAACCTCATAGAACGGTATTAGCATGTATACATCTCACAAGTGTAAAAGAACTGTATACATGCGGACTAAAAAAATATCTCAATTGAATCGCCAGAATATATGGCTTATTTATAGATATTAATGGGCTAACTTAATTGTAGGTAAAAATTTAAAGCGAAACGGACAATGCCTTTGTGCAGTGAAGGGACTTCTATCGCTATCCAAGAAAACGATACTTTTTTGAACATCAGAGTTATTATAGAATTTGCAAACAATATTACTTTGATGATTTTCTTTGAACAATAACTAGACTTTGCTTAATTAAATGCGCCACTTAAGAATTTGCGATCAAATCGAAAATTCTTCTTAATTGTTTTATTTTTTTGTTTCAACTTTAGCTTATTATACTGAATAAATGCTCAAAAGAGCCGTCACCTCTAAATCCAAGTGCCCCGAGTAAAGCTTGTTATATTTTCAAGAATTAGACTGCCAGTTTGTCTGCGAAATGTTAAAGCCTCGTACATTACAAAATATCACCCTTTATGCACTGTATTGGATTTATCCGTGTCTTTCAAGTACTAAGTAGTTTACAGGCGTTATTCTCTAAAGAAAAATTAATGACCGTAAAAATCGCTTACTATTGTTCACAGAGAAATATAATCATGTTGGACTATGTAATAGTATGAAATCGCACTATAGGCTGTTTTTAGTCTATTTTTCACTACATAAAACAACACGGTGATTTTTATTTTAGAAACTTTGAAGCTGGATTTCCAAATTGCATTTGAGCTCAAATTTTCCTTAAAAATAGCAATAATTTGAGTAGGTTGTTTAATAATTGCAAAGATAAGGATGATTTATGTTTAAAATCAGGAGTTGTTTACAAAATTAATTGTATGGATTGTAATAAATACTATATTGGACAAACAGGTAGATATTTAAAAAAGAGAATTTTTGAACATAAATGTAGTTTGCGTAGCTCACATATTACTTCCGGTTTAAAGGAGCATTGTTTAAAGTTTTTACATGCTTTTGATTTTGTGAATGTGGATATTTTGGAACATGGTATTAATAATAATTATAAAAGGGAGAGTCTTGAAAGTATTCACATTTCCAGGAATCAGAATAATGTGAATTTAATGGTAGAGTCTAGTAAATTGGACAATGTTTATCATTCCTTATTAATTTGATTGGTTTTGAACAATTTGTGTAGAGGGGGAATTGAGATTTAATTTACTAAATTTGGTAGTAGAGATAAGGTATATATAGATTAGAATATAAGGTTTAGTTTAGTCCCTGACGAGGAGCCATAGCGAGCTCGAAACATTGGACTGGATCTTCCATTAGATAAGGGTGTTGGGGACAGTCAGGTTGCACTTTACTAACAAAATTTTTTTCAGTTAATATTTTATTTTCAGATTAGTCTGCGGGGGTGACTATAAATAAGGACAGTCTGACTGTCATTATAAGTTTTAATTTAACTTTTATTTTTATTTTTATTATTTTTGTGTATTGATGTATTAATGTTAATGTAGATATGTATTGATATTGCTATGCATTGTTTCCGAGTGATTTGATTGGACTGTAAGACCAATGAAAAAATATTTATTAATTGTACAAAAGCAGTCGACAAAAGTACAATGAAATTATTTTTTATGAAACTTTGAAAATAATTTCTGTTAACACATAAATATACAAAATTTTCATATCGATTTGGAAATACTAAATCCTAAAAGAAAAAGAAAGCAGTCTCTCTTCACTTAAAAACATCTGATAAAGTTGAATGAATCAATATGTGAAGGTGAAATAAATTGTTCTGTTTCGGAGTTTGGAAATAAATAAATCTCTTTACTTCATATCCCAAATTATCATTAAATATTATCTTAATGTTTTATCCTTACTATATAAGTTATATTTTTCTTTTATAAAAAATCTTTAAAAATCTCTAAAGTTACTTGCTTTCAATTTGAATTTTGATACGCACAAAATAACACCAGGGTTATTCTAAGTAAACAAAACGTATAAATCAAAAATTCAATTAATTATTCCACTATATCATTCTGATTTGGTCTCTTTGTCCATAAGAAATGAGCTACAGTTCGTCGTGTTATTATTTTAGAAATTTATTAAAATAAATTTCTAAAACAACCACAGACCAGCAAATGCTTCATAGGCTGAAAAAGAAAATGATTTCATGTATATATTTAAAACAAAGCTCTTTTATGGCGAAGCAAAAAAGACGAACTGACAAACTTCTCAAAGTAATGTTTATACGATATACATCGATTTCAATGCGTATATATATATATATATATGTGTGTGTGTGTGTGTGTGTGTGTGTGTGTGTGTGTGTGTGTGTGTGCTGAATTAACAAATCCGCTCGAACTGTACCGAAAAAAATCGAAGCGTAAGCATTTGCGACCACCGTTATATCGACGAAGAGGATCTGGCAAGTTCATTTCCCCCTTTTTATTTATAACAGAGCCAAAAGGTAAGTATATATAATGCACCTCTCTCTCTCTC
>JACCIC010000104.1:135000-445000 GCA_018907035.1 Sycobia sp. Sy_11
GAAGAAACTTATATAGAAAAAATGGGTGAAATAATTCAAAGAGATTTCTTCCCAGATTTAGAAAAATTAAAAGCGCAAAATGAATATATTTCTGCTTTGGAACAAAATGATACTAAGAAAATGAGAGAATTATATGAAAAATACAGTTTTGAGCGACCAAGAACAGAACGACTTGCTAGTCCAGCAACGTTTGAAACTCCACTTCGCAAAGAGAATGCAAGTGAAGAAATACCTCCATCTACAGCTAGTACAAATGTAGAAAAGAAAGCACAAGAGTCAAAAAAGGCAGAACAAAAGATTAGCTTGGATCAGTTTTTAAGCAATAATACAAGTGAAGACAATGCTAGTTTTGAAGAAATATTAGCAGAAAATGAAAAGAAACACCGACTACAGTTTGCATGGCTATATAAACCGGAAACCACACCTAATATACCATCCATTAAGAGTGGCAATGGAAACGAACTATTAGCCATTGAAAATGGTAATCATAAAAGACCAGTTGAAGTACAGACTTGGACATACAAGAACAAAAATTATATAATGTATATACCAGATGGAGTTGAATTAACTGTGGAAGAGAAAATTGAACTTGCAAAAAAAAAGCAAGAAGTTGTACATTCAAATACAAGATTACAAGTAAATCCTTTTAATGAGCAACAAAATAAAGAAACAATTAATGAATTAGCAAAAGTTCAATCCAAAGCTAATGATGGAAAGATTGGAGTTGATGGCAAAGAAATTGTAAGAACAGACACACCTAGGATAAATGGATATACTATTTTAGGTACACCAAGTCCTATGCCAAGTGAAATAATGGATAGTCCCATCATGACGTGGGGTCAAATTGAAGGAACACCGTTTAGATTGGATGGTGGAGATACACCTTTATTGCATGCAACTCAAGGACCTTCTTTTCGAATGGCTGAGCCACCGAAAAGAGAAAAAATTGCTCTACAATTAGCAGAAAAAGCTATTGAAAGAAACAGAGATAAAAAACAGAAAGCCTTAAATGCTGCAAGACGATCTTTGGCAACGTATGTATATTTTTTTTATTGAACTCTTTACAGTATTATTTACTTACCTACAATTAGTACTTAAATATTTCTTAAAGATAAAAAATTTAATTGCAAAAGTGAAAAACGAATTAAGTACAAAAATTAAAATTTTATTCTTCAAAAACTTTAATTATTATATTGACTATGAAAAATTGCTACAGAGTAAATCTTGAATATTGCAATCCATATGCATGTATCACAATATTTAAATAATTTTTTTATTATTTTACAGGCCATCACCAAGATCAGCAATTGATAGATTAAGTACAATGTCCCCTGCTGCTAGAAGATTCGCAACTCATAAACTACGCTTTTCTGTTAGTCCTTCTCCAAAGAAATCATCTGCAAGAACACCTTTATCAGGAATTAGGACACCTATACATGTAAGAGTTAATACACCATTAGTCAAAAGTAATGGTGTAGATGCCAACCCGAAACCTCAAGCACCTGTTTTAACAGACAATTTATTAAATCTGCCTCAGCGACAAAGAGCAGCCGATTTTTTCAATGATTGAAAAATAAGACTCATATAGATAGATATTATCAAAAATTATTTTGCTCATCAAGATTGAATTTTGAGCTGCACAAAACTAGTTGTATATAAACAAATTATACTAGTAAAAAATGTATAGATATTATTTTTAAAATATTTTGTAAATATCAAACCATATTTAACATTTAAGTTTATAATCTGAATACTTGCTATTTTAAAAATCAGAACATTTATTAATAACTATACTATGTTTGTGTCAATTTTTTCTGTGAAAAATATTTTATTTAAAATAGCAAGAAAGTGTAAATAATTTAGTTTATGTTTAAATATAATCTTATATTATTTTAGAAATTGTGTATTTATTGCTAGATTTTTTGATAAAATCTATCATTAGAAAAGTCAGCTAAAATCTATCATAATCATTATCTTTTACATAGTTGATATGAAAAATGAAGCACATTACGATAGTGAACAACATAAATGTATATGTTAAAAAATTGATTTCTAATTATTGAATATTTGAAAATATTGATAGCAGGTGCTTTATAACTTTTTTGAATAACTTAAAATACAAGACGTTAACTATTTTTTTATATATCATATATATTTAATAATTGGAAGTATTTTTAATCACTAAATAAAAAAATATACAGTTAATTACTTATTTATAAAAAATAAGTGTATATAATTTTTTCTATACTTTTTAATATAGTACAATACAAATATACATGATGTGATTATAGGAATTTTGAATTTAAATTTAATAATGAAATGTATTATAAAAAAACATTTATAGTTTCATGAATTTATAGAGCGTGTATAATGTAACAATTATAAAGTTGAAAATTCGCTTGAAAATATCTGATTAGTTATGACTGTTTTCTTTGATTATTGTAAATTTAGTTTACTTATCAAAGTATTAGATCAAACATGGAGTTAAAGATTTAGTTCTGATTGAGCAAGATAAATCTGATAATCTCCAAAATCAATATTGTAAATTTTTATAACTATCAATCCCATTTCTAAAATATTGTGCTTTTTTACTTACAATTAATACTTCCCTCTAATGAAACTGGATATCCTGTGCAGGAATTTTCTTTAGTAAAGGCTCTTGTCTTTAGCACTCGTATTAAAGAGAGACTAATATTTAATAATACATAATGCTAATGAATCTTAAATTTTACAAATGATTACTTTTGTAGTTAAATTATTTATTGAAGTACAATTGATTATCCATACATTATAGTAAATCAATGTCTGATTAAACTAACGTATGTACATCCAATTATCTTAAATGAAGACAAGATACTATTGTTTTAAATATGATTTTTTTTTTCAAATCTCGCACGACATGTAAAGGTTTGAATTGAAAAGATTTTCTGTGACTGCAGAGTGTAATTATTTAATTAGACAGGAAAGTACTACAAAGTACATTAAGAAGTGGATTGGCGTTACGTTTTAAAACGTTTCATCGCCTAGTTTGGAGGTAATCAGATTTACAACGTTCAGTCTTTATGAAATACATTATATAAATGGCGTGGCTTCTGCTTGTAAGAAAGGATTTAATACTATACTGATATACACAGATAAATCATATAAATATTTGTCAATTCAGGGCTGAATTTAGATGCCAGGGCTTTCGAGGATTTAATTTAGGGGCCCCACGCATGAGAAATTAAATTATGCTAATCCATTTAATAAATTCCATTTTTATTTTTTGCTCTCATAGATTGAAAGAATATCCATAGTCTACACTTAAAGTATTGTAGATATCTGTAAATTGTTGAAATGGAAATCTTATGTTGCCAGACTCGGATAAAACTTATCAAACATTGATAAAAAGTCCAAATTTGAACTTGTGTATTATTTATTTTTTTAATTGGTGCTGGATCTTGCTGACCGAAACACCATAATTGTACAAACGTTACTAAACGTTGTACACAAGTCCAAATTACTTTTTTTAACAAACTCTGATAATTTTGAGTAAAAATTCACATTGTATTAGAAAATCTATCAAGAAGGCCGTTTTCAACTAGAATTCAAATTAAATATAACCCTGAATGTAAAAATGAAAATATGAATGGAGAATGAACTTTGCGCATGATTACTTAACCAGTAGTTAATTAACCAATTGATTTACCAAACTTTCGTGAATCTCCCATGCATTCACTATATATATATATATATATATATATATATATATATATATATATATATATATATATATATATTACATACATAACTGTAACTAATTTATTTTACTCACCAATATCTAAATCCGGCCCCGTGTAAAGATATTTATCTGTATAGCTTCATTTTCAAATAATTTTAATCTGTGTAAACAGCAAAGCCATTAAATTATTTCATAGTTCTATTAAAATCATTCATTATCTTTAAGTTTAACGTAAATTAAATTAATAAACTAATGCTACGCATCTGGTTGCTTAAAGAGAAACAGACTGTATAATAATAAATTATAAAATCAAAATATTTTTTAAAAGATGATTGAATAAATTTAAGATGATTAATAAAATATTTATTATATTTACTGATACAAAGTATATTGTTATTTTAAACAATCCTTTAACTAATTTTTTTTTCACACAAATATTTATATTATAACAAAATTATAAACAATAGATCATACAATTTAATTTATTGAAATAATTGGAAAAAATGTATATAATATTTTAAATTACCAATGTTCAAAAATGAAAATTTATAACGTGTTTAATAAAATTAACAGTGTAAAACTGAAATAAATTTATAATATTTGATATGTAAATCAGTATAAAACGAAGGAAAGCGTTAATGATGGAATTAATGATCAAAATTTAACGTTTAAATAAGTAGGAGTTTAAAATAAGTATGAGTTTAAAATAAGTATGAGTTTAAAATAACTAAACGTTTAAATAAGTAAGAGATTTAAATGAGTAGGAGAAACAACAGAATATTTTTTATTTTCTTTCATTCCTGGCAAAAAAAAACCTTTATAAATATATTTGATGATATTACGTTTAAATTTTAAATTTGCTTCATTAAGAGGGCCCCATGTATTTCTCAAACAATCTTACCGTCAAATAAAACAATTGTAAAACATACATGAAGAGACCAGATTTCGAATTTCATCCAATGTTAGTAATTTAAACTTTCAACAAAAAAGAAATTTCCAAACTGTAATTTTAATCAAGGATGATGTTATTAATATTATAATATACTCAAATTTGAATCTTATTAAGATTAGGATTTGATAGTTTAAATTACTTTATTATACCTGTATAATATTATAAGCTGTAATTATCAAATGAATCGATATTAAGAAATGGATTATTTTCCAAAGTAAATTTAAATACGTAAGATTATTCTAAAAGAGCCGGGCTCATGCTTGATTCGACCAGTACAGTTGCATACTCGATACAGCTCTACCTTTGATAAATAAAACAAAAAAATAAAAATCCTGAAATCCTTTATTTAATAACTCAATGGCAGCGCTGGATTGATGCTTTACACGTTGTTTGAAAATATCTGCCGTAGCGAAAGTCGATATATTTTTTTAATAAATCGGTTATAAAAAAAAAACAAACAAAAAGACATTAGTAGATGCGTTTATCGCAAGTATAGCATATAGCAACGACATTATTTCAGTCTGTAAAACAATGACGGATTACAATTCAATTTAAACCACCAAGTGTTTAGTAAATATTGCGGTACATATGTATGTTTTTTTTGTAATTTCAACATTATAAATAGCGCGCCGCTCTTAAATATAAATCGAAGAAATTTCAAACAAATTTATCGAGACACCGCGCCCAAGTGTCTTTTTCAGCAATGGCAGAAAAATCCGCCCACGACGATTGCCCGGAGAAACACTGGCGGAGGCAAATTTCATTTTGACTCGATGCAACGCTATATAATATTCTCGCACGTCGAACGATTGCAGATTTATATCGCGGCGCTAATGGCGCATCGTGAAGGAAATTTCGTTAAAGAGCATTCATATATATATATATATATACTGGTTGGAGGACGCGCGCGAAGTACGTGAAAACTTGGCAAAATTTTCGTCGACGGCCTTTTACACGCTTATCCTTCTGCGCCTTATAGAAACAACATGGAATATAAGATAGCATGTGTATCTTAACAATGTCAGAGAAAAAAGAAAGATAATTTAAAAAAAAAAAAAAAAGAAACAAAAAACACGTGTATAAGATAATCTTCCTTTGAAAGATTGACGCTTGAGACCGGTGCCAGTATTTCTATATATAGCTATATACCTTGTTCGTAATATTTTCAATGTTACAAGCACAATGGGCAGGTTTCGAAAAAGAGCTTAGTAGGCTAAAAAGAAACCTTTTTTTCTTAATTGTTTTTTTAATTTTTTTTTATCATTGTGTACTCTCAATTTTATCAAAAAATTCTATTGGGCGTATCTAATAGAATAAATAATAAATAATAGACAACTATGCGAGTTTCTAAAGATTAATAATAATTTTACAATAGAGTAAGGGATATATTGATGTTCTAACCATGAAAAACGAAAGGTCGGTAATTGTAAAAGAGAGATCACTGAATAAAAAAGAAAGAGAAAACGGAAGAGATCTAAAGGGAAAAATACAGGCAGCCAATTCCTTTAAAGAAGATACAAAGAAAAGCTTTGAGGAAAAAGGAAATAAAATAAGAGATACGTTTTCTTTATAAAAGTTAGACACATCAAAAATAAAAATATCTCTGAAAAAAAACCTCATTCTAAATCTTAATATTTTTTCATGTTTTCAATACTAATTTAAGACTTAAAATTTGCCATAATATTTATATTTTCTTTTTAAACAATACAAAGTTTGAAAATAAAAGTAACTAAACAATAGACTAAAATTAACCTTTAGATAACTGGTGAACCAATACATTGGTTCAAATTTTTTACTTATTAAGTTTCTCTTCGTAAAATATCAATAAAGTGTACGAGGATCAAATTATCTAATAGTCTTTGCCCTGCACTTATGTAATCTAAGAGCAGTATGAACATTAAAAGTTAAGCCGACATATTAAGAAATATTGCTGTCATGAGTTTGACAGTCAATATATTAAATACTTAAAATTTATATCCTATAATTCATTTTTTTTTTTCATTATTGTTAGAGCTAAAAGGTATAAGTTTATTACAAAATATGATCTATATAAAAGCCAAAGATTATGTTTTATTCATATTCAATGCAACGTAATCTTGCTTTTTTTTCTATTATAAATTTCTATAATTATATATTTTTTAGTTTTCAATAATTTTTTTTTGTTACTTTAGCCTACGGGTTGATAATTTATCGTTTAATTTATTATGTTAATCATTATAATTATTGTATAAGCTTTGTAAGAAGGATCCATAGACCGTACAATTATTGGACAAATACATAATTATATACAAAAGAGATTAAATTCGAAAAAAACTGCTGAATGGCTGACGTGATCTCGGCTCTTCTCCTCGTCGTGAAATTAATCAATTAAATAACTCATTCTCTGTGTAATCCGTATGTCTTGTAAAAAAACTTTTCTCTTTCTAAATAAATTAATTAAAAAAGAATCACTATCCTGCATATTGTTAGAAACAAAAATTCAATGATCCATTTGGAGGAGAATAGTTGCTGAAACAACAACAGAGAAACAGCATTTTGCAGTTATTTATTTAATGCAACTACAAAACGTTTCCTCAAAGAGGGTCATTGGTTTTTTTAATATGCTTCTTAATTAATTCTAGACATTCATCATATTATCAGGATTGCAGTTCCCATTGTAACTACGAATCTACTAAATTTCGAACTCGGATTCAAGAGGTTAATCAGTGTTCAATCGGTGGCAGTCGATTTCAAGATTGTCGTTACAACGCGCCTGCACTGAGCAATGTGGTATTCAAGAAAATCCTATTACGCAATTATGAGTATAATTTAGGAAGAAGATAAAAAATTGATTTTTGAAATACGTATTCCACAACACGATCCTATTAAAAATTGTCTGTCAAAAAAAAAAAAAAAAAAAACATTTATCAATCAAAGGTGGTTTAAAAATTCTATTACAATAACGTAAGAAACTTAAGAATTGAATGTGTAGTTTTTTCTTGACTCAACTTTAATGGAGATGCGTGTGTCAATTGGGACATCCAGTCTTTTGATCTTCTGATCCAGGCATCCTCGATGAATCTGAAACAAAAAAAAAGAAAAAATAATGAGAAAAAATATTTCGCGTTAATCTAGGATTATCTGTCTTAGCATTGTCTAATGATTGGCTATATGTTCTAAACCAGAGTCGAAGCAAAATGATAAAAGTTGGACTTTTGGCAAAGATTAAAAAAAGATCTTAATTGTTTTAATTACCCTACCATCGTGGATGCCGTTTTAAAATAAAGTCCATATCGAGAAAAATGGTCTAAACCAAATTGTACAGAGTAGACCTTTCACTTGCTCCATCTTTAATTTTTTAACTTCCTTTTGTTATTGGAGTGTGTGTATATATATATATATATATATATATATATATATATATATATATAAGCCTATATAAAGTACACGTGTTATGCTGATGCGGACTTATTATTTCCGATGTATTTATTGAACGCTATATTTATATATACCGCTATATGTTTCCATGGCGCAACCAATGACAATTTGTTGAAAAACTAAGGAAAAATATATGAAATCGTATATATATATAACGTACGAGCATATCGATGTATAGTAATTAACTTATTTACCATTAAACGCTATGTATATATCGTCCAATTAATCTTACAATTCAAAACAGCACCTCTTCAAATAAGCTCCGGCAGTAATAAAAATAGTAAATAACGAATATTTTTATATTTATCGGACTGTCGCAATTTATATATTTTTGTATAGATATATGTATGCTAAAACAAAAAAAAAACACACACACACACACTAATCGTAACAGAGCTTATTCTTCGCCGATCCATTGGCATTAAATTTTGTTTTGAAATGAAAATTATTTTTTAATAGCGCTTAATACGACGTAAAGAAGAAATAAATTTGTCATTCGCCCAATTCTCCGCTTATTTATTTATAGATGCAATATGTAAATGAAGCGAATAAAATTCGTTGAAATGAAAACAAAGTTGCATTATATTTATTCGCGTTTTTTGTATATATATGTGCAAATAACGTGTGACGAAAGTCATCCGTCTACTTACACAAATAATTGCAAGAGTTCCTGGCAAACGAAGACCATCTATAGACTATTGGATTAATTGTGCAGGCGAGGACAAATATTTCAAAATGATATTGCCTGAAAGGGTAATAATCGATTTTTTAAATATAAAAACTTACATAATTCGCATAATTTATTTCAGTGCTCATTGCTGATATGTTTTTGAAGCCATAAAATTTATACGATTTTAGATGAGTCAATAATTTTAAAAAAGAACCAGTAAAGTTAGTTTCGTCCTAGACCACCCGCTGTGGCCACCCTCCTGACCACTCGAACTCGTGAGTAAATTGACATCTATAGTCAAATATATATACTTCTAATAATAAGTATAAAGAAAATTATTTCATAACATTAGGATAATACAGAAATGGTTACAATATATTAATTACATGTCCATAATGGTTTTACTTGTTGAAAAAAAATAAAATTACAGAATAGTCCTTGTCTAGGACGAAACGTATGCTACTTATATTTTTTCAAATAAAAACTCATAATTTTGGCAATTAACAATATCATGTACAAGTTTTGAGGTGTAAGTCAAATTCTTGGGAAAGTGAGATTGGTCACCGATCTTACCGACATTAAATACATGGAACTATATATATATATATTGTATAATTATAATTTAATGTGACATCACTCGTTTTACATTATTAAAAAGCAATCGTTTTTATACATACAAATTGTAAAAATCGAAGTCATTGTTTAAGAAACGTGAGATTAATAATTTATGTACTTATGTATATAGAAAAATTAAAAAATTCTAGTATATTTTAAAGTATAAATTTGATAATTTATTACAATTGGATATACATTACGTATCTGGTAAATATCATGTAAATGTAATTTTTACGAGAAAGACAAATCCGATAATAATAATTATTATCAGTGCGTGAAGATTAAAAAAAGAAAAATATTTCAGCAAACCTTGATATATTTGCTTTATTACAACTTGTCCTATAGTGAAAAAAAAAACAATTGAAATTAACAAATAATGATTCGCATGGTTTTTTAAAAATCTAATTTTGATGAAATTGATGGTTCACACGCTCACATTGACTATTTTTATTTAAATGAAAACTCCGTTTTCGTTGCTTTTTATTAGCAACCCATTTCGAGTTAAATAAAGCGATCCCAGTAATATTTCGTTAAAACTCTACTATTTCATTAAAAAAAAAGAAATTAATTACAATATCATTCATTCATCTTTTAAAATAATAACAATTACAATCGTCGCCCAAGTCACCGACACTTAAAATTATAATATTTATCGTTAATGCTTATCCCATATAAATATAAACTTGATTTCTGTGAATCACGTGTTTAATAACTCAGCGTTTTTGCATAAACTTACAATTTTTCTTTCTTTCTTTGTATATATTATTTAATATATTTTCTATAATCTACTCCGCTGAAAATGAGACTGACGATTTATATCTAGAAATGTATAAATGATATTTCTGAAATCCACGTGAAATATATCGAGGTTGCAAATTATTATATATATATATATATATATATATATATATATATATATATATATATATATATTACACACGTTTTATCGTTTATTTCGAACTTTTGAGCGAAAGTCGTGCAAATTACAATACAATACATAATATATATTCAGAATTGTTCAACCAAATATTGAGAAAACGTATATGTAAATAAGTTTACAAACGCATCCCCATTTATCCAAACATGCGATTTTTTTTCTTCTTTTTTTAATTCCACAGTATCCCTGATTCTTCTAAAGCCATTCTATATGTACTCCGACAGCTACAATGGAAATTCTTCCGGTTAAACGACCATCGTAATTTAGCAATGCTTCCGCTTGTTGATGCACTTGAACTTTCCCTCTCTCTCTCTCTCTCTCTCTCTCTCTCTCTCTCTCTCTCTCTCTCTCTCTCTCTCTTTATTGCAAGGCGGAGCATTGGTTCACGTATACATATATAACCTTGAGGCTGTTTTTTCCCAAAACAACGCGTCGCCGGCGCGTTTTGTCATTATAATTAATATATAAAGAGAGGATATATGCCTCGTTCATCGGCACTTTTAAAAGAACGCATCGACGACCGCGCGAGGTTCACAGTCCGCGACGAGGGGACGCGAGCGATCGAGAGAGAAATTAAAAGAGTTCGGTACGGGTAATTATCCCGATAAAAGATATAATATATATCTATATATATATATATATATATATATATATATACATATATATATGATACGGATAAATTTCTATATAAGTGATCTGTAAATCCAGCATCAATGAAGTCAGCCGGCAAAGTATCGACGACGGCCGCGCGGGCGACGCTGGCCCTGCTGCTGCTGTTGCTCCTTCTCGGGCCCCTCGACGCCTCGGCCTCCTACGATCGCGGCAACTGCCCCAACTGCGGCTCGTCCGTCGCCGCGGCTCCTCAGACGCCCTGCGCCCACGGCGACGTAGCCGTCAACCTGCGCAAGGTCTCCCACCATCATCATCATCATCATCATCCTCAACAGCAACAGCAGCAGTATCAGCAGCAGCAGCATCAGCAGCCGCAGCAGCACCCGCTGTATCAACCTACCACCACCACCACCTCCTCCACCTCGTCCATCGACCTCAATCTCAATTACAAGCAGGCCGCCTACGACCCAAGCGGCAGCGACTCGTACTATCTCCAGACCGGCCAGGCATGGAATCGCCCGGCCACGCTCTACGACGGCTCCGCGCTCGCCTACCCGAGCTACCAGCCCGCCGCCAATCCTTACCCCGTCACCGAGTACGCCTACGACCAGGATCTGTCGCACAGCATCGCGAGCTCGGGCAGGGACGCCGGCGAATCCGCCGCCAATGGTAATTACGCCGGGGACGGAGCGAACGCGGCCGCGGCCTACGGCAACTGGGACGGTGCTGGGACGTCGGGCTACGGGGCTTCCCCGTCGTCTGCCTCGACGTCTACCGTTGTCCGTCGGCGGTGGCTATCCCGCGCTGGCCTACGACGCGACCGGTACGGCCGAGCAGGCCGGTTACAATGGGGCGACTGGTGCCGCCGAGGCAGTGCAGCCGGTCTACGCTTATACGCCCGGGACCGGGGCCGTTAACGATAACGCGTACACGGTGTCGTCGCCGAGCGTCCTGTACGCGGATGCCGGTTCACCCATTAGTCCCAGGTAACGTTTATCCGATGTATACTTTGATAATGCTCCATGTGGGACTGACCTGTTAAACTGACGACTGTCGTTCCACTAGGTGAACTGTTCTGGTTCGTATGGCGATAATGGTCACAGGAATGATATTCCTTCGTTGGTAGCTTGAAGTATTAATCGTTTATTGGAATAGGATAGATGATGCAAATGCGAGAGTAAATCAACTCTATATTATGAAATGTTAATGATGGTGTACTAAGAGCTTTATTCCATTTTTATCCCTTGATTTTTTAAAGGAAGCATCTCGATAGCTTTATTTATGATCCTTATTTCCTTCCTATAAAAATACTTCTTTTCCATATTTTCGAATTCTATGATGATCATCCGTCTTTAAATTAACCGTGTTTTTGAGCCAACAGTGGTTTCATGATAATAATAGTAGACTGCTAAATTAAAAATGGACCATAAAGAAGTTTATATTCAATATAGACAATCTTCAAAGAATTATTATGTAAAGACAATTTATATTGTAAATGGATGATCTTCCAAGAATTCTTAAATGTATATGAGAAAAAGTTTTACAGAAACGAAATAGGTTTGATAAGGATCATAACTGGTGATTAAAACGTCATTGCCTTTATAGAATAAAGAAAAAAATGGAATAAAACGATTGATTTGCTATTATTATGATTATAACCTTGACAGTAGGAGCAATAGTATCTTATAATTTTCATCCTCTCGTCTCGGCTTCGCCCGAGATAATTGATTGTAGTTTTATTTTATGATAATAAAATTAATTTATTCTTTGATTTACCAACCCTTGAAAGTCTATCAAATAATTATGAAAAACAATCTGATATTATCAATTGCTACGTATTGAAAGGTTTGACCCTGTGACTTATTAATGGTAATAGTAAAAGCTGGTTAGATATGAAAATTGGAATTTTTAAATTGGAACGCCACATTAATAGAAAGCATTGGGATGCGTGGAATCAGTTTCATTTCATCCTTTGCCGAATCTGTGCGAGTAATAGAGTCGATAATATTATTTCGCAGAATTTTCAGTTGCAACGTCGTAACATTGAATAAATTAGAAGGATTAATATTTTTTGATACAGTAAAAATAGCTTCTATTTTGAGACAAAGTCGTGTGGAGGAAATCTTGCAAGTTCAAGAGAATTTAAGAATTCTTATTGATAATGTAGAAAATCGATCTGTATTCATAATTGTATCGGTCGATTTATATACTTTCCATTCTCTCTCCAGCTTTTCTAATATAATATTACTTATTTTAATGACAGATTTATATGTTGTATTACTACCCGTTCGACCAACCACTCAAAAGATTGTAGACTAATCTTTTTAATCTGAGGATAAACCTTAATTATTAAGAGATCCATGCTTTTGACAATCGTACCTATTGTATAATGAATAGATATATATCAATCATATTGTTTGATATAATTTCATCTTCATACTACAATGCTTCTATTTATATATTAGCTAGCAAAGCTTTTGATACGTGCAAGGTAAAATGTACGTGTCGCCACATAATTGCGAACGTGGACATCACTACCAATCTTAGGCGATGCGAGCGGCGAACACTGCGCCGACCGCGCCGCAATTGAGGAATCGCTGCAAGCCTTATTCCACAAGATTACTCTAGAGACTGAATGATTTTTTCGTTATTTATCATCAATAATAAAATAAAACCTATTCTGTATTACTTCACAAAATCAGAATAATATTTTGTCAAATTTTCATTGTATTCGGTGAATTAGTTTTCGAGATTTTTCTGATCATACAATGAAGCATTGTCCCTTTTAAGTATTAATATACATATTTATAGAATAAAATTTTAATGATTCATTAAGTTTTACAAATGAAGTTTTCAGTGTCAAAGCAATTCATAAGATTATGTTACTTGTCATCTTATTGGCGAACTGAGAGAGTGATTGAGGGCAAAACATATATTTTCATCTTTGTTTTACTTTCGTCTTTTTTCACGTGCAAGATTTTATCTGTAATTTTTAAACTCGCGTCCTATTTAAATATTAACCACTGTATAAATTTGGACGGTAGTTTTCATCAGTGTATTTTAATACATCATAATAATACAGGATAGGTAATTTTCTTTATTCATTTTTATTTCTTATTATTAATCTTTTTATCATATCATATTCATTTAGGTATCATTTTCAAAATTGACATCTTTTAATTTAATTACAATTCATTATGAATAATAAAATATTTAAAATTTCGGTATTAGTTTATCATTCTTAACAAGATTATATCCAGTAAGTTACAAAATTCACTAATATCAATTATGGAAGAAACAAATTCGGAAAAAACTAATGACATATTCAGATTATTTTCGCTAGTCTATCATCGAACTATTAATGCATATTATATTCTTTTAAGTTCTCTTCTGATTCAAGCAATATTATATTTGAACGATAACGTGCAGGAAACTGTTTATAATTAAAATTGAAAAAGTCTGGCAACTTATTTGCCCATGTACAATAATTTTTTTTATTTCAGATTTGAAACTTTCAACGACGTTTATCAATTACCCAATACCGAGTCCTATCCGATCAGTACGTACAGCAAATCTAATGCAGTATCGAATCCTGCCAATAGCCCGACGTACAGGAGCGACATCCCTTGCGAGTATCCACTGCCGTATTCCGCGCAGTCGAAGCCATTCGGACTGGCATATCCGGCTTCTTCGACGTATCCAGCGGTGGATTATCCAGGTCAGGCAGTCGCTGACTATTCGGCGTACGTGGCTTCGAAGAGCTCGCCCACCAGTGTCACCGCGTATTCGTCACCGGTAGCTCAGCCACAGCACGAGCCGTCCACGGCCAATCCAGCTTATCCAATGCCAGCTACTGCGCAGTACGCGAGCCCAGGTAACTTGAGCCAATCTCGTCAAAATTCGTCCGCTCCAACCTCTTCTCAGCCTGCCACCTGAATTCTACTACGTATCCTTCACGATCGTCACTCTGTAGCACGGCCAACCAAACCAGTACTCCACCGTAGAAACCCTCGCACGCCACATCCCTCGCAAAACGGCATCGTCTCACCGTTGCGCCCCGTGATCCTCGTTACTTATCTCTCGACTCTAAAACTTTCCCAGCGCATCGAGGACCTTACGACGTAGCCCGGCCGTTCTCGGCGCCGACCACGTATACGGCAACGGCGGCGCAAGCGGCCGTTTACTCGTTACCGGCGTCCTCCGCCGACTATTCGCCAGCAACCACGGCGCACACGTCCTCGATACCGACCTCGTATTCGCTGCCCGTATCGTCGCAAACGATCCTGCACCAGTCGGCGCCGGCTTACGCCGGCTATCCATCGGCCGCCGGTTCGTTGTACTCGGCGCCTACGTACTGGCATCAGGGCTCGCTCGCGCAAACGTCCCCGTATTACGCTCGAACGGCAGCAGTAGACGCCGGCGCCGATGCGCTGCCACAGTCTAGTAAGGCGGCTGGCTCGCGTCACGGCTACAAGGACGAGGGTATGCCACAAATTGGATACGCATTAAGGATTTGCGTCCCAAGTTTATTATGTCTAGACCTTTACTAAATGCGATAATTGGGCGAACCAATGTGCACATTGTCTCTCTGTTCTTATTTTTCTACTGTATTTCGTTACACTGGTAGTTTTGTGAAAATCATTATTTTATAACAGATTCTATTTGTATGTGAAAATGAAGATTTTTCAATAAATTTTTTATAACAAAAAATGATAACACGTGGTTGAACATGAATTTTTGGTCAAACGATATTTTCCAAAATTATTTTCACATTTAATAATTTATAGCATTTTACGAGGATTTCGATTTTAACTGATATCTTTACTCCATTTTTTTTTAATTTATTTATTTGTTAAAATCAATATTATGATTTGCAACATTCGTGACCTTCAGTCTAATGATTTTACACTACCAAACTGTAGTCAATCAATATTAGGCTCGTGTCAATTCGTATTAATGAAATTAAAAATTTCTGATTTATGTACATATTAACTTGTTATTATTTATAATTACTGAATGTGACGAATAAGTCAAACAATTATTTCTTTTGAAATGCTTTAACGATAGAATACAAAAGCGCTAATAATCGTGGCAAATCTTTCACAGGGCAAAAATTATGTTAATATTGATATATACTTCTAATGTCCATTATTTCATTTTCATTTATTTCATTTGCATCATTTCATTTTCTAATATATTTAAATGACAATTTTGATTATTGTTATTACACTGTAAAAATCACATTCGAGGTTCAGTAGGAATTGGAGTAGTAGTAGAAATAGTAGTAAAAGTAATAATGCTAGTATTAGAAGTAGTATATAGTAAAGTTTATATTTAACGAATAAAGTTTATACTGTAGGAATTAGAAATTTATTAATCATAACTTAAATTATATTTTTTTCTGATTAATAAAATTCTAATTTTCTAAAATATAAATATTATACGATTGTTAATACTACCATTAATACTTCTATTACTATGGCTATTACTATTCCTATTCCTAATAAAACACTAACATGATTTCCATACTGTGTAGAAACAAGAATCAAAGTTGCCATTTCAATGTATTAGAAAATTCAATACTGACATTTGGAATATTATAACTTCTCATCAATCATCTTTAGATACTGAAATTTTTTACTCTAAAAACTTAGGTTTGAATAAAATATTTAAAAATTATACTATTTCTGCTCAACAAAACTATCTACCAATTACTATCCGAACATACAGGATACCTGTTTTGCTAAATTATAGTAAATCGGTAGATTTATAAAATTTTTATTCATATTTATAATATCAAAAAATAACAATAAGATATAAATATTTATTTATTAACATCCAAGCCTGCTTTTCACTTTCATCTTTGTTGATATAAAGATTCTGGTACTTTCTTTTATTCTACACGATAACTTAATCTATAAACTATAATCTTATAAATATTTTATATCTTGTATTTTATTTTTTAATCATAATGTTTAATTAGTTTTGCTTGTTTTATATTTTTATTTTATATTATTCATCTTGTTTAACTATCGGCACGTTCTTTGTAGTGCTAATTAATGATATATTTTGGACGTACACTTTTTAGAATTATTCTTCTATATCGATTTCAAAAGGCCGAGATTTAAATTCGAGTTCTGCGAGTTACGAGTCCTCTGATCAACAAACATAGTCATCGTAGACGTCAAAGTTTGATACACTAGTGTTTAAATATATTTGAAAGTTATCTAATTTGCATCAATTTTGAACATAACGATGAAATAAATACACTACTGAATCGAAAAATTGTACATAGACCTTATATCAGGTCAATGTATAGTTTTACAAGTCTGCAATCGCTGATCTTAGTTATGATGCACTTTCAGACTTTCAAGCCTACAGAGACTTAACTAAGCCATTGTCGACTACAAAATATGTGCCCGAAGAGCGATTGGCCTACGGATATAGACAAGAACCAATTGATGGTCAAATGATCAAACAAAGCGCCAATATACCCGAAGAAAAGCTTCTGACAATAGAAAATCCCATAATTGACTTACAGAATTCGCTCAAATACGGAATACATAAAAATTACACCGGACAAGATACCGAAGCAAAAATGGAACAAGCTGGAGAAATCCAGACATCTTACAAGTAAGTTTTGGACAAATATGACGTCTGTTCAAAAAAGCATTTGATTTTTTAGAAAATTATTTTTTTATTCATGACTCTCTATTTTGTTCTATTCAAAATACCCACCACTAAATATTATACACTTGTGCCAACATTTTTTCCTATTCGCAAAGCACTTCAAAAAATTATGTTTCGTAAACTTTTTGTTCAGCGTAACGTAGTCCTTTTATCTCTTTAGTTTCAGGAAAAAGACACAGGGGAAGTTATAAACTTCATTGTAACCTGAAAAACTTGTCACGTCCCTGAAATCAATGGAAACTGTATATACATTTTTCGGTCTTGCTCATGCATCATCGGCTATGGGGATAATTAATCTTTGGTTTATATGTCATATTCAGAAACCCATGATACATCAACGGTTATGATTCTCTTTGAAAATTAAGATTATCGCGGTTAAACTCTAACAGATTCTTACCAATGTAAATGTGTTAATGTGTTTGGTCCAAATTGATAACTTTTGATATGAATTTCACGGCGCACTATATTATTCCCAAATCATTGATAAAAATCGAATTTCACAAGCCAAAGGATAGAACGACGGTTTTTGAACATCGATTCAATAATTGGGCAATACTATTTTCTTCAGTTAATCGATTTTTTTCATCTGTTGTTAGCGTGTATTAGCGCTCACTCATAATGTAGCTTATCATGTGCTACAGTCAGTATGCGAAATATATCCAACCCTTTATTCTAGTTTTCAAACCAAATTTGATACAGATGCCAGATAATCGAATGTACGCAGCTCGTGGGTATTCAAAAATACTCCAATTTGAGCTCATTTGATCCATTGATTTTATTGAAACCCCACGACCAACGAATTTGGATTTTGAACTTTGAATTAAATTGAAAAAAAAACAAAAAACAATAATGCAGCCTACCAGAAAACAATTCAAACATTAACGGATATATAATTTGGTGCAATATTTTCAAGAGACAACTCTTTGTCTTTAGTCAAAACCGGCCATTTTTTATCTCAAATGTTTTAAAAAAAAAAATCAGCATAATATTTCCATTGATAGTTTTTCATTTCTCCAGCTAATCAATGAAAATTTATCGCATTTACATCCGGAACAAGCTTTGCTTGCAAACGCAACTATCTTTGTCTTTCTTAATTCCGATTTTCCCCTTTCGATCAATTGCTTCGACTGATCTTGGACGTTACGTGTGAAGTGACGTATTCTACTTTATTCTGATGTCGTGTGTTCATACGGGGCACTTATATCGCACGCAACTTTTTGTATGTTCAACATTAATATTTAACATAGTAAACTTTTTAGAATGATTACCATTTCTTCTAGCTCGTTCTTTTTAAGATAAGAATTATACCTAAGATTGCTTTCTAAATTTTCTTCGACATTTATAGTCGTGATCACCTCGCTTGTTCGACCACTGCGATGTTAATTTCGGTAGTTCGTACAGCCTCCTGTAAATTCAACTAGTCAATACTTTACTGTTGCGAAGGAAGTAACAGGCTTTTTTAGCATAGAACTTTTCAAATGATAATATTATATACTACATAACCAAGACCAATTTGTTACGAATTCACTCTAGCGTTCACTACTGATTGCTACTAAGGCAATAATATTAAACAATAATAGTCTGATCAACGTTGAGAAATGTATACTTTATAGATTCTACACTTTCCTAGCATAGTAACATTTTTTAAACACCTACCGGTATATCTGTATGATCAAATTAAATTACATGTTATTCTTTATTATGACGACTTTCGTGTACAATATAAGAAGTCTTTAAAAAAAAATTAATTTTGATACATTTAAATAAAAAGTTCACTATTTTTCAATAATTATTCTACTTTCCACGAAATCCCCATGTGTGACGAATCTATAATGAAAAATTCAACTAAACCGACCAAATTTTGTTTTTCTTTCTTAATCTCAGTTTCAAAAAAAAAAAAAAAAAAAAAGGATAGTTTGGAAAAAAACGCGTTTAACTTTCAATCTCACGAACGCACGCGGAGATCCCCGTACACTCGCCATTATATCATTTTAAATACTGATTAATTTCTCAAAACTAAAAACATATCAAAAAAAAATCAACTCGATTAATCGAGTTTTCTCTTATTTACAGAAACATCGGCTACGCTTCGGCCTCCCCCTCGGCTATGAGCGGACTGTACTCGCGCGCGATCTCTCAGACGCCGTCCCAGTTCATCTACCGCGGGATCAATAACAACGTGCCCAGTATAGCCTCACTGATACCGCCATTTCTAAGCTATCACGCTGGCGGCGCCGCCGCCGCGGAAGATAAGCACGTCAAGAGCGCCCAGAAGAACCGAAGAAAGGGCGGATGCGGCTGCGGCTGTAAAATCGGCGCCAAGTCTCAGTGCGGCTGCAGGCACAATGGGAAATATTAGGCGGGGGGGGAGAGGCGGGGTTTTAGAAACTTTCGAAAACGATTACCAAAGAGCCGGGGCGATTGTCTAATCGGTTAAGAAGAGGGGCGCACGCGTGCCGAGTTGTGAAAAATTAAATTGCGTTGCTGTATAGTGACAGGGCATTGCGTCGTTTTTATTTCGGACGATAGCCCGACCGCTGAAATGGAATCACCTTGTTTTAACGAATGCATATGCGTTATTTCGATGTCCAAAAGGCATTGATTCACTAAAATACTATTCCGATTCGACCATACCTGTTCCAGCAAAGGGGCATTTTTAAGGAACTGTGACTCAAGTCATATTTATATATACGTAGGTTTTCTAATTTTTTATTTCATGCATTAGTTATTCAAAATTAGATATGACATCTGTCAATCTCTGTATTTGAAGAAATAAGCGTCTTTACGAGGGTAGGCTGAATCACATTGTCAAATAAAAAGAAGAACGAGTTAAAGAGATCTAAGATAAGAATTAAAGTAATCTGGACATAAGTAAGATAGGCCATAAATGTCTGTTTATGCTTCAAAGAGAGTATCAGCGAGAAGAATGAGAAGGTGAATAAATAAAGAGAGATAAAGTGAAAGAGAGGGACAGAGAGAGAGAGAGAGAGAGAGAGAGAGAGAGAGAGAGAGAGAGAGAGAGAGAGAGAGAAAGACAAATGATAGTAAATTCAGAGAAAATGGTGTGAATATTTTATGGGGGTAAAAACGATGAGGTTTCTGTCGGTTTTCATTGATTCACATGGTCTATGTGAGGATCACTCCATAGAAATTTAAAAGTGATATGGTAGATAATGCGTTACTATTACACTATTGCAGATATACATCTTAAATTATTTGTAATTTTGAATATTTTATCTCTATTATATATGTATACTTTCGGAAAAATAGTAAAGTACAATCTATTGTATACAAAAAAAATTTTTATTTAAGTACTTTGGTCATTATAAACGCTAAAGGTCTTTTTAAAGTGGGGATCACCTACTTTAAATCACTGCAAATGGCTTCCATTGTCATAAAGATCAATTGACATCTTCATATAATCAAAGTCAAAGTAGATCCGTGTCATAGAAACAAGGAAATATTAAATACTTTTACTCAAATTTGTTCATTTGATTTTAATATAAGCGAATGGCATTACCTTTCAAACTTCTTAATATACAATCTAAAAAATTAAACAAACCTGTAAATGATAGTGATAAAGAGAGAGAAAGAATACATTCGAGAGATTGATTGATTTAAAAGAATTTTATTGGGCTTTGGTGTATAAGTACCTGTAGAGCCAATCAGACAATCCAAACGTAGTAATACAGTAATATACAAATACGGATATAGATATAGATAGATAGGTTTTTAATTGTAATTTTGGATACAAAATAGTAATAGAGAGAAAAAATGTGAGAGAAAGAAAAAATAAGAGTGAGAGAGAGAGAGAGAGAGAGAGAGGGGGGAGAGAACGAGAGAGAATATATGAGAAAATGAATAATATTGTCACCATACAAATAAAAATAAGTTTAAACAAATACTAAATGGAAAAAGGTTAAAGGATACTAGCTTAAGTTCGAGTTGAAGAGTAGTAGTTAAAAATAATAGGCGAGGTAAGGAAGTGATATAAATGAATTCTACGGTATCGAAGTAATTAAAGTAACAAGAAAGTTAATAAAATTATTAAGGTTGGCAAGAAGACTACTTAACAAATAATTGAAACATAATTTAACAATTAATAATATATTATAAATATTGGAAATTAGTGAGGAAAAACTTGGTAAGCCTATGAGTTTAATAAATATTAAATGTAGGTTCAACGTAAAAATCTGTGCTAAATGATAAAAAAAGAAATAAAGATAATTAACTAGTGAAAATAAGTACTTTAACTCAAGCGTCTTCGGAAAATCCTGCAGAGGTGACGTGTTGAATCAATAAAACATTTTATTTATTTATAAAAATAGTTATATTTATGAGATGGGATATTTCTTATTTTATTTAACAAATGTATAATATTAAGTAAATCATGTATTATAATATATTATAAACATTCCATTTAAAACGAATTTTTTTCACACTTGTATATCTAAAAATATGTTTATTTTTATACTTTATAATATATAAACGCATATATCTCTTGAAAGCTATATATTTTTTAATTTTCATTTTTTTATATATAATTCTCGCATACATCTCGTGAACGCTATATTTTTGAATTTTAATTTTCTCTTCTTATTTTACAGTTATAAACATTATGTTCATCATGATAATTCTAGTTGTCCAACGCATAAACAATACCTGCTTTTGTGAACTACTTCTATTCAAACCTTACGAGCGGAAATCTAACGCCTATAATTTCCGACCTAGATCATAAGACTGTTTTTCAATCAACTGATCTTTCACGAAATGGGAGTACCGAAGAAAATGTTTAGTAATTCGTGTGAAAAATAGACGTGAAGTTTCGCGTAATTGATTGTAACAAAACATTATTTAAGATACATCAATTCTATTTAGTTCGATATAGGCAAAGTAATTTTGAAATAGCATTAAAGTGCATGTTGAAAACATATTTAAAGTTTAAAAATGAGTTACCTCTATTAGAAAAAAAATAAAAAATTCTAGTATTAGAATATTTTTACCATTAGTTGTTGTCATAGTAGTTGTCAAATGTACTAGCACTGGTACACCCTTTGTGGGCGCGTTTATGAAAGAATATTCTCTATCTTCAAAGAACTTGGTGTCGGTTTCAGTACAAAAATTGTCGGCTCAGACTCTCATACAATCATGTATATTTTTTGGCGATATTGAGGACATAAATACTACTAGAACGTTCACACTGAATTCTATCCAGATATTCTATAATGACACGTGTCTGTAATGACCGCCAGATGGCTAACCTAAGACAGAGATTACTTCTGGCTAGCTTTGTTGTCAAGAACAATTGGTAACCTCGGGACGAAACGTCTTGTCGTTTCGGCCGCTGGAGCTAAAAGCTTGCATCCACGTTAATAAATCATACTTGTATATTAAACTAACTTTACTCTAAACGTATAGCTAGCTTTAAACTTTAGACTGCCGGACTGGCTCATATATGAGCCACCTGTAACCTTGACAGCTACTCTAGAGATATGAGGTGTTTTTATGTATAAATTTTGCACATCAAAAATATCAATTTATAAGGCAAAAATGCCGGCAGTCTAAAGGTTAATATAAACGATTTCACGACATCCGTTGCCACATTCCAAACATAGCCGTTCGACGTGTCAAGTGATTGGATCCTATCGTTAAAGCAGGTACCTTATAGACGTAACTCGTTGTTTCCGAGTGACCAAATACATTCGGTAACGCGAAAAATGAAATAAAAATTTTTTTTCTTCGTATATATTCTATGTATAATCTTTGCTTTACATTATAGAGGATTTAAAGCTATCATTCAAGCCAGTAAATTGATTTCTTTGAGAATTCTATGGAACGTCTTATAAACTTATCTTGAAGATTTTTTGACCGAGCAGAAAAAAGGTCGGTAAAATGAATTAGAATGCAATTTGATGAATTATATTAAATCCTTTTTCAAAATTCTTCTATCTTATATCTATCTTAGCAGTAAGTTAATAATCTAGATAATACAAATTATTTATAGTAGTATTGAAACTTCTTTATCAATTATTAATTATCTTATTAAAAAGTTTTTAAGATTCTTAGGAAATTGCATTGATCTCTCATTAAATTTTGTGCATCAGTACGTTTTAAAATACAGAATCGCATTTCTACACGAAGATCGTCGTTTATTTTGTGTTATGATTAATACTTGCAGTGATTAGCACCAGGCATCTTTTTTACTTCTATAAGAATAGTTCTAAAAAAATTAATTGGTCTAATAAGCTTAGTTAATGGAATTGGCTAAAATTGTTTTGGTAATTGATAAAGACTTTCAAAATTCAGATCACCGCGGATCATAGAATTCATATCGTTATCGTTACAAATCATTCAGAACAGCCTTATTGTCTTATTCCCACGATCTTTGCATCCAAATGAGCTACTTTAAATCAAGTTTTAATCAGCTTAGAGAATTGTCTGCCTTGCTTTAATGAAGTAATTGCACAGCGATGAATTTCTCTTCTAAAGTATTAAATCTTTTTAAATTACTTGTTCAACCTCCCCAGATTAAAATCCCGTTGAGCGATTAAGATCACTAAAATATTTTCAACTCCGCATGCTCTTGATAGAGTACAATTCATTAAGAAACTTTACTATCGAATATCCGTAATGCTCTGAATATTAAACATCGTATTATTATAGCTGAAATTTCTTAAATAATTGGTGCAATAATAGGTAATAATTTTGTTTGAGATATTTTATAGTCGAAACCACTTACCTGATGAGAATTCAGTATTTGGTCAAAACTCATCAATCTTACGTCGTTAATTTTCAAAGTTTCAAAGGGAATTTTCATCTTTCCTCTAGCTATGAATGTGACGCTATAATATATTTGTGATATTAGACCTTTGTCAGATAAGGGATTTGCTGCTATGTTTGAGCAATAAAATCATTTTTGTGCATACACGTTTTCTTTGATATAAACAAGTTTATAAATTATGGCTCACAAAATCTAATAACTGTAAAATCAGCTCGCTCATATTTAGATTCTTAATCAATATTGTTCTATATATCATAAAACGGTACCAAACACACTTATACCTTAAGACCTAAACAAGGAATGAACCCATTGATTAACTGATCGATATTTCATTCTTCTTCTGGTCCATTTCGTCACTTTTTCTATAAAATATATGTGTTTAATGCATATTGAAAGATATTCTACTTACGTATTTTAATTAAAATTAAAATTTAAACTGGCATAAAAATGAATTTTAACGCTCGCTTATATTTATAAACTTCAAATATAATACGTATATACTGAAGTATAAAATATTTAAATGACATAAATATACTTTTTCACACAGTTGTTATCGTTATTTCATGCGCACCCGTTTACGAAAATTTCCGGGTGTTGTCTGTTAGCGCAGAAACGTAATATTTCCGCAACGAGACACATAAGATTAAATGCAGGTTTGAGATGAAAAAGTACAGTCGATGAAGTGACATGAAACGTCGACATTTCACTCCGAGACAGACATCCGTACAGTACACATCGATACGTCGTGCCACTGCGGTTATATTAATATTAATTTGTACTCTATCATTATTGTAACTAAACATATATAATCTCTCTTGACTTTCATTAAATAGTTTTTTTATGCAATATTTTGCTTCGAATCGAGTTTATTTACCCGAGTCACAAATCCTGATCCTTCGTTCGGTTTCCTAAATTTTAAACATCATTGAATAAAACGTCCTATATTTAAAATAAAGTTATCTAATCAAAATTATGCATCCTATTTATTTCCATGTAGTGCTTGTTATTAATCCATCGCCAGCAACTCAAACTATTATGTTATTCCTGTAATAACATTTTCAGATGATCCTAGAACCGACCGACCGATAGTGCGTAAAAGAGATCCTAAAAGTGCCTTTTAAGTGGAATTCCTATCAAGAATAAATAATCCATATGACGAACGAGACAGAACAAAAACTAGATGCTACGAAGACAAGTACGTCTTTTAACACGGAATTTAATATAAGATTTAGTTCTAGTTTTAGATAATACGATTCGTTTGCACGACCTTATTGACTGGAAATCTAAAAAAGACCGTAAAACCTTAGCGAAACGCTCCGATTAATCACAAAATTGGTAGTAAAACCGTCAGTAAATACCATCACCTGCTGGAAACTGATGAATTTCTTTATATTTCACTGTCACTTACCTACGCAATTTGTCGATAATCATTAGAATCAATCGTGTTATCGTTGTACTTCTATATATGATGTATCTTCCTAACAAATTATCTATACGTTATATGCCTAATAATGAGATAAATTAGCGGAAAAAAGCGTATTTATGTAACATAAGAATTGGGAAAAATAATTTTGAAAAAATCATGACTTCAGCTTGATTTGAAAATAATGTTGAAGATCATGTTTGTACTTGCTGATTGAAAGTGATCAATGGCGAAGCTCTCAATTATTTATTAGACAAAAATAAATGTATAACTAGTTAAACTGAAGCGATCGCTTGCTTCGATCAAATTGAAAGTCTCTATCTTATTTCGTAAATATTTCCATACTATTGCGAAAAGGTACAATCTTGTATATCCAATCATAAAAGTGGTCAGGTTAAAAAAAAAATGTAAAAAAATTCTAAAAATGTTACTTACTTAGAGCATTTGTTTCCTGTAGATCTACGGTTTTAATAGAAATATTTCGCCATTCCGCAACCGCACCTCCTAATAAACTGCAGCAGTAGCCCAAGCCGTTTACTCGTCAATGTAAGCTCATAATTGCGATTTATCGATAATACTTTGACCTATTCACGGATCTAAAAATTATCTTCGCGCGGTGTGCATGAATAGCGCTAAGATTGCGCGCGCGCGCGCGCACACACACACACACACACACACACACACACACACACACGCTCTCCGAAAATATCGGAAACTAACAACGTGATGCGGAATTTCTAAATAAACAATCCGTACGTACAAGCAAAGCACGTACTTGGAACAGAGGCACGCACTCCTTATGTAGGCCATGCTTCTCGCGGCACACACAGACGTATTGAGCCTAACGAAATATAAATCAGTTATCCTCCGTTGATTGTAGGTATACCCTAAAAAAAAAGAAAGAAAAAAAAGAAAGAAAGAAAAGAAAACACCGTGTTTATTTGCAATTTACAATGTTAACACAAGTTTCTGACTAATCTATGTATATGAATTCTTTATGTACGTTAACAGGTGTGGTATTTATAAACATTGTATGACAACAGAAACGTAAATAACTATAAGATTTCTATAAAAAGCATTTTGATAAAATTTATTAGAATTGTATGTATTACTTGGATGTTTTTTTAAAGGTCATTGTATTATTTCGACTAATTTTCAATTTTCTTTTCATACATAAATCTTGCTATAAAAAGTATGTAATTAAAATTCTTA
Source organism: Sycobia sp. Sy_11 (assembly GCA_018907035.1). Lineage (NCBI taxonomy): Eukaryota > Metazoa > Arthropoda > Insecta > Hymenoptera > Epichrysomallidae > Sycobia > Sycobia sp. Sy_11. The sequence continues at coordinate 162,031 of JACCIC010000104.1, forward strand.
TATAGTAATATTAACATTTTTCCGATTTTATATTGATTTTATTTAGAAATTTTCTTATTTTATCCTCGAGCCGTGGAATTCCGAATTGGTTAATATTAAGCCAAAAATCTATCACTTACGCCCTTACAGTTACTTTTATAAAATACTTCTGAACATTTAAACCAGATGTTGATTGTCGTTTTTACGCATCTTGTACTCTTTTATGATCAAGATAATTACTTTAGGGAATAATATCAGAATATACTAAGATTTACTGTATTTACTTCTTATATTTATTTATTACATCTGCATGATATATTTTCGAAACTCTTCATCCGCTTTTTGGTTTTGCTTAGTTTTCACTCAAGTGATTTTCAAAATCATTATGAAAATAAATTAAAATATACAAATAAAAATTATTATAATGCTAATGTGAATTTAATTGATTAAGTAATAATTTTTACCTCACGAATTTGTACTGTTATACACAATAAAATACAATTTTTAAAAAATATTTTGAAAGTTTTCTTCGTCACTTTTTACATATTATATAATTTAAATTGCAAACTAGTGTCAACATATTACATACTATTATACATACGATGGATGTAATAATAATTTCTAATTTAATAATAATAATTATTATTAAAATCTATTTCATATTTTTTCGACTGGTGAGACGTGTAACCGCAGCTTCTCATTAGAAGCTCTATATTTTAAAAGTATAAGTCAATAAATAAATGTAATAGTAGACATAATAAATTGTGTATAATCAAAAATCTAAAGTAATAGTTTATTTAATAAAACAAAGATAATGTAAAAATAATTAATTTATAGAATTGCCATTGTAATAATCGTTCTTTTTTTTTTTATAATAGTCGAGAAATGCCAACGGTTTGGGTTTCAGAGAAACTATCTTTAAATGTATACATCGCGCGCGATATATACAAAAATTAACATCGGCGTGCTTCAGCTCCAAGCGCTAATACTGAAAAATAAAAAATAAAAAATAAATAAAATAAAAAAGGAAAATGTTTTACAAATTTGTTTTCGGAGCGTACGTAAACTTAATACAATCGGTCTCGGAATGCCATTGAATGTACGAACTTTGTGTGTGACTCCGCATCTAAACAATTGTGTTGATTTTTTGTCTCTCCCTCCCACTCTCTCTCCCTCTTTCTCCCACCCTCTCCTCCTCATATCCGTATTATTGTCTTACGACGGATGATTCATTTGATAAGCACTTTCTTAAACTCCATCAACTTGGCCGATTGTAATGACTTTATTAAGTTCCTGCTTGAATATTCGCCATCCCCTCCCCGAAAAGCTTCCTGGATATGATATATACGTGCCAATGTGCATATACACACATACACACCCACACATGCATACATACATACATACATACATACATACATACATACGTACATACATACATACATACGTACATACGTACATCATACATACATACATACATACATACGTACATACATACATACATGCATACATACATACATGCATACATACATACATGCATACATACATATACTATATATATATATATATATATATATATATATATATATATATATATATATATCTGCATTCGCGACGGGAGCGCGCATCGCGCGTTCTCGAATAAAATGCCGCGCGGGTTCGCCGGAAGAAATTTTTTCGTCCGATGCCGATTATATATATATATATATATATATATATATATATATATATATATATACATACACGCTTGCTATTTAAATATTTAGAATCAATGCGCTTACGTGACTGGTGCGCGTTACGCTGAAGAGCTTTAATTAATCCATATATACATATGCATCGTTGATGGGTCATTGATCCGGAGATTTATTCTTTAATCGACCTCGTCATTTAAATTGGATTGAATTTTTTCACGGGTTCTTTTCTCCATTTTGGACTGGTTTTTTACTTTTTCTTTTTTTTTTAATATTGCGTTTTTCAATAGCACATTATAGCATGCACAGCTGACAACTTGGTTCTATCAGCTGAATAGAATGTATTAATAATAATAAACGAAGTCATTCATCGACTACATTGCTGCCTGTTACGATAGGCCTGAACTATTAATTATCTTCTTTTTCAATAGTTTCTTTTTAGTAATAATCATCTTAACGTAATTGTCTATTAACAATAAATTTAATTGTAAATTTTCCAAAAGTTATTATTTATGTATCACAAAAATTATTTAACAAAACATATTTCCATAACTAAAATATAGACTACAAATAATGTCGAGCATAGTTTTTTACAAACTCTTGAAAAATATGAAAAACTCTATTGAGTATCCTGTTATCAATTGTAAAAAATTTATACACCTGCACATTATATACGCACACATATTCACACACGTACCGTGAAAATATTTGAATTTTGTAAATTATTAATATTATTATATTATAATATATTACAAATAAATTTATCGTTCTCCGTTCCGTTCAACAAAATATTTGAATAATCGAGTTGTATGTTATAATATTATAATATTATGAGCATCCATCCTACAGTTTTAGAATTCCATAATCCTGAAAGTTTTAATATAACAATTACCCTTGAGAAGAATTTACGAAAAAATTGTTAATACTATTATTTGTGTATACTAATCCGTACAATTATCAATCAGTTGATCAATATTATAATTAATATTTCATTGTGACAATATTGTAGAATAATGTAGATTTACTCGTTGTTCACTTTAAATAATTTATTTTCTCAGCACTTACCAGAGTATAATAAATAATCTTATATTTCCTAGGCAGGATAAATTTTTTTCCTTCATTTCATTAATAAATAATCAAATTAATATATAGAGAGAAATATTGTTATAAAAAATTACTACCTATTTTACGAATCTAAGGTAAATTTGAATTATGATCTAAATTTTATCACAAATTATATTAATAATTACTATACGTATATTAACTTTTCACAATGGGATGTACGTTCTAATTTAATATAAATGTAGTAATTATTAATATAATTAATTTTTAATATAAATATTATTCATATAAATAGCTTACCCAGTAATTTAATGACGGATTATTTAATAAAATGATCCGATCGTTTCTATTAATTTTTATAAGGTCTGTGGTAAATTTTTTCATTTTGCTTTACAAAAATTACCTAAATACATATGAAACTAATTGTTTTTTTTCCTCCAGATTTTTACCGTCCATGATCAAATCACCGGGCAGTATTCTAACAATTTTTACTAGATTACTTTCAACTTTGCCCCGCGTTCTCTCACAAAAGACTTACAAAGAAGAGACTAAACAGCTACATCGAATCGATTCAATGCGAGAGATATTAGTACGAAGCATCTGTTTAAAAATAACTTCATATATATATATATATATATATATATATATATATATATACATATATATATATATATATATATATATATGTATATAGCAATCCATCGATCCTCTATAGATACTCTCAAAACAACTATATTGCACGTCCATCACCCTCACCCTCCCCCTCTCTTATCGATCACGCCTATCTATCCAGAAAGCTTTTAAGCTCCGCGTGAAGTTCCGCTCTCTTTTGTCCTCCCGGCTCTGCTCTCTACCAGCGCGCGGCGCGCAACTGTCACGGGCCAAAGATTCACCAGCGCGACCTTATATATATACATATATATATATATATATATATATATATATATATATATATATATATATAGATTAAACTTTGCCACCCGCGCGCGTGCACGATAGAGCCCCGTTTGTCGGCGCGTCGTTAAAGTCACTTGCGCGCGGCGCTTATTTATTGCACGCGTCCGCCGCTCGGCGAGAAGAAGCGCGCCGAAATTGTATCCGTCCCACCGCTATATATGTATTCCGTTGCAGATACATGGCGTGCGCACTCGACCCAGTAGCCTGTATATATGTATATATATATATATATATATATATAGCAGGCCAGGATACATGCTTTTCCGGCCTCTGCAAGCACTTTTCCTTTAAGTGTGTGCGCAGATCATATATATATATATATATATATATATATATATATATATATATATATATATACATTTATGGTATTATACCGAAGCTCCTGGAGGGCGGCGGGGGGGGGGGCTCAGCAATAATATTTTAAGAAAATCACTGGATGGAGGCAATAGGAACATTCAAACATACACGCTAAAGATTTATATACTACAATATCTTCCTTGTTTTTTTTTATTCGCCCGATTCTCATGTATACATGTATAATATATACGTGAAATTGTAAAACACGAAAATCTGTATAAAACCGAGCGCAAAATGATAATAATTAATAATAATAATAATAAATATAAATATAACGCGCTCTAGATCTTTACTATAATCTCCTCGTAAATATTTTGTTTAATAAATCTTTAGTTTATTTTTTAAAATTATATATATATATATATATATATATATATATATATATATATATGTAGATCCAACTTTTACATAAGTAAGATTGATATTTTAAAAAGCCGATTGAAATTTCCATCATTGATCTCAAATTAATAATCTAATATTTAATTATTTGATAAAATATCAAATTTTCTCTTTCTAGATCCAATCAGTAATTATTCGTTAAATATTAATAATTATTAAAGCATTGTATTATTTCACTATAAATTTTTATATTATAATTCAGATGTAATAGCTTATATTATAAAAATTGAAATAAGTTCTTTTTTTCTTAAGATAAAAGAGCATGATTTGCATCAAAATTTCAAAAGAAGCATTATATTTAACGTAAAAAAAAATCTTATTGTAATCGAATTCTATATTTGTTTCATGATAATAAAAAATCGCGATACGGAAAATTTCAAATGAAAATGTGAAAAAATTCAAATTAAGGCGTACTACCCGTTCGTTAGAATATTGTGACTATTTATTTATAATGTACGTTTATCCGATTTCCGCTCTGTAGATTTTTCAACGTCCATAACGCAACGAATGCCGACGACTCTTCGCCCGTCGCCGATTCATAAACGTCCACAGCGATGTCGCATATTTCGATACACTCGCGAGTGTTCGTAAATTGGTCGCGAATTGTCGACGTGACGTGACGAATGCGCCCCCGTCTGTGAAGATGGATCCGACTTACGTACCTGTACAGCGATGCATCAATATTCACCCCTCGAACGTAATAATAAAATTGCCGAACGACCACCAGAGCTGTTCGGATTATAATGTCTCGAGCTCCAAATTCGAACTCCGCGACAATACACGATGTCTAACCTGTCGTTTAAATTTCGATCGATTTAAACGTTAAAATTGCAATTTTTAAGGAATAATTTTTTCCCAATTTGATCATACTTTCAAAAAGCGAGCCCCGAAACAGACGCACACACACACACACACACACACACACACACAGATTTTGAATGGATGCTATAAGTATTCTGCTGGTATGAATGTATAGATTGCGTTTAAAGCAACTGCCCTAGTCGAAGAGAAAAAAAACACTTTTCCCAGCTTCGCCAGGAATTGTTAAATATTTCGAACTAGATGATAATAGAGAATTTTGATAATATCTGAAAAAATTTTGATAAATAAAATTAATAAAAATTGTAAAATCGGAGTTTGGTAATGCTTATGAATAACAAACTATTATACAGCTCGTCGTTTCGTTTGAAATTCATCTGTGTGACGTTGGAGAAATTTTTTTTTCATAACTTTTCTAATTTTTTTCATGCACTTTCTCTGATTTTTTTCAAAACTTTACATATAACTGGCGAATGGGAAAAAAACATTGGCGGACTTAGCCAAGTAAAATATGGGATAACTTAGTATAAATTGATAAACAAATGATATAGTCTATAATTTTTCAACCTCATTATATATATATAATAAATCCTGAAAAATGTTCTGCCATTTTTATTTATTAATGAAAATTTCCATTTATAAAATTACGAAATACGTATGATCATTTCAAGGGGATTCAATGTATAAATCAGTCGTAATGACAATATACAACTGTTAACCCGAAATCATTAATGTAAGTGTTCCTTCGTTAATGATTGGTTTGATAGTGAGCAAATTTTTCAGATTTTTGGACATTGTCTTAAATTTATCATTTTTGCCACAAGTCTAAGGGGACTAATTTGCGTCTCGTAGAAAATATTTTGTTTACTATAAAAATCCAATGTTTCTTTTTAATTGCCTAATTCTTATCTGAGTAAATAATTGTTAAATTCAAAAATGACGTTTTTTCTTTTACTTTTGATAATTCAGCATCAAATCCTCGTTTAGAAATCATATTAAAGGTCATTCAATTATTTAGAAAGGCTTTGTATGAAATTTATCGAAAAAAACGTTTTGAAGCCCACAAATTCTTATTAGTATGAACAAAAATCAAAGAAATTTTTTTCTTTTGTTTTCCTATGATTAGTCATAAAATGCAAAAAAGTTAGAGTCCAAATTTAAAAAACTAAACATTTTCCTTTTTTTTCTGTAAGATCGTTTCTATCAAAATGTCAGTCCGTTAAAAATTGTCGAAACGATATGAAATTCTTTAAATGTCCTTTTATTTATGCAACTAGTCCATTTGAGTCAACGTCAATAAGTTTCAATTTTGTGTTATCGCCATTTTTATCATCGATGCATAAGATGCTTTTAAATATAGCTATGGAGACAATTGGATAACATTATGAATCTTTAATTATATATACTGTTATAAAATCTAAAATACAACTAAATTCTTCTACAGTCCTTAATTGTATCTATGACGTGACAAAAAGTAATATACTAAACAATAGTTGTCTCAAATAATTAAGTTGAACATTATGTATATTATTTGTTGAAAAAAATAGATCTTTATTAAAAACAGATCTGTAATGATTTGATTATGTGTTAAACTAAATTCTGGTGATATTATTACATGAGACATATAAGATACTAAAATGTTAAAGCATAATGAAATAATTTATCTCCCTCCGATTGAGGCTTTCTGTAGATCACACATTTTTTTTATAATGTACTTCATTGTTATGTGTAACGTTTTTTTTCGAAAATAATGGAATTTGAGCTGATATTTTTTTTTAAATTAAAATTTTGCAAATAGGTTATTTAATTCGTGGTTCATTCTACATACAATGCATACAAATATGAAGACTCACACCTAATTTCATTTTAAACTGTCCATGTTGTTTTCCATTCGTACTCAGCACCGATTTGTGATCGGCATCTCCGAAATGAGTCTGAAACCCCGAACTACTATCAAAAGTAGTGTTTTTGCATAGCTAAGGGTTGAAGTCTCTTATATTTCTATCTTCTTTACAAGAGATATCTTTTGTTTGATTAAAAAAAAGAGAAGAAATCCCAGAATTTTGTTTAAAATTTTAAGTAGGTTATTAATATAAATACTTTGTTTTCCAATTTCCAAAAATTGTTTCTGTATTTTTAAATTAGAATATAACCAATTCCTGACGTGTTAGGTGAAAAAATTCAAGAAGAAAATAAATTTAAAAATCAAGATTTTATATAGTCATCACATGTACAAAATCTTCGAAATAATTTGGTATCATTCAATCTGATAAAAATGATTTTTTTTTATTATCTGACCTACATATGCTAGATTAAACATGTTTAATAGCAATTTTTCTGATTTTTATAAGAAGTATGCATTGTTTTTTAAAGCTTGCATCGCCTATCAAATAACTGTTCGGTATTATTATTATTATTATTATTATTATTATTATTATTGTTGTTGTTGTTATTATTATTATAAAAATTATGTTATAGCTTTTATGAAGCATATGCGATGATATTATTATCGGTTCCTTAATATGGCGAAAAATTTAATATTAATCCGTAGCACGATTATTAAGCGACCAAAACATCTTGCAGAATTTTAAAAATAATGCTACACCCGATCTGATTTTATTTGGAGCGGCAAAATGCTTTTTCTCAGACTTCTGTTGATAAAAATGCGTCATACACACATTGAGAAAGAGAGAGAGAGAGAGAGAGAGAGAGAGAGAGAGAGAGACATTCCCAAAAATGCGAACGAGTGAAAATCTTTTTCGTTGATTCCAATGACAAAGTGCGGAGAGGAGGATGGCAGAAACGTGTGTAACATATGTTTAATGAACCAGTTGTTTTTCTTGATCGAAAGCGAAAAAAATGATTTTGCGATCCGGAAGACAGAGCAGAGATCACAATCATTCGATTTAAAAAATTGTAAATTTTATATAAAGTTGTTAAATGCATGTAAATAGTCTAAAATTTATATTCTATTGAAGGATAATGTTTGGAAACGATTACAGCATAAAGCAATTTTTTATAAAGAATCTAATTTATAATGACTTATCCACGTTTTCAAAAACTTTGAAAAGTTAATTAATCTTTCAAGATAAATCTAAGGGAACAAATATTGCACTATTTGATTGCCAATGGCTCTTAACTCAGTCTTACTAAAGCAAGGATTTACTTTTGAAAACAATATAATAAATTATGAAATTTACGAACTAAACGTATTTTGACTAACGCGCGGCTTAAGCAGAAATATACACGTCGCATATGTGCACAATAATGCATCAATAATATAAACGGAAACGTTCACGTTAAAAATGCCAGATATGGAATTTACTGTAATCGTATTGATGTTTAATATTTAATAATAAAATAATATAAGAATTCTGATGTATCATAGCTCTAAATAGTATAAAGTAGATTAATGATATATTTATATATGTAATTCACTAATTAGTATTAGTATGAATTAAATTATTTTTACTTGTAATTTAATCTATATCTAATATATGCACATATAAAATAGAGACTTTTAATAAATAAATATGATGAAACTATTTGTAATTATTCATGTTATTACGCGAAAATAAGCGAATGAAAAAATTATATCTAAAGAGTACTATTGACAATTTTCATATCGTAAGACATAAATGTTTTTGATTGTAGGTGAAATACAAAAAGTAATAATTCATTTCGAAGTATTATAGCAACCTTTGCCCTTGATGAAACGTAAAATAAAGCATGTTATATTAGAATATCTACTGCTTAATTAGATTGATATCTATGAATAAAAAAATAAAAATACAAAACGTTACTTTTCTACCCTTGGCTCCATAAATAAGAATGTAAACGTAAGCAGAACGAAGGAATCCATACTTATTACTCATAAAAGGGATTCAATAAGAAATCATTTTAGAAGAGTTAAATTGAAAGTATGAGGTACTTTGAATCGTACATTGTGGAATTCTTCCATCAATGCTGCGGCACGTCAAAAAATATTTTTAAAAAAACAAAATTACATTTTGTACTTATATATATTGACTTAGATCAAACGGTTTTCTCCTATTAACCAGTCGATGTTTCATCTCTTTATACGTAATTCTTTATATATGTGCGAAATAATATGGAATGAAATTTAATTCAACGACTTTCTTCGTGTGAAGCAAAAAAAAGTCTCGCGAATTAAACAAGGAAAACGGTCAAAAATTGTCCAAAACAAGCGCCTCGCAAAGCACGCAAGAAAGATGGAAAATTTTAAACAGGAAATGTGAAGACCGATCGGACAATACACTGCTCGCTTACACCTGTATATCAGGAGACACATCGTGACTACCGTCAGATTTTGTTCGGGTGATTATACAAATGGTGTGGGGCATTATCAAAAAAGGAAGGGAAAAATGAGTATATAAAAAAGCGCATTGCATCGACAGAGCACGAAGAGCAGCAGCATCAGCCCGAGGATGTTGTTTGCACTGCGAGGTGTATACCTCGCGTTTGCGCTCGTCTTCATAGTCTTAAGTGGACAATGCAGCGCTTACCGCATTGGGCCATGCGACGACGAAATCCCATACAAAATCGAGGTAAGTTTCAGCTATCCACCATGGATGAATTAGTATATAGTTCGTTTACTCAAGAATTGAGCACAATAAAATATTAACGTTCGTCAAATATATAGAAAATATGGAGAGCTAGGCTAGCTTTACGTAATATTCGAATATGCATCATTCCTATGTTGTACGATTTGAAGCCAGCTAAATTTCTCATTTTTATCCTCATCAGTACAAGCAACTAACGGTTCTCAAAAAAAATTAATGAATATCGCAATTCTTACGTTTAAATTTTCACAAAGATTATAACACAGATAGATAATAGATTTAGTTTATAATATTGAATCTATAATTTCTATTTGAGGACGCAGAGTGGTATAGCTTCTAAAAATATGCAAATAAAAATCTAGATATATTAAAAATAACAATAATAAAAAACTATAATTTTAATCAAGTTATTATTCTAATAACAGATTCCAAGCCCCTCAAGTTTTGGCTATGATGACTGTGAAGAAGGGCCCATTTTATACAGACCACCGTAAGTGGTATAAGTACTAAATACATTTTTAAAGAAACGATATAAATTTTCGATTTTTATATCCTAAATTTTTATATAGAGTTTAATAACGCAAGATAATTCATTTTTATTTTTCCAATTCATTTTTCTTTGTCTCTTAAAAAATCTATTCTGATCAGCATTTTCAATTAATACTTTATTTATATTCTAAAAGTAGTAGAATTCTAAATCCGAAAATTATTCGTATAATAAATATTCCGAAAGAAAAACTGGACCTGCCAATATAATAATTTATATATATATAGAAACGTATGAATATTTACAATAATTTCTCTATTATGTATTGAAAATATAAAATACTTACTTTTACTTCCAAATTTCAGTCCCATGCCAGTATATGGACCACCTCAAGCACCTCCTAGCTACGTGATTCCAGCACCCCCTCCACCACCAAGTTATGTAATCCCTTCACCGCCACCACCACCTCCACCAACATACGTAGTGCCCTCACCACCATCGGTACCATGTGGACCACCGGCACCTGCACCTCCACCACCAACTTATATACTGCCACCACCCCCGCCGCCGCCACCACCGCCACCGCCACCACCGACTTACATTCTGCCACCGCCGCCTCCACCTCCTCCACCACCACCGCCACCACCACCTCCAACTTACGTTTTGCCACCACCGCCGCCACCTCCACCACCACCGCCACCACCGACTTACATTCTGCCACCGCCACCGCCACCACCTCCACCACCACCGCCACCACCACCTCCAACTTACATTCTTCCACCACCGCCGCCGCCTCCGCCGCCACCTCCACCTCCACCACCACCACCTCCTCCGACTTACATTCTTCCACCACCACCGGCGCCACCAGCACCAGCCCCGCCATCACCTTGTGTATATGGACCTTCACCAGCACCTCCAACTTATGTTCTGCCGCCACCGCCACCGCCTCCACCACCACCACCACCTCCGACGTACATTCTTCCACCACCGCCGCCACCTCCACCACCACCGCCACCACCGACTTACATTCTGCCACCGCCACCGCCACCTCCTCCACCACCACCACCACCACCACCTCCAACTTACATTCTGCCACCACCACCGCCGCCACCACCACCTCCAACTTATGTTCTTCCACCTCCACCACCACCACCTCCTCCAACTTATGTTCTGCCGCCACCACCCTCACCACCACCATCCTCACCTTGTGGTGTATATGGACCTCCTCCACCACCTCCAACCTACAGTTCGCCTCCAGCACCACCTCCAGTAGTATATGTACCCCCACCGCCTCCTCCTCCACCACCACCACCGCCGCCACCACCACCACCTCCAACTTACATTCTGCCGCCACCACCTCCTCCTCCTCCACCACCACCACCTCCAACTTACATTCTGCCACCGCCGCCACCACCTCCTCCACCACCACCGCCACCACCACCTCCAACTTACATTCTACCACCACCGCCGCCGCCGCCGCCGCCGCCACCACCACCTCCTCCCCCACCACCACCTCCAACTTACATTCTGCCACCGCCGCCACCTCCTCCACCACCACCTCCTCCTCCGACTTACATTATGCCACCAGCACCATCATCACCTTGTGGTGTATATGGACCTCCACCAGCACCTACATATGGCCCAGCGCCACCACCTCCATCTTATAGCCCACCTGTGTTCATCTCTCCACCAGCACCACCACCATCACCAGTGTACGTGTCACCTCCAGCACCACCACCATCACCAGTGTACGTGTCACCTCCAGCTCCACCACCAACACCAGTGTACGTGTCACCTCCAGCACCACCACCATCACCAGTGTACGTAACGCCTCCAGCACCGCCACCACCACCACCTACATATATCTTGCCGCCACCACCGCCAGCACCATCACCAGCACCATCACCTTGTGGCGTATATGGACCTCCACCACCACCTCCAACTTATATTCCGCCACCTCCACCACCGCCACCTCCTCCAACCTACGTTCTGCCGCCACCACCGCCGCCACCTCCACCACCACCACCTCCTCCAACCTACGTTCTGCCGCCACCACCGCCACCACCACCCCCACCACCACCACCACCACCTCCAACCTACGTTCTGCCGCCACCACCGCCGCCACCACCGCCACCACCACCTCCAACTTACATTCTTCCACCACCACCACCGCCGCCACCACCGCCACCACCACCTCCGACTTACATTCTTCCCCCACCCCCACCACCTCCTCCACCACCGCCACCACCACCCACTTACATACTTCCTCCACCACCACCACCGAGTTACGTGCTTCCTCCCCCACCAGCACCCCCAGCACCTGCTCCGGGACCATCGCCCTCTCCTTGTGTATATGGACCTTCGCCATCACCTCCGGTCTATATATCACCTCCATCACCTCCACCTGCAGTCTACGCTCCACAACCACAAGCCAGCTATGTATCCGTACCAAGCTATGGATCTTCAGTAGGATACAGCCGTGGACCTGGGCGTTCCTTTGCATTTGTTAGACGTCCAGCCAAGTCTAAATTTGTTATACCAACGTGCAGAGTGCACACATCTCCGTGTGAATGCCGCTGAAAATTTGTTTCAGTTTAAACGGATATTAGTCATTACCTATTTATTTATTTAATGCTGTTTTATATATATACATAATATATATAATAATTGTATTTAAAAAAAAACTATTTTAAATTGTAAATTATATTGAACTTTTCTTGTGAATGATAATATATTATTATTATTTTCCAAGAAATACTCTTAGCAATTAAAAATTATTCATTACAATTAATAAATTGATGAATGAAATTTACAGAGTTTTTTCTCATACCTTTATTTAAATATTAATTTTCAAATCTATAATTATATAGTAGATATTGAAAAAATTAACATTTTTTACTTAATTTAATAATCTTATTAATTCATATACAATGAATTATTAAAAATATATTTATTTAATTTTGCGACAATGCGATTCAGTAGTAGAAGATGCTACATTGGCCTTATAGGAATACGATTAATTGCATCCACGGGATACCAAAGTTCTTCGAATCTAAGCAAGTTATTTTTAGCTTCCGCGCAATAATTTGGTTGGACAATAAAAAATTTTCTTTTATTCCCATAAAAATATAATACTAGTATGTGATTTTCGTTTTCACTTATAAGAAAAATCGAAGACATTCACCACATTATTCAATTTTGAAGACAAATGGTGTCAAAGATATATTAGAGAAATATAATTTTACATTGACAATATCACTGTATCCATTTAAAATTAGTTTAACTTATTTTCGTAAAAAATACATGTCTCTCTTTTATCCGTTGGCGAAATCTTCTAATCGTGAATTAAATCGGTGTAAAAATTTTAATTGAAAAAATCAAGTAAATTAAGATCTAATGCTTAGATATTTATTTAATAACAAGATCTTTTTCAATACATTTATAGCTTAGATTATAAAATTTAGGTAATTTTACTAAACGAAAAAATTATTTTATCTGTTAATATAATACAATTAATGTAATGTCTGAATTATCTATATTTTTTAATACAATCAGAAATAAAGACCAAATATACCCGAGTAAAAAATTTAACCCTTGTAAATTGGATTATTTGAGAAACTGTAGGTATAATCAGTAAGTTTCATCGATGAATTAAGATGTAAAGAACACCAAACTCCAGTTGTAAAACATTATACATATCCCTCTTTTTTTTACATGAAATGTATTTAAAGCAGATTCTTAACATGTTTCGGAAAAAATAATGAATATACTTAATTACTTAATAAAATTAGACACTTGAAAAAAATATAAAATTTAAAATTTAATTCTAAAACATTCGTAAAAATTTTAATTAGACGTTTTTTATTTTTATATAAAAAAACACTACGTTTCTCTGTTACCATAATAAATATTCAGTTTCCATCTTTGCATTATCCGTCTATGATGTATAATAAACAAAATTAATGAAAAAAATATCATATCAGTTTGAAAATAGGTTGACAGCCCAAAAATAGTTAGTAAAGAAGATAAAATAAAAGTGGTTTAGAATGCTGATCTGTTAAGTAGAATAAAATATCTTAAACAAGTAATATATCTATAAATATTTTTTAAATTTTAAATATTTCACATATTGTAAAAATCATAATTTTTTTATTTATCTACTTATTATTTATGAAATAATTTTACCAACTGAAAAACAAAAAAATATTTTAGAAACAATGCTTTTATTATTATGATAATTTTATACTTGATAATAATAAATATAAATACGGGTTTTATAAAATAAGTATAATGATTATATTTTCCTTTTCATATGTTTCCGATATGTCTGCCCCCGATTAACGGCACTCGCTTCGCTTGCAAATATCGAGGCAAGCATCGGAAATATGCATTGTAATATGAATCCAGAAGAAACTGAGTGAGTGAGTGAGAAAGAGAGAGTAGGAGAGAGAGAAGGGGTCGAGAAAGAGAAGCCCAAAGCTTCGTGAGTATCTCAAAGAGACACTGAAGCAAGAAACAAACATACGTGGACAACAAAGTGTTGGTTCAAAAGTTTTTAAAAATTACATTGCAGTCAATAATTATACTTATAATAATTAGTAAATGTACTTTTAACTGATTAGAAAGAAAGATTTTTACCAAAACTATCATAGAGAAGAAGACAATTTTTTTTTAATAATCACGAGAAATGTTTTTTTAATAAATCACAAGAACAAGACATTTTTTTTAAATTATCTCGATTTTCGGAATGAAAATATATATGAATTATCATTAAATAAATAGAAGATTGTCAGTAAGAAGAAAATTCTCAAAATTAGCTTTGTCTCGTGCATTATATATTTTAGATACTATAATATAGCTACTATGGTTGAAAAATCATACCATTATGTTTTTTGCAAAACCTTGCTAAATCGCTCTAAAATTCCTATTTTCGTCAGTTGCATGATTTTTCTAATACGTTGACTTAAACTTGTATCATGTATCTACATATCTAGATCATGGAGAATGAGTTGATAGTGCTGAACCGTTTTATTCGGTTCTTCTTACAGCGGTAACTCTCTTGAATCGGGGTAAAGTTTCTTACTTATCAAAAACAAGTTCGGAGTACTAAAATGAAACGAATCAGCAGAATATTGGGCTCTTCTTGTTGAGTCGACATCTGATATTTTACATATTGATTAATTATCAGTCGTTTTTCATTTTTACCTGTGATGGGCATGTGCGTGAACGTTTTTTCTATTTTTCTTTTTTTTTGCAAATAAATAGACATAAAGGAATAGATAACTAATTGGACACTAGAGTGAGATAGCAAATAAAACTGCTTAAAACATATGATAATGCAAAAAATATGGATAGCCAGCACGAAGGATTGCAAGCATATTTAAATGAGTTTACCAAATTTATTATCTGTTTATGCTCCATGCTGAGGGATGTATAGGTCTGATAATTGTATTCATACAGGTGCATCGATTAGTTCATCACAATATTACAAGATTTATATAATTTTTTTAGTGTTTTAACATTAAAATGGCCGCGCACAAGTCATTCAACGAAAAATTATGATACACAATTTTCAAAAGATTTTAACGAGTTTGACCAAAATCTCTCAAGACACAAATCGAACGTTCTCCAAATAGGATCAGATTTATCGAAAGGAATTCCAAAACTCGAGCATGCTTTCATGACTCTATAAGTGAAAAATATAATACGTTGATTCAAAACTACTAAGCAAAACGTACAAACATTTGATCTATATCTGATTTCAGCCAATATGCTCTTATTCTCATTAGTCGACTTTACCCGGTGAATTTTCATTGCAAATTTATGCGATGAATTTTTAAAATTGCAAATTGAAACGGAAGCTCTTAGTAAATCTATTAGTCAGGAATATTCGATTTCGATTGAAAAGCGCAAAATAAATATTTGCAGCAACATCAAGTAAGGCGCACTAAAATTGTACGAGCATCGGAAAAGTGTGCCAAATCAAACGTTTTTCGTTATAATAAACAAACTACATAAGGAATTCAATTTCCGGAACGAAGTTTATGGTTACATTACTAATTTCTTTGGATTTTTGACTTATTTATTAAATATTGACAGTGCAGAGTTTGAATTAAGTGCAACGAAACTTGCGGATCTTTATTTAGATGAATTAAGTAAAGATGTGTCAATAGTATTAAAATAAGTCTTGTAGAGTGTAAATCTTAAGTTTTGCGGATAAAAGGATACAATATGATCTAATAAAAATGCTAAATTGGATGATTAACAATGGGATGATAATAAATTTTTCCAACTATTTATATAGTATACAGATTTCTCGTAACTATTTCTAAAGATAATGGTGAAAGCGAGCGATTCTTTTCAGTGTTGAATGGAATAAAATATCTATCATAAGTGATGAATCTTCATTGGTTATTCCTATTGTTAAAAAGCAGCTACTCTAAATTAAAAAGCAGAAAAAATATGAATAGTAATTTCTATAGTTTTATTTTTATGTCATTTAAATTTTAATACATTTTCATTATTTATTTCAGTTAATTTATTTATGTCATATTGCTAACCGTAGCAAAAATCCTTTTCAGTCTAGAAATCAGAAGAGTTCATTAATAATAATTTTATTTAGAAACATTTACTCTTTGTATTTATAATTACCTTATACAAATTATAAATAATAATTTAAGAAGCTGAAATCATGGAATTTATATTTGCATGTGCCACTACGGAGCCACTCTAAAATCCCTTAATTAATACGGCACTGAACGCTTTTAGCTTTCAATAAGTTCAGAACCTCTTTTGGCTTTCTATAAGTTCATTTTTAATTTTCAATAATTTACCAGAATACCGTATCAGGTCGGAGTCCTTCTGTAGACAAAAGTAATTTTTGAAAATTATTCGCATTGATTAAAAGACCAATTTAAGCAAAAAAAAAATATCACACTTTAATCCTTTTTACATCATTTAACAAAATTTTAATTGTTTACCTGAATGAAAAGAAATTGTATATTTCATCACTGGAGTTGATGTTGATTATTTACCTCGTAAGACAGTTCACGTTCGAGCGATGCGAGGGAGGTAAATAAATCTCACGTGGTAAATAATTTATGTGCAGGCTAGTGTTGAACGATATTTTACATTACAACAGCCGAAAAATTATGCAAAAGCTGTGATTATGACATTCGAGTAATGTGAATTAAGTTGTTTCGTCTGTCTGTCTATTATTGATTATTTGACTCAACTTGAGAATTTGACCGCTCATCCATTAAATGTACTATAATTTCCTTCAATTTTATTATGTGCTGACTCATACTATTAAAGTAAGAATCATGAATAAATTTTTCATTCATACGGATATTGATAATTCCAGTCACTGGCCCCTAATTTTTTACGATTTTATAAATGTATTCTTATGCTGCGATTACGATATTAATATTAATATAAAAAAGAGAAAAATTCTAGAATGTTATAATTAATAAATAAATAAAAATTTGCAAAATATTCCCAAAAACATTTACTTGTCTATTCCCAAAAATGAACTTTAATTATAGAAAAAACCTTTTTGATTAAATATAGTCCAACTATAAATAGGCCAACAATAATCAATGATATTTCGTATGTCCATACATGATCGGAATAAAATTCTTATCATAAGCACAACGTAATATAGAAGATAGTACATGAAAAAAACTAAAAAAAGAGTATCCACGATTTACTAAATTAACAAAATAATATTTTCTGTAGTCGTCCTACTATGCACAATACCCAAGTTATAGGCATTGACATACATACTTAATATCATCATAATAATAACATAAAGAAAATTTTTAATATACACTATACGAGCAGAATATAAAATTTATGTGATCTGGATAATATCTGATTATTGTGCAAAACTACTCACGAGCGTTCCAAACAATCGCCGTATTACCGGTCTTCGCACCAATACCCGAAATGACACACATACCTGGTAGCTTTTTGAAGATGAATACGTGTTTTTTTGTATGAAAATATATTTTTTCTGTTCTTATTTAATTGAAACACAAATATTGAAAAACATTTTATCTAGGATGAGCTATATTCAGGATCTAGGTAAAACATAAAAATTTTATTTTTATTCCATGTTATTTTGTCCTTTATTAGATCGTATAAATTGATCTAATAAGACGTCTATTGTTTGGCCTATCAGGCTTACAAATATATTTATCTCGTTTTACCTTTTTCCTTTTTTTCAATCCTCTTATAATTAGTGAAGAACGTATACAAAGTATAAGCATAGTCATCAATATTGAGCCGTAATCACATACATTTCCTTTACCTGATCAAGAAATCGGTTACTTGTTACTGGGGAGTAAAAAGAATTTTTAACATCAAAATAAATTTAAATATTATGAATTCAAAATGATTTAAATTTAGCTTGACCTCGTTTTCGAAATAATCGGAAATAAAAGATTCAACATTTCCTAAATTATAATTATCAATATAATATTGAATTTATCAAATCCTTGATGTATAAATCGAGGAGTATTTTGTGATCAGTCATTAGTCTATTCTAGTAAGCAGTGGCTAGGTGAAATAGGCTAATGTTACTTATAAATATTCTACGGAGCAGTAACTTTAACTATGTACAGTTCCCCTTAAATTTACGCGAATCCGTGTTCCTTGGATTTGATTGATGGAAACAAAAAAGAATTGCGGTGAATGCGCGGCTTACAATAAACGCATGCATCGTATAAATTGTGGAACAGGAGGATATACATATTGAACGATGAAAAAAGTTCCGAGTAAATTTATTGATAAGCCGCTGCATTTGTTCGTCTTTCCGCTTATCGGGAAAAAATAAGCCATTCCAGGCTGTTAAAGAAATATCAGACTTTTTTTGTCTCATTTCACTGAGCAATTTTTTTATACGTAAACACTTATTATTTATCATCTTACAACTGTAAAGATTTAATTCATTAATTAACGTAAATGAAAAATTTCACTTGTAAGTGTATACATACTATTATATATATATATATATATATATATATATATATATATATATATATATATATATATATATATATAGTTGAGGTAAGATCAAGATCGCTTTCACAAACAGTAAATATTATTACTGTCTTCCAATATATCTTCTATCTCATTTAAAGATTTATAATTTGACTTTCGTATTCAAATATACATTTAAAATTAATAATATTATATATTATATACAATTGTTATACGATGTTCACACGCTTCAAATCTAGATTGAGGTTTGTTGAAAATAATCGCTGCGTACTAGTTGATGTTATAATAATATATTTATTTTGTCCATGTTTTCGCTTCTGTAGGATAGACCTTATCAAAACTATAAAAACTTTTAAAAAAACGAAATATTGACAAAATAAATTATTATTATAACATTAACCACTTTGCACCATTTTAGACAAACTTAAAATTATCTACAGTTGTTTTATGGCATACAATTGTTATATAAAATTCAAAATATGAAAAATTGTCAATTATACATATAAAATGCTTCTATTAAACAATTACTTCCTTTGTATATTTTGCTTTACAATTTAAAGTAAAAAGGAAATAAAATACGAAAGATAATTAACAAAAAATATTCGAGTACATTTTAAATATAAAAATTTAATATAAATAAATATTGTTTTTAAATAGTATCATGGTTGTGTATCTTATTTTTTAAAATATCTAAACTCACTTTTATTAGATGATAATATAAATATTTAATTTATCTATATATAATAATAAATTAATGGGTAAATTTTTATGATAACTAGTTAGTTGTAAAAAAGTTGTAAAGAAAAAACAGCGAATATCTCTGTTTTTTTATAACAATATTTAAAATATTCATAATATTCATAAAAATTTTAATACGAAATTAAAACCTGGTGCGGAAATCTCTAAAACTGTTTTCACATTGATAAAAAATTAATCAAGTGAAAATCAAGTATGATAGCATACTAAAAGATTAATTCAAATTATAATCAGCTTATATATTATTATCGCGATAATTAACTACCAATGTTGTCTTCCGAATGCACGTTCCGCGTGACATATCTGCGTTCTATCTAAAACTATATGAAGTATATAAAGCAAGCCGATGACTTTGGTGCCCAAGCTTCCTCAGTTCCATTATGAGGAATTTCAATCCACCACCGTGGATCGGGATTATTCTCGTATCTATAGTGTGCTTCACTTGCCACGCATATCCTGACGGCAGAAACTATAAAAATTCTGATTATTTAACAAAAAGACAAGTAGAAAATTTTATAAATACTCAAAAGGCGAGTTTAACGTTTCCACGTGAATTTCAGTATCTAGCAGACGAGAAGACTGTCTACGATGCTGGACATCCCACAAAAAGACACGTAAGCATTCCAGTTACAAATTTAGAACCGTTAGAAATAAGAAAAAACCGTGACACTTCTTCGGACGATGACTATTCCAACGAAGAAGAATATACTTATTCAGACATTAATATAAAAAAAGTAGATCATCTTCCAGATCTATTAAATAAAACCATAGAAGAAGATAACACATTACAAACGGTATCAAACCAAACAAATAATTCTGAATTCTGGAATCATATAGGAGAGCATTTAACGCAATCCACAATTTTTGAAGCTATTCGTTCAATTCTTGGACTTGCATCGACTGATATTTTACAGATCAATGAAAATGCAGAAAAATGGAAAAGGGAGTTACCATACCAAACTGTACCTGAAGCTGCTTCTATGGCACCTTCCATTAGTTACATAATTCAACAATGTTTGCCAACGTCTGCTACTCCAGAACAGTATGAGGAAATACACCAAACTGTGAACGATGCCACTGGTGAATTAAAAAACCTTTTTTCTCAATTTACAGTTGCTTGCAAAAATATTCATGATAGCTTTTCAAGCGATGCTCCTTCCAACTGTCAAGAGTCATCTTATCCACCTTGTCAAAATCCTAACATAATGCAAAGGGCACCAGTAATAATTCAATCTATTATAGAAAATCCAGATCAAATTACACAGATTCCCGAAATGTTAAACTGTGCGGAGCCATCAACGCAGATGTCAAGCTCATTGGATAAATTGAAGTTATCTTTTAAAAAAATTGTTGATTTAATGCAAACATTTAATAAAAATTCAAACAGCCCTTGTGATAAAGAAGAGAACGTTGAAAAAGATATCAAGGACACGAACTGTTATCAGAAATTTGAGGCACTTCAAAAAAGTGAAAGTGAATCATGTAGTCAATCACCAAGCTCTATAACATTGGAAGTACCAACAGCAGTAACACCGACACCCGTTCTATCTGCTACAGCAGTTTGTTCAGATGGTGCACCTAATTTAGGTTACTTAAGTAATGTAAATTACCCTACCAGCTCTTCAAGTGATTCTCGTTATCCGAATGGTTTCGGGTATTCCAACAACCCAGCCTATATTAATAATCCAGCATATGTAAGCAACATTGGTTATTCTTCATCTCCAGTTTATACAAGTGGTTCAGATTGCTCAAGTAATGCGGGTTATCAAAGTAATCCCGATCAGGTGAATGATTCAGAACAATTAAGCAAAGATTATTCTAAATATCCAGGTACTTCCACTTATACGGGTTATTCTAATTACCCAACTTACGCCGACTACCCTGCTTACTCAGGTTATACAAGTTATACAAGCAATCCGGCTTTTAATCCAATTTATTCTCAGATCAGTACATTAAGTACCACAATACCGGAGCAACCAACTGCAATTGACACATCAACATCCTGTACATCTATAACAAATGCAGATCAACCAGCTGTCTCATCTGATTATGTTAAATATTTGAAGCCAGTATCTGTAACAAATACATTAACACTTCCTGTGGCTCAACAGAGTGGAACTGCACCCTGTTCGTCTACCAGTACACCATTAATCATTTCACCACCTGAAGTTACTGAAGCTCAGACTAATCCATGTTCTACAGAAACTAAAAGTAGTAACTCAAAAGAAATATTTAGCAAATTTATGACTGCTTTATCTAGTAAATTTCCTTCCTCATCTACGGAAACTCCACCCGTGCCAAAACAGTATTTTGAAAAAAATAATGGTGTAACTTACCAACAACCTTGCCAGTGTCAAATAAGTTCGGATTTGCCTGATCAAAAAACAAAATGTTCTGAGTCACCAATACCGAGTATACCAGTTATTGAAGTGTATTCCCCGACCACTGTATCCACACCCATATCGTATTCTAAACCTGCGTCTGAAGCATGTTCACCTCAAATAGTGACGCCATGTTCAACTCATTCCAACAGTCAACAAAGTTCAACGATTAAGTCTAAATTAGGTAAATTATTAAGTCCTAGACATATAATACAAGCATCACTTAAAACAGACCTACTTCCGTGTTCAAAGTGTTCAAAAACACCTTCTTATAGTAATAGTTGTGATCATTCTAGTATGCAATTATTACAAAAAAGTATACCAAATTCTGCCATAGTAACTACTACAGAAGAACCTATTACCCCATTTTTATTTTTTAAATCAGTAGGGCAAAATGATTTACAATTCTCAGAACATCCACTAACACAAGCGAGCATAAGCGCTCCACAAACTTCTTTAAGCGAACCATTGTCTTTTGCAGGATCTACTCTATCAAGTGGATATATAAATCCTTACACACAAGACAGATATTATGTAAATCCGCATTATCAAGATAGTGAATTTTCATATAAAGGATATTTGAAAACCCCCTCAGATAACGATATTTCCTGTTTAACTTATCAGCAGAACAGTCCTTATACATTTGAGCATTTACATGGAACAGATCAAAGTCCTGTCTTACAAGGTGCATATTCTATCAAATCTCCGCAAGTAATAGATCTGAATGCATCTCCGCAAACTGTTTTATCTTTAGTAGTTTCTCAAGAAACAGATCAAATTGCACAACCAACTACTGAAAAACCGTACGCTCTCTATCAAAGCTCAAATAAATTTTCATCGCCAGATAGTAGTAGTACTTTTGAATCTGAAAATAAAAAGTACTCAGATATAAATCGCAATAAAATTTTATATTCAGACGATAATAGCTATCCAGTAGGTCAAGAAAGAAATGGCTACTTCTATGGTGGACATAGCATAGTATCGAATGGTTTCAGTGATAATGGCTATCCATCTTATCAAGATCGTAATGCCTTACTGTATGAACAAACTCACCCTGTCGTATCAATTGAACAAAATCCAAATGTACCATGGTTAAGTGGAGGTTCTCAAACTATAACTAAGGAAGGAACTCCTCAGGATGGAAATGCAATATTAAGTGATGGATCTTCTGCTAGGAATCTATTTGGACCATATTCGATCACCTCCTGGCTAAATGGAAATTCTCAAAGATTTTTTAGTGGAATTCCACAATCATCTTTGCCTACCTTTGACTCAACATCGAGACAGAATACATATATATCCTCAAAAAGTCAAGGTAATAATGTATTTTCGCCCTATGATATGATACTCAATGGATTTACCGGGCCTTCGTCTGGAAATAACCAAAACAGCCCATGGTCAAAATCAAATTCACAGGGAATTACTCAAGGCGGAATGCCACAATCACCATTGCCTATTAAACCTTTCACCTCTACTCAAGGTCAAAATAGATACACATCATCCACAAGTCTAAATAGTTATGGGTATCCATTATATCAAGATGTAAATGGAATTACCAATGGTGGACCTACTTTTGTATCACCTCCTGGACAAGATACGAAAATTCCTTGGCAAACTGATTATCCACCAAACTTTTCTATACCAGTAAATTCACAACCACCTTCTTCTAATAATCCTATTGGCTCCACACCAGCACAAACTACATATGCATCATCAAATAGTCAAAGTAGTAATGGATATCCTAACTATTTAGATCGCAGTGCAGTGGTAAATGATAGACCTTCTTTTGCATCTCCACCTGCACTAGATACGAATACGTCTGGACAAAATGGTTATTCACAGGTCATTTCTGTACCACAAAACCCTCCATCACCTTCTTCTGGAAGTTCTTTTAGTTCCACACCGACACAAATTCCATACGCATCATCCAACAGTCAAAGTAATAATGGATATCCATCATATCGAGATTCAAATACAATAGTGAACGGCGGAACTCCTGTTGGATTTCCACCAGGTCAAGATATTAATATTCCGGGGCAAAATGGAAATCCACAGAGAATTGCTGTACCAGAAAACCGACCATCACCTCTATCTGATAGTTCTTTCAGTTCAACCCCGACGCCAAGTACATTCACGTCATCAAATAGTCAAAGTAGTAATGGATATCCGAACTATCTAGATCGTACCGCAATGATAACCGGTGCACCTTCTCTTGTACCCCCACCTAGTCAAGATATAAATATGTCTGGACAAAATGGTTATGCACAGGGCATTTTTGTACCAGGATACCCACCATCACCTTCATCTGGTATTCCTTTCAGTTCCACACCGACACAAAGTACATACACGTCATCAAATAGTCAAAGTAGTAATGGAAATCCGAATTATCTTGATCGTAGCTCAACGATAAACGGTGGACCTTCTTATATATCTCCGCCTACAGTAGATACGACTACGTCTGGACAAAATAATTATCCAGAAAGTTCTTCTGCTCCAGGAAATCCATCATCACCTTCATCTGGTAATTCTGCTGCTTCTACACCGTCACAAATAACATATGCATCATCAAACAGTAAAAGTAGCAATGGATATCCATCATATCAAGATCAAAATGCAATGACGAACGGTGGAACTCCATTTGGATTCCCACCAGGTCAAGATATAATAAATCCGGGGCAAAATGGAAATACACAGAGCAACCCTGTACCAGGAAACCCACCATCACCTTCATCTGGTAGTACTTTGATTACGATACCAACACAAAGTATATACACATCATCAAATAGTCAAAGTAGTAATGGATATCCGAATTATCTTGAACGTAGCTCAACAATAAATGGTGGACCTACTTATATATCTCCTCCTGCACTAGATACAACTACATCTGGACAAAATAATTATCCTCAGAGCTCTTTTGTACCAGGAAACCCATCATCACCTTCATCTGGTAATTCTGCTGGTTCCACGCCGACACAAACAACATATGCATCATCAAACAGTCAAAGTAGTAATGCGTATCCATCATATCAAGATCAAAATGCAATGATAAATGGTGGAACTACATTCGGATTCCCACCAGGTCAAGATGTAATAAATCCGGGGAAAAATGGAAATACACAGAGCACCCCTGTGCCAGGAAACACACCATCACCTTCATCTGGTAGTACTTTGAGTTCGATACCAACACAAAGTATATACACATCATCAAATAGTCAAAGTAGTAATGGGTATCCTAATTATCTCAATCAAAATGAAATCACAAACAGCGCTGCTTCTTTTGCATCACCGCCTGTACAAGATACATCTGGACAAAATAATTATCCACAGAGCTTTCCTGTATCAGGAAATCCACCCTCACCTTCATCTAGTAGTCCTGTTGGTTCCACGCCGTCACAAATAACATATGCATCATCAAACAGTCTAAATAGTAATGGGTATCCGAACTATCTAGATAGAAATGGAATGACAAATGGCGAACCTTCTTTTATAACTCCTTCTGGACAAGATACGAATAGTTCCGGACAAAATGGTTATTCACAGGGCTCTTCTATACAAGAAACCCCACTATCACCTCCATCTGGTAGTTCTCTCAGTTCGATACCAACACAAACTACATACACATCATCAAATAATCAGAATAGTAATGGATATCCTAACTATCTAGATCGTAGTACAATCATAAATGGGGGTCCTTCTTTTATAACTCTTTCTGGACAAGATACAAGTAGTTCCGGACAAAATGGTTATTCACAGGGTTTTTTTACACAAGAAAATCCACCATCCCTATCATCTGGTAGTTCTTTGAGTTCCACACCGTCGCAAAGTACATACGCATCATCAAATAGTCAAAATATTAATGGATATCCGAACTATCTAGATCGTAATGCAATGATAAACGGAGGTCCTTCCTTTACATCACCATCTATACCAGATACGAAAACTTCCGGTGAAAATGGAAATACACAAGGTATGCCTGCAGAAGGAAACCCAGAATCGGCCTGGACCTTATAGTACCACAATTGGACAAATATCAGATACAACAACAAATATTCAAAATACAAATATATATTCATCCTTTCCAGAGCCAACTGCGACTCTGAGCGGCGCATCGTCTATTAACTCATCGCCTGTACAAGATTCAAACTATTCTGGACAAAGTGGAAATTCACAGGACTTTGCTTTAGGACAAAATACACAAACATCTTCATCTGATAGTGCAATGGGTTCTATAGTAGGACAAATTCCATACACATCACCAATGGGACAAAATGTTGGTGGATCTCCATCATATCAAAATTCAAATTCTTTCATGGGTGGTGGTGGTGGTGGATCTATGTCGACACCAGAAAATATTGTGGAAATTTCTAATCAAAATGGAAATTCACAGGGCTTATCTGCAGCATGGAATTCTCAAACACCTTCACTTGATAACCCCTTTCATTCTACACTAGACCAAACTACATATACATCAAATGGTATGGGTAGTAATGTATTTTCCTCCAGTCCAGATCAGAATATAATGCAGAGTAGATTTGATTCTGGTTCTCCACTTGCGCAAGGTGCGAATACTCCTGGACAAAATAGTAATTCACAAGATTTTTCTATAAGAGGAAACCCTCTAACACCTGCGACTAATAGTCCCTTCGCTTCCACAACAGGACAGAACTCAGACACAATGGGCAATGTTCAAAACACTAATGTATATGTATCATATCAAGATACAAATGCAATCACGGGTGATGGATCTTCTTTTGTCTCACCGAATGGAGAAAATGGAAAAATTCCTCAACAAAGTAATTATCCGTATAGTTCTTTGGAACCAAACAATGTGCAGCCACCTACCCCTGATAGTCCCTTAATGCCTACACAAAATACATACATATCATCAGATGATGCAACATCTAATGGTTTGACCCAAGTTGATCGAAATACAGATCTATCTAGTGGAGATACTTATGTATCTACATCTGGACAAGATCAAAATAAATTAATAACAGGTGGTTTTCCCTTTGTTCAGCCAACAAATCCAACTCCTAATTCACTTGCAGCTCCTTCTGGTGGTAGTCAAGTACAAGAAGATACATTAATATCTTTACTGAATAACCTCTTACACACTTCATTACAAGGCGTAGTTCCGAGTACACTCTCAAACACTGGAGAGTCCAGTCAAGGAAATCTACCACTAAGTTCAAGAACATCCCCTTTAATAGATGCCATTTCTGGAGGCGCTTCTTTAATTGTTCCTGATGCAGCAGATAATGCACTCGCTTTGGAAAGACTTGAAAATGCTGTGTCTACTATTTTAGGTGCTCTTTCTGAAATCCCTGCGAATCCATTCGAAGCACGTTTGCCCTTGGAAAAATTCAAGCCACCTACTTCTGCTACAATAACTGGTATGTCTGAAACTCTTCCTCAATCCCTAGATTCTACGCAGAAGAACATTCTACAATATTCTTCAGTGCAGAATATAGTTGATAAGGAAAATAACGAGCCATTAAGTGTACTTGAGGGTACACTAACCAATATTGCTGATTCAGTAATAACAGCTGCAACATTGTTAAATTCTCGTATGCAGCAAAAA
Source organism: Sycobia sp. Sy_11 (assembly GCA_018907035.1). NCBI lineage: Eukaryota > Metazoa > Arthropoda > Insecta > Hymenoptera > Epichrysomallidae > Sycobia > Sycobia sp. Sy_11. The sequence goes on from JACCIC010000104.1 coordinate 190,083, forward strand.
CTGCAAGATAAAATTAATCAAGAAGTCATTAACAACCCACAGAAACTTAGTAAAAATAATTTTAAAGTTGATAAATTAAATGGAATAACAAATTTCGAAAATACAATTAACTCGTTAGGCTCTCCAGTTTCCAATCTCGCAGACTCTGTAGGATTGGCAGCATCATCTTTTAAAATACCAGAAAATATTGCTAACCCCTCAAATCTTGCTAATAATGCTGCAGTTGTACTCCAGAATTCACCCACGCCTAGTAGTTTAAATATTCCAAAATCAGCTGCTTCCTCTATAGCAAACTCTATTTCATCAATGGTGAATTCAGCAGCGCTCGTTGCTAACTCATTTTCATCAACAATTACACAATTAGCTAATAACAATCTACAGAATCCTGAAACAATTGCTCTAATGCCTTCTGCAAGACCTGGAATGGGGGTTGCTACATATTCATCTGATGTACCGAATATTGTCGCAAGTTCGTCAGATTCTTCGCCAAATATACTTATTTATAGACCAGAAAGCCAATCAGCCAATCCGGATAATTCTATTTGTTTGACATTACCACGAGATAAACTTGAGACATCAATTAATGGAGGTATTCTTTTACCCGGTGATATGATCACAATCATTCTAAATCAGGAAAGAGCCTTAATTGGGCAAGTGATAGATTTCATTAGCCCTATTTCATTTAGTTTAATACAAAATAATAGTGCAAAAGTAACACCATTGCAAGGAAATCATATGTGGAGTATTTCAAGTAATGATTGTAAAGATAAAACACTTCAAACAGTACTCCAACAAATTTCCCAACGTTCTATTACACAATAAAATGCTATAACGATTTGCATTTTTCCTCACATATGCATATTTTTATATGCACATATGTAGTTATTTATTTATTTATATAGTTATTTATTTCCCAAGTTATTTAATTTTAATTTATTATTAATTAGTGTAAAATTATTTTATACAAAATGTATTGCAAAAATACACTATAAAAATAAAAATTAATTTCTGTTTCTGTTGTTTGACACTTATTAATCCATTTCCTTATTTTTTTGTTAATTATTTCAGTTTCATCATAAGAATCATTGAAAAGAATATTATAATTTGATTAATTAACGATATAATAATCGTATAATGTTTTTCAGTCGTAAATGAGCATTTCTTTTAAAACAAAATTCAATATATATGGAACGCAATAGACTATAATCCATAAGCTCTCTTAATATTAAAGTAAACGAAATATATGCCACTAAATTTTTCGATTAATTATAACACAAATTAATAATACTTTCTTTTAATAAGTTGACAAAATCCTAAGATTTCGTAAAAAATAAAATGATTTTTATTTTAATAACGACGTATAAAGCCAAAAACAAGGTGAATAATAGTTCTGAAGAAATATCACTAAATAAAGTTAAAGATTATTTATTATTCCGGTCCTCTATATTGAAAAATTTATTTTAATAGTTTTATTTATATCGCGTATTTCTGTTAAAAATTATTTGTATGTAGATCTTTTCGTGTTAACTAAAATTAAATTAGGAACGTTAAAAATATTTTAATAAAACTTTTATCTTGAATTATAAATTACAAATAGATTTTGTAAAAATTAATTTTAATCATTATTGACAGTTAATTAAAAGCCTCAGTTAATTTTGACTCCCGTACTACAAATTCGTTCAAACTACAACTCCTATAAAGAACTAATATCTACATATTCAGTATTATATCGATCCCCACTCTCTTTTATCAAATTTAATATGATTCTGATACAAAACTGCGAAGAAAAGAATTCGAACTTAATGTATATCTGACAAGGTAATTTTAATTTAAAGGTGCGTACAATAAAATTCTCTATAAAAATTCTATATGATACTTCTTCGAGTAAGCGTGCGTTATAATTTCAACTGAAAAATGATTCGAATTCGTGCACGTGTGCAATATAATCGTAGCTCGCGATTCTCAACAAGGCGATTGCAATTCAAAACAAAAATAGTTCGACTTCGTCAAAATGATACTATATATTACAACAATAATAAAAAATATAGGTCAATGAATAAAAAGTTGAAGAAAAAAGTTAAGTTCAGTTATGTTTCACGAGTGTCGTCGTTTAATTCGTTATTGTCAAATAAATAAAATCCAATGGCTAAAGTGTCGGCAGGCTTTTATACAGTACGTCTACTTAGAATCGAATTATCTGGGGTTTTTTTAGTCTCACTACGTTCGATATAATTGTCTTATAAACATATTACTAGTACTACATGCTATACGGCAATAATAAAACTACGTTATACACTTGTATTTTTTCTAATATCCATTTAGAGAATATAATTGAAAATAAATAAAAATAAAAAAAATTCGAATCATATTGAACGAGCGCTGAATTACAATCGTCCTGCAACGAATCTTTCGAGTCAGAATCATAATGCAGTTGTAGATGGTTTCAAAGATGATTTATGTATGTAACTATCAAGATTTTTATAGAATTTTATACAGGAAAAGAGTCGATGTATTAACAATTGAAATTTGATTTGATATAAATAATGGCTATATATTTCGCGAATATTTTAAAGGTAAAGTATATTCGGCATAAAAAAGAACAATTGTCAGAAGAAACAGCGACAAATGTGCTGAGTGGACGAGTTAATTTAAGAACACTTCAGCACGAAGGATTGAAATTACAAAAAAAAAAATTTTACGTAGACTGCGGTTGTTATTATTCATTTAATCTGCAATAAATACAAATTTATTTATACAAAATCGTAAATTTGTGCTATTTTCTTATGCCCCGTCGTTAATCATTAATATTATCGATCCTATATATTCTAATCTATTATTTTAAATTCCGGTTGTAATTATCTACCTGTTTCAAAGATAAATCGGATACAAAATATGTTCCAACGGTATGACCGGCTCGGCCACTGCTTATTTTAGCAAATGAGACTAATCGATTTATTTGATTACCTACTATCTTATCGATTTTAACATATTTTTATAATTAATTAATTCTATAATTATTATGAATTAAGTAATAATAAATAATAATAAAACTGTATTAGATATGCACATATTAAATAGAATTAAATTTATAGTATAAGCTATACTATAACAATATAATCAAAATTAGTCTCTTAAAAATAAATTATATATACATAAACCTCGTTAGTATGCACTGTGGGAAAAAAAAGAAATCAGACTGTCCTTGTGAAAAAGAAAGTAATTTATATTAGAATAGACCCAAGCAACGTTTACTGTGCCAAACCAAATATTGCTATAAACATACGTTTCAAGAAATATCTGCCATAAAATTTTATCGTCGTTACCGTGCTTTTTGCACTTTTTACACCAAGTAATTAAAGCGAATAAAGAGTTAGACCTCGACTTCGACAATACGGCAAAAGTGTCTTATAATTAATATAGTTTTATTTTTAATATCTATTTTGGTATTATTTAAAAAAATCTAATGTTCTCGCCCTATACAATCGACAGTCGGTATAATATCATTAATTAGCTGTATGTATGTATACGAATACTCAAAAGAAAAGGTGAAATATGTATTGAAATGAAAATGACTGATTCTTTTAATAATGATGAAAGATGTAATATATAAGATTCGAATTGAGAAAAGACTATCAGTAAGTTAACTAACTTGCGAATTGAAGAAAATATAGGGAAAATTTAATACAAAATACGTCACACCGGCCAATGATGAAACTCTATCTTGATAGTAATTAAAATCCTGTTATTCGCGTTTTTAATAAGTCCCATCTATTTTTCTATTTTAAGATCTTACATAAAATTAGCTATCCTAAATAGAGTTCGTTACACTTTTCCTATATATCTAAGCGACGCATCTTCAGCAATTATTAAATATATCAATATAATTCCAATTTCTAAGTCAATCAACGATTCACAGCAATTTCTACAAGTCAAATAAATTACAAACGTCCTATATCTAAGGCTTGAATAATTATTAAATATTGCTAAATCACTTATCCTAATCGGGCATAGACGTGGAAAAATCATTCTTTCAATATCATTTTACGGCTTATAAGTCTTGGCTATCTGAATGTTTTTTCGTCGCATTGTCCAAGCATATTACGCACTATTGCACGAGTCCGTGCTAAAAGTAGATAAAACATACTGCACATTATATAGTTTCCGTTACTTCACTGACGCAAAAACAAAGATAAATTATGTTTATTCGCATTGATTGCGGTATGAGAAAGTATCATTTGAGGAAAATCACTGAGACATCAGTGTAAAAAAAAAAATCAAACGATGTACAATAAGCAGGACAATGTACGCTCGCGATAAGACGCTTATGCAAGCTGAGAAACAAAATAGCTAAACAGAAATAATGGGATTGAAATTTCATTGATACAATCGAAGTACCAATAATTTTCTTATATTGATAAAGATGAAAGGAAAATTCTATTAGGGACAAAATGGAATTAAATTAAAAATTAAAATCCTACGGCTTTAAAGAAAGCTCAGCAAAGTAAGCCTGTTTCAAGGGCTAAAAATCTTGTAAAAATAGATAAAATATTATATATATATATATATATATATATATATATATATATATATATATATATATTAAGTAATCCGTAGAATTATTTATATTATAACTAACAAACTCACTTCTTTACGATGAATAAATAAATCAGATTATAATGACAGTATTTTAGGGCTACTATTTCTATAGATATATATTTGGTGTAGCCATACTAGGATAACATTTTACTAAATCTATTAAGTGTAAAAAAATTTTCTTTTCATGAGATCTTCTTAAATGTTTACTTTAATAAAACGATTTCAAAATTTAATTACTTATGTTTCTATTTATTATTTATTTGTATTCTTATAAAAAAAATTAAAAAATTATTCAAAAATCAAAAAATTTTTGTACTTCAAAGAATATATATTTGACAAAGAAAAAATATGGAACAAAACTCATAATTAACCTTAAAAGTATTGCATACCTTTGAACGACATCCGAATCGATCGCAGCGACTACTATATAGTGAAATTAATAACGGTGGTTTGCAGAACTAAACAAAGTGTTCTGCACTACCGACTTTTCAGGGACGTAGCTTAGTATAATTTTTGAGAAGTGGAGCCCGTATAATTGTGTGTGTATATATATGTGTGTGTGTAATAATCGTTGCGGTCCAATTTGGTATCGTTTATCACCCTTTTATGGAAGCTTAGGATTCTGTGAAATATCTATATATGTTGTTCTGCTGAGTAACTTATAGGTTGCACCCATCGGTGTACTTGTAATTATTTCGCTCACCTGCTTTAGCTTACAATTTCTGTATTTATGTATTTTGGGTTGCTGATTGCGAATATCATAGTGGCTTTGTGTAGATTTTGAATTTTCATATATTAAATTAGAAGAAATCCAGAAAACTGCTGGTTTTTTAAATTTATTATATTCATATGTCAAAAAATATTTTTAATAAAATTTGTACATTTTATAAAAGTATACCTTTTTTATTCTATATATTTTTTTTTTGTGCAAGCAGCATTTCTCGATAAAAATTAAATGAATACCGAATTGGATAGTTAATTGGAAGCATATTCACTTTATATAATAGCAAATCAATTTCTCTACAAAGATAGCAAAGAGTATTTGTGTATCGATAGGGTATGTCAAATATAAAGTTTTAGTAAAAAATATCTGATATACTCGAGGGAAAAGTTAATCCATAGCTCCCTAATACGGGCCCACGCAGCTCTGGCATGTCTTGCACGAAACGAGTTGTTCGGGAGAATTCAGAATCATTTCCAAATATATATAAATATATATATATGTAAAACTTGCTGTTCTTGAATGTATAATTCGTAAAATAAAAAAACACTGAATTTATTTTTTTTGTAGAATACTTACATATGAAAAATAATAATTTGACCGCGTCGCTAATCGCTTTTTATTATTAATTCGGTTTTCACAGTTATACCGAGTTATATAAATAAAAAGAAATGTTGAAAAAACGCTCATAACCGATTGTGATGAAAATTTATACATACATATTTTTGAAATATCATAGTGGCTTTTAGTGAAATTGGAATTTAAATCCCTAATTCCAGAAAATAAACAGAGTAAAGACATTTAATAAATTGATTAGAGAAAGTACAAAAAATTTGAAAACATATTGAAAATACAATTTGTAAATGTCATTAAAATCTATATTTTTACGATTATATATATTATAAATAAATTCCTAATGTACAAACACTGCTATAGCTAACGAAGTTTTACGCTAAGAACGCTTCTGTGTGCGTTTATATACAAATATTGTGTGCGTATATATACATGAACTGCGTACTTTCTCGCTTCACGTTCTTTTGAAAAATAAAGTCTCTTATAGATCTAAAAACTACAGTAAAACGCATAATGTAAAATATAATCTATACATATTTAGTTGTATCGTCTAATTTTCTGTGACAAATACTTACGTAAAATATGAATTTGAAATATTATAATAAGCATCAGGGTTCTTTTTATTTCGATAATATATGTACGGTACTAATTGTTGCTTGTTACGACATCCTTTTTTTTATGTTATTTAACTTCGCTCTATTTATGCTTCCAAATATTGGTGCTAATCAGCGACGGAGGTCTATGATGTGTTTGTAAACAAAGCACATGTAAATTATTACGGCGGTGCTTGTGACAATCGGCCGAGACCGGGATTTGAACTCGGATCACCAAGTTACTAGTCCTTCGCTCTAGCGATCGAGCCATCGTAGGCCTCATGTTACGACATCTCTTCGCATATGCCGAGACTAAAATTCTCTGTTTTTCATCTACAAAAATAGTGGATTATCAGTAATTCCAGGGGATTTCATGCATTACAAATTTACTTCGACGTCTCATTTTGTTTATACAATACGTAGAACGGTGAAACAAATTTTATTTGATTTATTATTTTGTTCTACAAGTGGCGACACTCGAATTATGTATGGAAATGATACCTAAAATTTGTAATAATTACTTTCATTGAAAGCAGTAGCACGACGAGGAGCAAAAGACAAATTTGTACGATTTTTCTTTATTTTTTTTTACCATACTTAGAGAACATGTTATGAACTCTAAGAAAGTTTCGCCACTTGTAGGCATGTCTAAAGATTTATACGAAATTTCTTTTTAACTATCTACAATCAAAATTGAGGCAATGAGACGTTGAAGTAAATTTACTTCTATTCCGGTAACTCAGCGTGGCGCTGCGAATCTTGTGAAAATTTTTATTTTTCTATCTGGAAATTTCTTATCTAGACGCTACGTGTACATAAAAAATCGTTTTAGACGACTGGCACCAACGCCGACATTTTTTTTTCTTGCATACTTCAATAAATATTTAAGAATCCTAAGAAACATGATTATTCTAATGGTCACCCATGTCTGCGTAAAAACGAAAAGCTCGCTTTTCTGTCCCATCAAAACCATGTCTTCTTATAAATTCGAAGAATTGAATTATGCCCGTGAGTGTCAGTTTTTATATTATACAGTTGAAATCTCTATTAAGTATGTCTTATCGCAATTTTTGCCACTCAAATTATATAACAATAATTAGAAGTATAATATATTATACATTATGCATAATGAATTGCATTTATTTATATTACATATAAAGACATTCGCAGAAGTTATTAAAAGGCTCGCACTGAGAAATGTAGCTCAAGGCGAGCGAAAAATAATCGCGCTTACCGTCGTAACGAACGGGTCGCTGAAATATCGCGGACGTTAAAAATTTGAATGGCGAAAAGTGGGCATTTTTTTTTTTTTTAATCGTGCGCAATTAATGAACGGAATCCGCTGAATTTACGAAAAGCGCGCGGACTTTCGAAAATTGGGTCTCTTGGAAAGAAACGAGGGGCATCCGCCGTTGGCGGCAATGGCATTATTCAATGTTCAAACGTGTAGTGAGTAGTGAGTACAGTTTATTCATCATGATTACATAGACGTCCTCGCGGCATCGTTTCATTAACGATCGTGCGTTAAAACTATTTTTTTTCTTCTTCTTCTAAACGCTCTCAGGTGTAATGGTGTCTTTTCCGCTGTTATTTATTTCATGTTTAAAAATTTCAAGCTTTGGAAATACTTAGAGATAAAAACACTAAGTATAATATTATATTTTTGCTAAACGTTTATTTAAATTACCTTCGCGAGATATCGGTTGTTCTTTTATACCGACTAAGTAAAGAATAGAATATATGATTTAGAGAATATATTATGTATAAGCATTAGATTATTTTAAACTTCTAATTATATTATTGTTAATTTTCAAACAGATTTATTACATCGTTTGGAAATTTTATATTTTCACAATCAAATGTTATAAATAAAATTTTTCAACTGTTCTTGATTTGCCACTTGTGCGTCTACTAAAAAACTACGGGGATGTAAAATTATATAAATAATATGTAAATAAGGGAGAGGATTAAGCAAACATTGATCTTATTTAATATTTACATATAATATCCTTTCACACAGAGCTCCTTTTACTCAGTCGGTATCGAGGATCAGTCAACATCTCCTTAACTAATCAATTTTATCACAAATCATAAACTTGTTTATTGCAAATCGACCAAATACGTTATTTTTTGGGATATTCATTATTTGTTTATGATATTGTCTCATTTGATCTTAGAAAAGAATGAAATTGCATATAATCTATGGAGCAGATATTCAATAATTAAATAATACAAATTCATGCTTCCAGCATGAAAATTATACACCCAATTAATATAATCTTTTTTGACTTACTTCAAGTTTTCAACAACATTTATTAAATCGTGTATTTAAAATTTTTTTCGATCAATAAAAATAGTATATTACCTTTTATATCCTAATAATAAAAATTTATATGATAGTTACGATTCTTAGATAATTTTTAAAAGATAATTCTGTTGTATAAGTAATAATTAGGAAATAAATGTAAGGTATTAAGGGACTGACAAATTTAATTTTTTAAACTTGAGAAGAAATTCGTTATTGTAAATCATACGCCATGCCCTATATTTACATATAGTTTAGATTGATTTAGAACATCAACTAAATTCATTAAATAATATGGAAATAAGAAAGTTTTTAGTGTAAATTTTCAAATTATGATTTTAGTTGATGATTAGAACGTAAGAATAGACGTAACCGAAGATAATAATACCATTATTATTTAAAACATAGAACTTCTGATTCGATTGATAAAAATAGAGTTCGACAGCTCCTTGAATTCATTTCATTGTCCTCTGCAATGCGGACTGAGAGAATTTTTACACTGATCGTCTGTAAGATTGTATAATCTGTTAGATATAAAGTTGTTTGATACTATCCGAATATTAAATGAGAAATTATGAACGTGTACTTCCCTGACATGCTGATATGTTTAGAAAGTATAAATGATACCAGCGTACTTTAGAATGATTATTAAATTAACAGAAGAATCGTGGTACATTTGATAAATTATGTTTTAATAAAGTAATATTAAATTAAAATAAAAAAACTTGAATAGTTTCACAATAGTTTCACTTACGGTACTCGCAAAGGAAAATGCATAGTGAAGAAGAGAAAAGACGATATAGTGGGTATATATCTATATATATATATATATATATATATATATATATATATATATATATATATATATATTATATATAACAGTATAGCGCTAACAATGTAGGGTAGGACAAAGACAGAACGGTAAATACAAATTTATGTATAAATCGTAAAACAATAAGAGATTAACGCAGGTATAAGAAATAAGCGGTAACTTTTAATGGGGTATACTTAAAATATAATTAATGCTTAGTCGCTATTTGCAATAATTCTTAGACCTGTAATTGAAGTCATATTATTAGTGAGATATTTTTCTTAATACTAACTGTTAATAATTCTACGATTACTAAATTCCGAAACCTCTTAGAGTTTTCGATATTGTGTATATGATAAACGTTAGCAAGGTTATTAAACCGTAAAAATTATTTTCAGGCATAATAGCCCAAAATTATAATTTTTCCTAATTATATAATAAAAGACAAATCATATATTTCAATACAGGAAAGAATTTTATATATGTATGTGTGCATATATATATGTATATGTACACATGCATGTGTGTGTGTGTGTAAATTAACCGAGCAAAACGCCCCCTTTCGCATTTTCCCCAGATCCCTAATCCGGAATCGACGGCGCAGCGAAATGCTCGGCTCTTGGTGGAAGCTGTTCCTGGCGGTCACGCCCCTGCTGACCCTGATCCATCGCTCGAGCCCGGCCGGCGAGCTGATCGGCGCCGGTTACCCGGCGCCCCGGCGGCTGGCCCCCCTCGGCCTGGCCGACGCCGAGGACTCGGGCTCGATCGAGCTGCCGCCGCCCTCGGTGCGCAGGCATCGGAGCGGCCTCGCCCAGCGGCGGCCCCTCGTCGAGTTCGTCCTCGGGGTGCTCGACACCCTGCACACCTCGACCGTGTCCGAGATGAAGCGGATCAGGGCGCGGCACGCGCGCTACAGCCAGGGGCGGCCCCTCGCCGGGGGCTCGGGGGGGCCGACGATGCACGAGGGCGGCGCCGGGCTGGCAGCGGCGGGGACGACGACGACGAGGACCGCGGCGGCGGCTGCCACGACGGCTGCCGGCGACAGCTCGAAGACGGGCGCGGCCAAGGGATTGAGCGGTATAAGGAAACGGCCCGTGGCCGCAGCGAAAATCTGATCGTTTTCTTTTGTTTGGTTATTCCTTTTTAAGAGGATCGGTAAAGTTTGCGAGCTCTATATATATATGAAGCTCATCGAAAATTTGTGCATATATATATATATATATACATACATAGGATATGGATTCTACCGTATACATTTATTATTATATTAATTCTAAATTTATTGAGAAAAGTTTAGAATAAAATTATTATTATTATTATTGCATACTCCTTTTTATTTATTGATTTATTTGTCTTTTGTTTACTGATTTGTTTAATTATTTATCATAAAAGCTATATATAAGCCCTTTTTGATAAAAAAACAATTTTAATAATACTGGTGATTTTTGTCACTAACGATATAAAACTAGTATTTTTACTATATAAAAATTTTTACTATATAAAACTAGTATTTTTATAAGTGTATGGTTATTAAAACATACCAGCATAATATTGACTTTATTTCAGATATGACGGGAAAATAACCAAAATAATGTCCCCCGTATGACAGTAAAAAATGGCTTCATGAGCTATCAAAAAGAATTGTACTGTTAAAAATAGCAGATATGCTGGGAATATGTGTATTTTTTTTTTTTTTGTTTATTTTTGGTAAATTCAGATCGTTTTCATAATCTACTATTATCGTTTTAGAACGTTTTCTCCCTACTAAGATATTGATTTTCGAGTTTTACTCCACGTAAACCATTAGCTGTGCATTTGCTTCAGCACTATTCTTTCTTTTGAACTACAATTGTAAGAATTAAAAGCTGGTTTGGAAGAACATTTATTTTATTTATGGTACATATTCGCACATTATTATTATAAAGAACTGGATTTTTTCATACCTAAAAACATTTATTTAAATTTGCATGTTTTTTAATGGTTCGATTTCCGTTGCCCAATATAATTTATATTACATTTTATAATCTAGTCAATATAAAGTAAAAGAATTTATAATTATAAATTTTTTTCACTTCCATCGAGCGGTTATTGTGAATCGCTTTATTTCGTTACATATTTGTACCTTGATCGGTAAAAATTGCCTGTTCTTTGTCAGATTGTATTCAATTATTTGTATATTTAATTATTAATATTTACAGATATGAGATAATCATACATAAATATTGCCAGATTATATATCATTAATCAGAAGCGAATAGATATGATCAACATATTTATTTTTCTATTTTGATAAAATCCAAATTTCATTCTCATAATAATATTTATTTAAAGATTCTTTTTTTATTAAAACAATTTCATTACAGTAAAATTATTATACATATACAGTATATAGTATTTCATCAATTTTATGATACTAATAATAAAAACTGTGTAAATTTCAATGTTCTCTAACCAATTATAAGATTAATGTTCATTCCATTTTGCATATTGTACGTATTTAAACATTTATTTTTATATAGAAACTATAAAAAATTAATAATCATAACTTCTACAATGCTTAATTACCTCAAATATGCAATCAAAATAAGCATTATTGAAAGTATATTGATAAGTACATTGTTCTAAATACAGACTGCTGAGAGAGAAAAATATAAAACCAATTCAGCAATATACTCAAACAACGAATTTACTTACTACGTATGCAGAAACGGAGGCGATGCATTGCTCAAAGTCTGCATAAATGAAAACGTCGTGCAAAAAAATAGTACAAATAATAGTAGTATAGCAACTATAACAGTTTGTACTTTTATTTGTTCGTTAAACATTTTTTTTTCGTATTAAAAGTTTTTATTATTTTATATTAATCACTGTGTTTATTTATTTTATTAACCTATCATCATACTAATTTTTGAAAAGAAAAGCATGTTTTTGTTTGTACACGATCAACAAAAAAACTACTGAACCGATTAATCTGAAATTTGAAATATAGATTCTATATTATTTTTAAATGTACATAGGTTACGTTTCTTATTAAAAATCATTTTACTTTCATCGATAAATTATGAGCGCATACATTGTAAGCGGCGTATTATAATTGAGTGGGGATAATAAACCGAGATCGGCGTCTACTCGACATATTGTGCGCGTGCGCAGTTAACGTTCTTAGCAGTCAGTTACACTAGCAGCCAGTAGATCGTGACTTGAATTATGTAGAATACCAACTGAAAGTAATCGGTTTCAAGCTCCGCTCAAACTATTAATAACAGGCCAGCTCACTTGAATGTTCATATTTAACTTTGGGATTGGTATCCTAAAGTTATGACTTAGTCGGTATTATCCTTTTCGTTCTTCAAGTTAATCTGACCCTTTCATGACCTCGTATGTCTTTCGAACATTTTTTTTTCTTATGTAGTGAAATCTAGTTCTCTCTCTCTCTCTCTCTCTCTCTCTCTCTCTCTCTCTCTCTCTCTCTCTCTCTCTCTCTCTCTCTCTCTCTCTCTCTCTATCTATCTATCTTTTCTCGAATAAGATAGTTGTATGCCAAATCAGACTAATGCTAATTTAAGAAGACAAATTATCTTTTTATTTTTATACGTTAAACAAAAATACTACTGAAATGATGATACTTGTAACTTGAAATATTTATTCTATATTATCTACAAAATGACATTGGCTATATATATATCGTCGTTTTTGTATAATAAAGCGATATCTAAGCGTCCGCTTCAAAAATATACTTTTTCCAGACTATCTTTTGGCTACAATTTTAGTTGACACCACTAGCACTAACTAAACATTCACGGAATTGAATTTAAAATACGAAAATATACGATACACACACGCACGCACGCACTACCACGCACGCACACACGTACCCACACACGCAAGCGCGAGCGCGCACACACACATATAAACATAAACATACATATCCTAATGACATAAGTGTACGTGTCTCGGAACCACTTCTACGGGGAATTTCGTGTTTGGACACTAGAATACGATATCCACGTACCCCGGGACGACTTCTAGAGGGACTTTCGTTGTCTATCATCCGAACACCAAACTCCTCGTCACAGTCGTCCCGAGTCATATTTTATCGTCCGAACACAGAACTCTCCGTAGAAGTCGTCTCGAGACACTTTCTCTTACGTTTCGACCTTGAAAGTACAATATTTCCCCGTAGAAGTCGAAATTATTAATATTAAGAGCCTGACATGCAAAACTAGCCTCTGCAGCATTCGGTTCTAAACTGTTCTTAAGCCATAAATATAATGCCTACCCCTATTGATAATTCGCCGAAGGTCGAGTCGTTAAGGCTGAACCGTTATGAAGGCTTAGTCGTTTGAGAAATGGTTGAGAACAGGAAAACGAGAATTAACGATTGGAAGAAGAAAATAAATAATAAAGCGTTTTATAAGTGCATTGGTTTTTTCTGAAGAAAAAAAAAAAGAACTAATGGAGTTACATAAGGAAATATTAGATCGCCTGCATAATTACATTGCATATGATTTCCAAGATAAAATCGAATCAATAGTAAGACCAAGACTCGTGACCGAGAACTCACAACATATTTACTAACCATATATATCAATATATGCATGAATCTCTTTACTAAATTTCCTAATTTCCGGTAATCCAAAAATAATCACTGTTCCACTGAGTATTAGTTTGATGGAGTTATCTTCAAGATCATTGTAGTAAAAATACTAATAGATCCGAATATCATAGGCATAAAGAAACATTTTACTGAATTATCGAAATTGCGATCGATATCAAAATACTAAATGAAAAAACTACTAAACCGATTGCTTGGAAATTCGAAACTATATTCTGTATCATCCTCGGAAGGACATAGACTATATTTTTTTTTCAAATTCAAGAAAAAAACGATGGGAAAATAAGAGCTTACCTTATCTTTACTGACAATTTCATAACTGTATATATATATATATATATATATATATATATATATATATTAAATATGTCTTCTACTGGGAAATATTGTACTTTCGGGTTCGGGCGCTCGAATACGATGTCAAAGTTTCTCGGGGCGACTTCTACGGGGAGTTTCGTATTGTATCATCGGGATACCAAACTACCCGTAGAAACCGTATGTAAGCTATATTATACAGTATTGCATATATTTTTTTTTCGCGTTATTAACGTACATTTAGTTCGTGGCGACAACTGAAATTTCAGCGAATAAAATGATCCGCGAAACAGCGACGTTTTGAAACGAAATCTGAGACGGTAAAATTTTGAAGGGGCTGCCGAGATAGGGTGTATTTGTACGGGAGCAACGATAGGTAAAATTATCGACATAATTGTAGATTTAAACATAGAGTATCTTTCAGAATGATATTATTAAACTGTTTAACAAAACGGATAAATTATTATCTCGGGCGAAGCCGAGGCGGAGAATGCTAGTATGTGTGTGTGTGTGTGTGTATATATGTCTATATAATAATTTTTATTCAATGAATCACAGAGCATTACATAAACATCGTATCAATCGCCAACAATGTTAAATATTTAATTACTATTCTTGTAATACTGCTTGAAAAATTAATTTGCATAAGCATACACTCATGTGTAATTATGAGCAGGATGAATCACTGGGGTACTATTGAACATTTCTTTATGTATAGAATAAGCTTATAAGTCAAAGCCGAAGACGGATATTTTATTTTGTATATAAATTTTAGGATACTTTGTTCATCAATACCTTATTCAGCTTCAAATATTCACATTAATAAATATTTATATTAATAAATTATTCATATTAATAAATATTGAAGTTACAAAAAAGAAAATTTTATTTACCGATGCATTGCGAAAATAACTTGGACAGTGCATTGCATAAATATATAATTTGAAACGAGCCAATCCCCGATATTTTGCACTACGATTTGTCGTAGGAAACGCAGTAATTATATTTTTTAACTTGTTTGAAAAATTTCCATTGCTCATAGAGATCGGTAATTCGTTTACATAGATAGCCTAACCAAAATTTAGAAAAAAACATTTTTTTCTTTTTAATAGAACGAATTACGCAAAAAATTAAAAAAATTCAGAGCTTATTATATTTTCCACGTCGGTAAATAAAAAAAAAAAGTAAGAACAGCGTCGTAGAAAATTTTACAATACACACACGCGCGCGCGCGCATCTTGTTCGTCGTTGGCGTTGTAATAGCTGCACAACAATGCATAATACATCAGTAATGAGTCATCGCAGTCAAAGGTTTCTGGAGTAATGTAAACATTGGAAAAGATTCGCAATATATATCTGTGTGCATATATATATATATATAGGAGTTACGGAATCACTCTACGTGTATGTACCGAGCGAGCTGCCCGTCTTCCCTCGTCGTCCATGGCAATTATCATTTTTCCGTCAGCTCTCGACATTGACGATCGTTACACTGGCACACGACGGCCATTTATACGCGAGTAAATCGCTATCCTTGCCTCCGTTAGATAATCGCATATACACGTATTTGCTTGCGAGCGCGCGCGCGCGCGTGCGCCAGCCTATGCGCGCCAACGACAGCGCGCATAAAAATGAAGAAAGAAAAGGCGTGAAAAATCGCTTCGCTTCCGTATATTTACAACTTTACGACTGATAAATATAGGAGGAGCGAGAATAATGAGTCCCTCTCTCTGTCTCTCTCTCTCTCTCTGTCGCAGATCGGCGCTTGCCGGGGTTAATGCGCAAAACTTCCGCCGGTTAACGGGCGCAAGTAGAGATTTATAAATTATTACTAGTCGTAGTACTTGTCATCGTGTCTATCGGTATCTATCCTATGCGCTGTAAACAAACATCATGCAGATCGTTGGGAAATTATTGTGGACAGTTTGAAAACATAATATATACATCAAATTAACCCTCGTTAGTATCTATAATCAATCATATCGAACGAAGAAAAAAAACTATCCAATTATTCCATTTATATATATATATATATATATTAGTA
Source organism: Sycobia sp. Sy_11 (assembly GCA_018907035.1). NCBI lineage: Eukaryota > Metazoa > Arthropoda > Insecta > Hymenoptera > Epichrysomallidae > Sycobia > Sycobia sp. Sy_11. The sequence continues at coordinate 206,656 of JACCIC010000104.1, forward strand.
TAACGACACTGCGTCGTATGTACTTTGTAATAATGAAATATCAGTCAGAACGATCTGAAGGCTAGTAATTTGTTTTTAATACTCGCGCGATTAATTATAAGGTATATAGTGTAAAATTTTAACTCAATTTCAATTGACTGCTTTGAATTTAAGACCGAAAAGTCGACAGTCGATTTGCGAAAGTTATGTAATAGACTGCGTATTCTGAAGCGAGACAAGGACGCAGCACAGCATATCGTTTATACATTTAATAGAAAAGGAGTAGATTTAATCGCGGCAAAAAAAAAGTAACAGTGCGCCTGAAATTTTTCTACATTTTCAATTGAATTGCTAGTCTATAATTACTAAAAAAAACAGTCTCTCATACCTTAATAAAATAATAAATTTGTTATAATATATGAAATTCTATAATATAATAAATATATAATATATGAATATATAATATGAAATATACAAAATTCCATGTTTATATTATAATATTATATAATATTCTATAATATGCAATGAAAAGATTATCTTCAGAAGTTTTTGGTATACAGCAGTAAAGAAAACGAATTATGAGGATATGATATGGTCAGACAAACAAATATCTCATATAGAATATTATATAATATTTTAATATTTTCTATAATAATAATATAAAAATGTAATATTAATAATTATAGAATTTATTATTATCTATTATTATCTATCTATCTCTATGACTATTATTATTCTTATTATTGTTGTTGTTATTTTTTTTATTGTCGTTATTATATATATATATATATATATATATATATATATATATATATATATGCATAGAGAGAGAGAGAGAGAGAACGAGAATAATACATTCTATCATTATTATAGTCGAAATTCTAATAAATTCAAAGATTAATACATGTTTAACGTTAGCCGATCTTGAATTCCATAAATTTATTAATTAATTTGTCGTCAATAATTCCTCGTTTATTCTATACCGTAAAGTTTATTTTACGCACCGATCGCATGCGTAGCCGATCGGAGAATGTTACAATCGCCACGATTACGCAAAATATTAGGAGCGCGACGAAAACATGATTTTTCTTTCATATATACACTCGTACATAATTCATACACTATTTGTGCACTGTCTTTATGTCTGCGAAAGTAAATAGTAAATATCTAATACTACAGGCCCGTTTCCATAAAAATCCAATGTCATCGAATTCGTACAGTTTCTAAATCAAGTACTTTACGAAGATATATCTGAAAAAACTTTTATGTAATAGTTTTCATTTTACAAGTTTTTTTCTACTTATAATAAATATACCACAAATCTAGTCTTTAATCTGATAGATAAATATTACTCCATTATAATTAATAGCAAAATTATCTATTTTTAAATCTTGACATTCGATAAAAAAAAAATTCATGAAAAACTTGCTTTCAATTTTTTTAGGATTGCGTTTTTTTCGGCTGCCTTGCAAAGTCATTTAAATGAAATTTTTTCCAATCTCTTTTTTACAATAAACAAAAATTTTTTTGAAATAAACAAAATTAATGATCGGTATCGAAGAAATATCGAAAACAATCTATAGGATTTTCTACATTAATTTGAATAGTTGATCTGGAACCTGGATACATGAAATTTACCAATTGCTTCATTCCTGATGGGATTCAGAAGAGGAAAGACCCGTTTGAACGTTTGAATTTGACCTTTAAATAACCTTGAAGATGAGAATCAAGGTCGTCTACAGATGCGCTATGTTTTACACTACAAGTTATTGGATGAAATATGTTTCGAAAAATTCTGATCCATTATAATAATTTGTTGTCTTGATCAAATATATTGAATAGGACTTTTACTAACTTTCTACTTGTAATTTTTGACCCTATTTAAAGGACTGAAAAAAATAATACTTTTATAGTAAATTAACTATTCGAAAGAATTGGCTTATTCAAAAATCATCTTAAATATTCTTCTAAAAAATTTCATTATGCAAAAAACTATATTTTCCGGTGTAAAAACGGTGAAGCTTGACTTTAAGAAATAACACATCAAATAAAAACCGTCATATACCAATATAAAAAAAAAAACAAAAAAACAGTACATAAATAATGTCAAACAGTTACAGAATCGGTATACTCCCAGAAAAGATTCCCAACGAGCATTCGAAGCTGATGCAACGGAAAAATAATGCAATCGAACGAGCAGCGTCTTCGTCGAATGCCGGAAATCGACTTTTCTCGCCTTATCCGCGCCCGTTGCTTCTCATTAAAGCTGGACTTGGCGATTATCGCGCATAAGGATCTCGCCGCGTTTTTTACGCGCGCCCATTGTTGTTCTTCTTGCATTATTATCGCCCGCATCTTATCCGCGGGATGTGCCGCGCGCATCGTGTGAGAACGTCGTGCGCACGTACCGGCCATTTCTGTATAAGTGCATATCTATCTATCTATCTATCTATCTATCTATTTATCTATATATATATATATATATATATATATATATATATATATATATATATGTATATTTTAGGAAAATAATAATGGACGACCCGCTCGCCGAAAAATGACAAATCTATACCTTATACGTGCGCACGACCCGGCGACGCACGTTACGTTGTCCTCTACCCCCCCCCCCACCCTTCCTCACGTCCGTGGATGTCCTCCGGAAATTGTAATTGTCTTTCCGCGAATCCGGTCAAACGCGGGAATCGTCCTCGTTGTATGCGCGACGCGGGCGTAAAACTTATACGAATAGTACTACGATATTGTTCGACGGTCCCGCGCGATAGGGTGCGTAAATATATATATATATATATATATATATATATATATATATATATATTCCCTGGTATGAAGCCGATCACGTGCCCGTGCGCGTTTTACGAAACACCGCAGTGCTGTCAGTTTTAAACTTCGACGATATTATAACGTACGCGCATCGACAGGTGAACTATATTCGATGTGGTAATGAATTAAATTTTATTGTTATTTCTGAGAATTGCCTGTAAAGAGGAGAAAAAAAATTGTAAAAACAGTATTTTTTTTTTTACTACTCTGTTCGACAATCGATGCTTGGAAAAGAAATAGTTGCAATATTTTCTGGCATTGTTTGTATTTTATGTTTATTACATTATTTGTATTCTTTAATTGTATTTAATTCATTGCTTAACTATTGAGGCACGGATAAACTGTAAAATAATTAGTTATTCGTCCTTTTGATAATTTAAGTATTTATGAAAAGAATTATTATTTATGCACTGCTGAATAATGAACGCTTTGAGAAGAAATATTTTCTCTAATTTTTTTTTAAATTTGCAATAATTTCCATTTTTTTGCTAGTTATTTAACGTCAATGTAAAACATACCGAAAAAATTATCAAACAATTATTGATATATTGCTGTAAAAGTTACTTAAGAAAATGAAGAAGATAAGGAAATTGAAAAATTTATTAGTTATGTACATTGTCGGACGTAAAAATTATGCCAAGAATTATTTGCTTTAAATTTCATTAAAAATTTCAATATTTTTCAAAATTTTTCATATTCCTTTAATATTCATTAAAACGAAACGAGAAAAAGTTGTTTTTTTTTTTTTTTTCAAAATATGTTTTGAAAATTACCGATCGATGATCGAAACTTAGAGAATTGCTCCATTAAATTTTGTCAAAAAAGCCTCAATGCGATGCGGCATTATCGGCGTCCACATTCATTTAGCATTTTAATTAACGAGCCGAGCGAGCGCGATAGAAGCCAAGCGTCCGCCGAGATAAAACTGATTTCTTCATCCGAGTTCACGCATAATGACGCGAGATTACAATTTCCTCGCTTCGAAGAAACCCAGATCTATGGTTATTTTCGACAGATAAGCGCGGATATCTCCGCGGTCCTCCCGCTTCTCATCCAATAATCGTTCAGAATGCGTAAATTCTCTCTCTCTCTCTCTCTCTCTCTCTCTCTCTCTCTCTCTCTCTGCCCCCCTCTCCCTATGTTTATGCGTGTGTGTGTGTGTGTGTGTTTTCAAGATAGATAAAAATGATATCTGTCTTTGTGTTACAGGAATATATAACTTACAAATCCGGATTTCAAATGGGCAAAAAGACAAAAAATTAACGAAACAAAAATAAAACAATAAAGTCTTCGCCTTATGCAAACGCTTCTAATTATTCCTATATATATACGGATGCAGCCTCTTCTAGACTTTTCTTTTATGCGAAGCCGCGCGCGGGACACAAAAAAAAAAAAGCTCGCGGGTGTCGCGATTATCTTGCGCAACCTCGACTTCCGAATCCTATTGTTCGTCCGATCGACTTTGTTGCTCTGTTAAAAGATGAAAAAGAAAAAAAAAAATTTTTTTTCATTGAATCGAAACTGATTGCAAGCGTAACGTGTCCGTTTCAATCCGTGTGAATGTTTTATTAAAAAAATTCTACCTGCATTTGAAATTATTGTCATCGATTCGACAGGCTGTGCGATTAAAGTTTTGGTTCGAAACGTACATCCGTTTCTATCCGTTTAAGTATGGCAGATTTTCGCAGAGTTGGTATATACGGCTAATCGGATATAAACCGATGCGCTGGACTCAAACGTTTCGAGTCGTGTAAAATGACCGAAAATCGATATTATCGATGCGTTCTGAAAGCATTGGGTAAGCAACGGTGTACACCGATTTAACTCTGTTTAAGTATAAGAAAATTTTATACAACTGACGAACGGCTTTGAGCCGGATTGAAACGGACGGAACCAAATGTAGGATTCAATAATTTAGAATCCATATAAAATCACACGAAGTTGCGATCATTGAGAAGGTTTGAGATCGAAATTGAAACGGTTCTCAAAATCGAGAGGTTCAAATTTTGGTTTTATACGTACATCCGATATCCGTTTTAAATCGATATATATATCTAAAGTCGGAATTAGATTCAAACCTAAATCCGCTAAATCTGCCGTTATCGATACCGATTGTAAAATGTTCAGACGCGCTGGGTAAATTCAATCGCCTATCCGCATTGCTAACATTTAATCCTTGCACGGCAATTACGAATTTTGACACGATCGAACCGGATTCACAACGAACGGAATCCGACCGAATCGTACCGTCTTTCTAATCGCTACGAATGACGCCACGTTACCTATCAAAATTTTCACCATCTCGGATAATAATATGATAAAAGCAAATCCGAATCGTATACGCATGTATATCTGTCTGTGTATGCAGATGTGCGTGACGATCTGATCTCGGATTTGATGATGTATAAGACGAATCTAGTTTATCGTGTCTGCACATCGTATAGATGCGCGTCATGTGTATATGGAGGGGGGGGGGAGGCGGGAAAAAAAATGTCGCGCTGACGAGACGCGCAAGGCGCGTACACACACACACACACACACACACACGTCCGCGTGCTTGCGGGAGCGTGCATGCGTACGGATAATTTACTTGACGGCATTGTATAACGTCTCGGTCTGTCTATGTATACAAATATGGAATAACGTCCGCGGGCACGTTTGTATATACATATATATACTATATATAGGCTTGTGTAAATATATTGACCAAAAGGGGAGGGGGCGGATACAGAGACACCCGCGCGCGTCTCTCCGTCTCTCCTTCTCGACCTACGACCCGCGTGCTCGTTCCTTCGCTCCCTCTCAACTCCCTCCCTGGCTCTCTCTCGCTCTCTCTCTCTCTCTTCACACACTCTCTCCCCCTCGCTCGCGCGCCGACGATGATGCACCGCCCCGCGACGCGCGACTCGCGCCTATAACACATATATCTTCGACTTTATCCCCCGATGATTATATTACTACGACTAAGCGCTGCGCGGGCCACTCGCTGAGACTCAGTCGGCCACGATCTATCGAAGCTAGCGCAGCACAGCGGCAAATCGCCACCCCTTCCCGCATCCCCTACAAATCGACAAGAGATTTTTTTTTTTTTAGTTGCTGAGTCGGCTAGACCATTGCTAGCTCTCGCTGTTTCACTGTCCCGAGTCGCTCGTCGCGTGAAAGTTTATCGGTCAGGATGCAGCGCTACATGCTCGTCGCTCTCTTCGTCCTACTCGTCGCTTGCGTCATGCAGGTACGTTCGTCGAAGCTGGTAATATCTGTACACATGTAGATATATATATATGTATGTATATATATATGTGTGTGTTTGTGTGTGTGTGTGTGTGTGTGTGTGTGTTTATGTATAATACGTACAGGGAGCTCGGATACGCAATTTTGTTTCTTCTTCTTTTTTTTTTTTTTTTTTTGTCTCAACGAGAATGGTACTCAATTTTGTTCGCTTTTTATTTTTAACTCCAAGCGCGGGGAGAAATTTTCTACTTCGGTCGACGGAAAGATTCTTTCGAAGGTCGCTCGCCGACAGCGACTCGCCCGAAACGTGGAAAACAGGCGATTGCGCCAAGAGAACGACAATGGTGCATACCGGAGTACCAATAATTGGTCAAAGAACTTTTTTCCGGTCAGTTAAGTGTTCGAACGATTAGTCGTAAAAAATTTATCAGGATGAAGCTCGAGTATTTTCATTTTTATTTTTAATGCGGTATTTTTTTATGTTTTTTTTTTTTTTTTGAAAATAAATATCAAAGGATGTTTAAAAACTGTTTGAAAGAAAAATCGAGCTGTGTATAAACAGTTTCGTATTGAAAAAGTTGAGGTGGCTCGAGCGTGTTGGGTGCCGTATCAAATCGGGGACACGACGGAGACAACCGCAATTCTTATTATTATTTTTTTTTTTCTTAAATACGTTTTATTCGCGAAGAATCGCAATAATCCGAACGAAAATACGATAATCGTATCGAATCGTGTCGTCGAAGTTTCATTGTTTACCGGGAATTCGAGAAAATAACATTATTCTGCGCCGCTCGCCTGTCCTGTTATTGATTATTTCACTTAATATCAAAACTTAGACCTCTGGTCCAGTTTTCTATAAAGTATTTCTTAATATACGTATTGGATTGAAAAAAAATTGCTTAAACCTTTATTGAAAATTTCACTCGTGTTGTAAAAATAGCAATAATTAACCCAAGATCAACGGATTTGCGTGCATGTACAATTTTTCATATTCGAACATTCGATAACTCCAGGAATTAACCAATCCCTAAGCTCATTTGCTTTTCATATCATCTACGAGCTAAAATATTTAGCTATATAGTATATTACAACTGAAAAATAACGTTACTCTCTCGTATAAATGCAGCTCGCTCGAGTTACTTCAATGCCTGTGCAATTCTGATTCTGTATCTAAAATTATATTAGGTATGCATATAATTACATAATTTGTTTTTAAAACCGCGCATAAAAAGTATCCTACTTTGTATTGCTAAAAGTTATAGAAATATGGAAATTAGGAGAAAAAAAATAAGCGAAATAAATTTAACAAATCTCATTCTGTAAATGATTTATTTAGATTTTTATTTTACTTCTTTTTTAATCTGGAATCTCACCGATAATGCAATATTTATATAGAAAAAAAAGTAGATAGCTAAGTAAAGTATAATTAGTCGCCCCCTAATTATAATTGTGCAATAAAGCCAACGATAATATCGTCCGATTTAAACTTTTACCATATGTAAAAAAGCGAAGATATAATTAAGAGCAAAAAAAAGAAAGAAAGGCATTGATTGTACTTTATCGGAGAGACTGATTTCGTTCCGGCTAAAATTCGAAATTGCGCTCGGCCGCCGATCTCCGATTACGTTGCATCACCGGACGTACAGATGTCATCACCGCACGAACTCTATGCGATACGTTTTGCGCTGTATCGTTAAACGAGCATAAGATACAATTTAATGCGAGACGATCGTTTTCTTTTTTTCTTCTTGCTTTTTTTTTTTTTTTTTTTAAGTAGTATAAATTAAATTGGCCCGTGGTTTTCACATTAATGCGACATTTTCTAAAGCATCGCAACTGATGTCGCTCGCAAATTACTTATTAATTTGATCAATTTCTCATTAATTGTCTTATCTTAGATTTTGATTTTTCTCAAGCTATATGATAAAATTACAATCGATTTAATGAGAATCTTTAAGGCGGCCATCGTGTTATTAAAAAAAAAAAAAATTAAATAAACGATAGATTATTAGAAAATAATAAATTTTTATATCTCGATACAATAACCACACGTTTCGTATTCGAATAAAGCAACCCATAGCCCAGAACGTTAACGACTTCTTTGAAAAAAAAGTGTGAGAGAGAGAGAGAGAGAGAGAGAGAGAGAAGAAAAATCTAAAAACATTTTCAAATATTTTCAACGAAACCGAAAGCCGCACGGCGTCTCATTCATTTAAATAAGCGTACGAAGAATACGTGATTTTGTTAATTTATTGTGTCCTTCCAGTCACGTACGTATTTTCGGCGCTTCAAAATTATAATATTTCCAAGATTTTAAAAGATTTAAGAAGAAGAAGAAGAAGAAAAAAACAAAAACAAAAAAAAAAAAAAAAACAGAACGCCGCGAATTCACATATACTAATTATTGACGTCCGTTCGATATTTTTTTTCTCTCGCTATACCGCGAACAATGCTCTCGCTATATGAATCATTCGCTCCGAGCCTTCGGAAAATTCACGCCTTTTGCACTTTGTCTATTTTCCATGAAAATGTAGTTGTGAATATATATCGGTATATACCTTAAAATTCTTGCCGCGCTTCAAGTAATTATATATAAATAATATCGAATGTGAAGTAACTTCCTCAATTTCATTCTAATTTATTCATCGAGCAATTCCAACTGCTGGTGCAGATTATTTATTTTTGTAAAAAGTAATACATAACGGTTCATATATTGACGAAAATTTAATATAATTAAAGTGAACTTAATTAAGCCAGGACATTTCTAGAACGGATATTGTTAACAAATTCTAGTTGAGTACTTCTGAATGTTGTTCGAGAGATTTACGACAGACTATTTTAAGTATTGAATAAATATAATGGATATTCTGTAATAAATATTCATCCTCGTATTCATCGCATGTAGATTAGTTTTGTTAGCTGCGCACATTGAAAATGACGAGTAATGCTAAAGTAAAATTTATCGATTTATTTATTTATATATTTATTTATTACATAACTCAATAATAATAGGATTAATTTTTCAATTGTAAATTGTCCGAGATGAATTGTTCATCATAGAAATAAAAATTTGGTAAATTTATATGTGAATTTATCTATATTCTTCTAGCTACAGAGTTAAAAGTTAAAAATTTTTTTTTTAATCAAACAAATTTTTTTAGATTTAATTAAATAATTGTTCATGTGAAAATAAACTATTTCAAATGAATATTTAGTTATTGAGACCTTACGTACTCATTAGATTTACACAAGAGCTTCTAATAAAAAACAAATATTTATTTAAAGCCAAAAAAAAACAAAAAACAAAAAATATTGCAGAGAATAGAATGTAAAACATGTAATATTTAAAAAACGAATAGTAGCTCTTTTTCAGGAATTAAAAAAATCATTGAATTTTGCGCCGATCCATTTAAAAGCACAATAATCGATTCTTTCACACTGTTATAAAAGCCATATATATATATATATATATACATTTTGTTTTATTGTCCTCGCTGCATTTCTCAGACAATGATGCACATGAGGCCAGAGAATATAAATAATTTACAAAATCAACGATTCCTTTCGAGAATCGGCTATATCGGGCGTCGGTAATGAACTCGCGAAGCAGCATCGATCGGTTTTACCAACAATATATATCCTCGCGGTGGAAAAAGAACAAAAAGAAACGGATACCACCGCCCGCGAGTAACAAAATTTCTCGCTCGATAGAGGTTTGTCGGCAGTTGATTTTTATCATTGATTGTATAAGGAGAAATTTTTTTTAACCCTATGCATATATATATTAATAATAAAAATAACCTGAATAAAAAGTAGAGAATTTATTCTGTACTATCGTCGTGAATGTTTTCGGATTATTTCTTTTATTCGGCAATATTTTATTGTGCAAAGTCAAAAAAAAATTTTTAAATATAATTATTTCTTGCGTGTTTTTGACTATTTTCATTAATTTAAAGTTCTTAGAGATGCGTTTTTAGCGTTAGACCTTCACATTATTGTCCGCGTAAAATTTTTGCAAAATTTGTCATTAATATTAGTTTTTAAATAACAAGCGTGTGTTATATTCTAGTTATACTTGATTTGAACTTTGATATTAATGAAAGTGAGAGTTGCAGCTGAACATGACTAAAATTCACGGGAGGACCCTTTTTTATCATATTAATGTATCGTGAAACATTCAGAAACGGCCTGAAAATTTATCAGGAGCTAATTATTAACGTTTGCATTAAGAATCGATATTTTAATTATTGGCTCTTAATACGACTTTGGGGTCAATTCTAAAAATTTTAAAATACTTTCAAAATCTATAAAAGTATCTTTATGAATTATTTGATAGGCAGACCACGAAGCGAAATCTCGTTTTTATTAACATTAAACTTTAATGGTTTGTAGCACAGACTTTAGAAATATTTTTGTTGTAAAGTTGAGAACATTTAGCAGAGAAAAAACCTAATGATGATCCAAAGTTGCACATTAATAAAAATGGAGAACCATGCAAAAATTATTGTTTTTGTATTTCTTTTTAATTTAAGATATTTTTCATCAGTTTCTTAATACGCGCGCGCGCGCGCGCACACACACACACACACACACACACACACACACACATAGATATACATTACTTTAAAACCGCATTTTTCAACCATTCTCAATTTGTCTTGTTTTGTTCTTTTTTTTCCTTTAAATAAAAAAAAAAAAAAAAAAACAGGCGAGCTCCGCGCCCGCGGACGAGACCACGCCCGCCAACGCCATCGAGGAGGCCCTGAAATCGGCCGGCGACACCATCAGCAAGGCCTTCAACGACGCCAAGCCGAAGCTCGACGAGCTCCTCGCCCAGAGCCAGCAGTTCTTCGACCAGGTCGGCAAGAAGCTAAGCGAGGAGGCGGCCAAGATCATCCCCAAGACGGACGAGGCTAAGCCCAGCGCGTAATGAAAGCGGTGACCTCGCCCCGTGTTCTCCCCCGTCCCCATTCCCCTCCGCTCCGACCCGAGAAATCAGATATATATGAATATATACGTAGGCGCCCGCGTCGTTGAAATCTTTCGAGTCCCCGTCCCCAAATCACGGCGCTCCTGCGCGCGGGGACGAATTTGAGCGATTCGCAAAAAGAAAAAAAAAACAACAAGAACAAAAAGAAATAAAAGAAGAAGAAAAGGGAAAGTTTCCACCTTCGCGCGCGACCAACCAGGAAAGCCTTCGAATTTTGCAGCCGAGAACCATTCCGCATACACGGATGGAAAATTTCTCTACGATACATAATATATGTGTGTGTGTTTCTTATATATATATATATATATATATATATATATATATATATATATATTTTTATATTCTCTGACAGAAAATTTCTGAGGAAGAAAAAAAATCATTGTAAAAGGATTCAATAAAGAAAAAAATTTACATCTTTCCATCAAAACATGTAGATTATATATATAGATATAGTTATTTTACTACAACGTACGGTCCACCACTTTTATAAGCACATTAAATTTGTACATATATACACATATGAACTTATATAAATTAAATACATCTCTTATCTATATATGCATATGTTGCTTTATATACGTTACACTTATTTCAGCTCTATTTGAAAATATATATAAGAATAATAATAATAATAATAGAAGAAAAAGAAAAGTATGCCGCAGCGATTGCCCAACCAACGATCGTCGGCGAGGGCGAAAGCCGATTCTGGCTTATCAGGGAGTTTGCCTGCGGCTTTTACCAAATTTATCGCCGCTGCAGGGGGAAGTATATATATATAGATAGATACACACATTTACTCAGAAAAAAGGAATCATCCGCCGCCTCTGACATGCTGTTAATCGCGGTGACGCAAGATATATATATATATCGGATGGGAGACTGGGAGACCGCTGCGCCGGGTTCGATATTCGAAAATCGAGAAAAGCGAGGCCAAAAAAAAATCTCGCGCTCCCGAGCTAATCACGCAATCGCGAGTTCGCATCGACGGTCGCAAAAACGTCATACGACTCTTTTCACAGGCTTTCCGTCATTCGGGGGGGGGGGGGCAAGCTCGTACGGCGCGCCACTCCGCGAGCGTTTCTCGGCTAACGGGGATGATTTTGCGCACGCCCGAGGCCAATGCGGCGATAGGCGTGACGCGACTCGTCCCCGCATTATCCCCGAGCGACGTCCGAGGCGGCTAGCGAGTATCGCGATTAATCGATCGTCGCCCTGATCGGACGCTATGATGTCGCAGCCGATGCTCGGTCGTGGAGGCGAACGCAATATCCGCCCAATGCGGAATTACGGGTCGCGCGGGCCGGTCGCTCGATCGGCACGCGCGCTTCGATCTCAAAGTATAAATTTCCCGAATAAAGCACGACGACGGAAGCGAGCTTTGCGTGCGTGAGAAAAATATCGGCTACTTCGCGGTGTATGCCAGGTCCGTTTTGAACGCCTCGCTCTTCCCACGAGTCGCTTTATACGCGGAAAAAGGCTAAAAGACGTTGAAAGCTATCCGTCGCATTATTCGAGGTAAGTAGCACAGCGAGATGGGCCCGTTCAGCGAGAAAATTCTCTTTCGCATTTCGTCTAATATTAAACGTGGTTGTTTTATGTAAAGGTGACTATTCCTATTATTCCTCTCTCTCTCTCTCTCTCTCTGGGAGCATACGATGAACAATGAAATGAAACAAAAGACAAAATCAATGGAATTATCTTTATTATTTATTTATTCGCCTTAAATAAGCCAGTCGATCGGATTCATCAGACGACGAACAATAATTATTATCAGCGATTGAAACAAGTTCCATCGAGAACGTCTACGACGTTACGTCCACAGTATCAATGCGAAATTTCATCTTTCACCTAATGACGTAACGTTAGTGCTACTAATGGAATGAAATAAAAAATTTTATAACTAAAAGTATCTTGTATGTAAGCAGGTCTTGTATAATCGGGACGATGAAATTGGATTGAATGGTTGTCTCCGAGTTGACCCCTCCGTAACTGCTCTGATCCGCGTCTTAATTAAATTGTAAACGATAATCATTGCGCATAATTAAATTTGGACGGAAATAATTTTCTCAAATGAGTACGAATTAATTTGCTAAAATGAAATGTCAATTATTTTACACGGAAGAATTATGATGCCAAAGGAGAAGGATGAGTGGAAAGGGGGATATATGGATGGACAGGCATAGATAGAGACAGACAGACAGATTATATTCTAAGTGCATTATATTGTAATTGTTTAAATTGTTTTCAAGACTTGAAATTCAAGTTTTTAAATTTGATTCCGAGCGTTTCATACCAAAAATTTACATCAAAAAGATATTCATTCACGAATCCTTTATTGTTATTTATTTTCTGGATATATTAAGTTAATTTTTATTTAATAAATTTATTGAATAAATTTTCCCAAAATTCATTCGCTTGTGAGGCCGCAACAATATTTTTGAACCTGTAATCTTAAAACAAAATATCAAAGCAGAAAAATTAACGTCATTTTAAACTACCATAGATAGTAAAGTGTAAAGAAATTCATTTCTGATAACGGTAAAAGTATATGAATATAATTGTAAAAATTACCCGATTAAAATTCTAAAGATTTAGAATAACAAAAGGCAAAATACACAAGGCGTTAAATAACGCCGCAACCGAGGTGACAAAATAGGTTATCTCTTTATCGTGTTCTATTCAGATATTCTTGTAAACGAAAGTTTTTACTTCCTTAATCGTAGTTTCGAAAATTATTATTCCACTTATGAACGGAGAGTAGTTTTGGGGTAAAAATTATTTTAAAATTCCTCACAATCGTCGAACTTCACGAATTGTACAGATTTTTGTCCATAAATTTTCCTTAAAAGTAATCAATAGTAAAAATAAATTTATCCATTTTTTTTTGTAAATTGTGAAAAAAAACATGATCATTAAATTTCATGAAAAAATATGAAACATTTCACAGTTTAGAATGAAATTCTAGATTTGTAATAATTTAAAAAAAAAAAAAAAAAAAAAAAAAAAACAGAAAAGAAATAATATTTAGAGATGGTATGTTTGAAAATAATATCCTTTGTTCTACGACATATATCATTGAATTTCGAATTATTACAAACTTCAACCCAGCGCGTTATTAAAATTAAATAAATATATTTAAACTAATTATATCAATTAACTCGTCATTGCGTGTAATTTACTGTGGAGTAGTTTAAAGTTTTAAGTTGAGTTTTTTTTTTGAAGGAATTTTTAATTACTCTTGATAATTATTGAATCGAAATAATAACGATTCTAAAAAGGACACCGACGTGAAGTACTTGTTGTTTACTCCAAATGATTACTTAATGACCCGTGCATTGTGCGTGCAGCGCGTCGTTCTAAAACTTAAAAAAAAAAAAACAGGTAAAATAAAAACTATTGCGAGATTTATTTTCATGGGATTTTCTAGGGAAAAAAAGGATAGACACGTATGACACGGTTTTGTAAATTCAATATATAATTCACTGCGAACGTCCTTAGTAAAGTAACGGCATATTTTTATGTTTTCCTTTTCTATCGGGTATTATGTTTCTTGTTATTGACGATTAGCATACCTGACTATCTACATAAACATATGAATATATTTATATTTGTATCTGAAGCATAATTAATATGAAATACGTGAATTGTTTTTTTATATTAAAAACATATATACATGAATATAGATTTTTTGCGCTAAACACGAGAATGCGTAAATATGTAATATATATATAGGTGTTGTATAATACAGATTCATAATTAATTGTATAAGATTATAATATTTTAATCCATGTTTATTTATCTTCTAAATCACGAAAACCGAAAGATCTCGATTCAGCTCAAAATGTACTGTAAATTAAATTTAAATATTCAAATAAAGGTGATAAGTTGTACTGGAGGAATAATTACCATAAAAAAACAATAATTTGAATATTATAGTTAAGTTAATTAGAGTAGCAATTTGGAATCATACAGAAAAATAATATCGTTTAGAAAAACTGATCAACATCTAACTAATCAAGATTTTATTATATGAAATTTCCTGAACAGCACATTCAACTGTTATTATTATTTTAAGATATATATATATATATATATATATATATATATATATATATATATATATATATTAAACTAATATATTTCGTAATACGAATAAAAGGACAACCGTCAACGAAGAATTTTCTTGTTATGCCTCGTGTCGCTGACATTAAAATAAAGTTCTAGCTGTGTGTGTGTGTGTGTGTGTGTGTGTGTGTGTGTGTGCGCGCGCGTGCGCCGCAAAGGCCAATAACCGTAAAGGCCAATATAGAAATAATACGGCAGGATTACCGAATGGACTCAATGAACTGCACTTTTCTATGGTGATGGGCACTGATGGACTTGTGCGGATGGCCAAAGGATATATAGCAATGATACAGAGAGCATTAGAACGTTTCGTATGAGTATGTTGTTTTAATGCACTATTAGAGTGACGTCGATGCATTGAAGTGAAAATATTGTTGGGTGTTAATTTAAAATTATCTATTATTATTTTTTTTTTCTGTTGTTGAAAAATGTCGCAATATGATTCAGGTATTCTTATATAGCGCTGAAAAAAAAATTTTGTCATTGTATTGAATCTTTAACATTCTCTCTTTATATATATATATATGTGTGTGTGTGTGTGTGTGTGTGTGTGTGTGTGTGTGTGTGTGTGTGTGTGTGTGTACATAATTCATTGTTCAAAATTATTTTGCCATAAAACTCTATTTTTTTTTGTTTTCTTAATTTAAACTTTGCTATGTTAATCTTTTATTTATAATTAATTTCACTGTGCAACTAAAATTGCACGATAATCTTGCGGCGGCCGTAAAATAATTTATCGTATTGAATCGAAACTTTTATTTTAAATATTTCCAAATCGTGTTTAAATTAACGTTTAATCTGCGAAATACAATAATTATCAATATCGAATGTATTTATTAAATATTGTATCGTACACGGGGCTCGATCTTACGAGCGCATATATACCGTGCCGAATTATTCGCGCACATACGATTGTCCCTTTAAACATATATTATTAATTGAACAAATTGTGCGAGCGCACCTGCGCAAAAGTTAATATTCCTGCGACGAAAAAATAATTCATACGACGGGCGTTAGCAGAAAATTTCTGATTATCAAAATTCCCGACGAAACGGCCATAGGACCCGAGCAACATTCAGACGAGAAAAACAGAACGCAACGTTCTTTTAGATAAGCGAAGGTTGAGCGCTTCTCAGAATCGTGAGATAATTTATGATAAAAGCGACGAGGGTCAATTTCATGCTGCGCGCGTGCAGAAGCAGCAGAATTAAATCGGAAACTCGGTAACTTATTAATCACGAAGTTCGTCGATAATCGTGTCGCAATCGCCAATGATCCTCTATTTTCAAGGATCTCCCCCGTCTTCTGCGCGCAACCTACCTTCATGAATCATGAATTTTTCACCAGAGCACGCTCTTACCTTTCGTCGCCGGATCGTTGGGCAATTCCTTTCACGAGGTCTCGTCGACGGTCTTGCCGGCGCGTAGAAAAATCTGCCTCACTTTTCGCCCGCTCGACGTTCGATCGCGTTCGATGGAGTTCGCAAAAAAGAAAAAAAAAAATCGAGATCGGCCTCCTTGATCCATTGGAACGTGTTTTGGCCGCGCAGACAATGAAATAGCAGAATGTTTTATCGGATAAAGAGCAGTTTATGAATAGTTCAATGATGCATCGGATAAGCATTGTTCTCCCTCCGTCCCGTCCAATATCCTCGGGCAAATGGGGCGCGATGAAAAGCTCCGTGAAAATCGTCCTTGCACGCGTCGTCTTCGGAATTCTGGGATTGCCGGCGCAACGACGCATCGGGGATGGACGTTGACGGCCGTTCAAAGCAATTACACGATTACGCTCTCGATGCTCAATTCGTTTTACGACTTGATAAAAGTGCCCAGCGCTCCAAAGTACCCCACCCCCCCCTCCCGCCGCCGCGCTGCTGCCCCTTTAACGAAACTCGGACATATCAAAGTATCATCCGCGTTCGCCTACATTCTTGAAAAATAATGTTGTCATTATTCTCTTTCAGCGTATCTCTCTCTCTCTCTCTCTCTCTCTCTCTCTATATATATATATATATATATATATATATATATATATATAATATATATTTTAGTTCTTTTTTAAATAATTACCGTGACAACCAGTGAATAAATAAATTATTTAGAGTAGATTGATTGTACTGGTCTTACTGTCCATTAGCATTTTCTGCAATTTTAAACTTAACATATTTAGAATTTATCAAAAATTTTTTACATAATACATTACGGATATAAATGGAATTCATCAAGTGTTTCATCATAACTGTATGGACAGTAGGACCGGTACGATCAATATGAAGAATATTTTCATGAATCACGATTCTTGCAAGACTTTGATAAAAATCGATAAACTTTCCCCATTAATCAGATTATTATCCCCTCAATATCGTGAACTTCTTTAACAAAGTTTGCCAAAGTAAATTTTTCCACTAATGACTGAGGTAAGTTTTCGTTAAAATTTTGTTAAAAAAAAAAAAAAAAAATTAATTAATTAGGAAAAAAATATTTAATTGAGGCACGTAAGGTCCTCTTAGCCTAAAACACAATTGCCTTCATTGGCATATTCAGCTCCGCCCCTCAATGGCCCCTGTAATTTCTTAACGGTCCCTCGCAAAGCTGACATCTCTATAATACGAATTTTTCGTAACGCACGCATTAATCAAGAAGGACCAACAACACAGAAAATATATCTCATTCCAATTAGAAAATCCGAAAGTTTATAGTCAAAAACTATAACGCTCCACGATCAGCCTATATATGTTTATATACTATCGACCGCAAAAACGCAAATTCGGATAATTTAATTGAGAAGATCTTCGTGAATGGAATGGATCGAAATGAAAATATAATATATAATAAATTTAATCCAATATCACGCGGGGTCTTCGTAGAGGCCTAAGTAATCTATCTATAATACTATATATGTATATATAATGGAATAACTAAGTATTTTTCCTCTCCTCTCTACGAGGGGTTGTGCATTAGCGCTTATATATATATATATAGGTGATAATAGTAACTGCAATAACGCATGTCATCCGCTATATACCAAATCGGCGCTGGCCTCCGCGGTGTCGTTACATACATATAAACACATAATGGTATAATATACCCAAGATAAACGGGCACTTTGCCCCGCGGCGGGGCGGCGGGGGACAGGAACGGAGAGACGCGCGGTCGTGCAGCTGCGCGCTATACCGCCGCGCGATAAGCTCTCGCTCGCTCGCTCGCCTCGCCTCGCCTCGCCTCGCGCGCGAGCTCTCTCTCTCTCTCTCTCTCTCTCTCTCGCCTCGCGGCTCGCGGCTCGCGGCCCGCGGCTCGCCGCCCATATATATATCAGAGCCTCCCTACGGCACTAGCACGCCAGTTCGAAGTACGCTTCTAACGCCGCCGCAAGTCCTAAACGCCGAACCGACCGCCCGCAGTCCACGCGCTCGAAGTCGCTCCTCTCGCCGTTTAACGCCGCCCACACACCGCCGCCGATAATGAGGTGCTTCGCAATCGTCGCCCTGCTCGCCTGCGCAGCGGCGCGACCCTCCGAGGACGCGTCCGCCGTGCCCCTCGCCCAGGTGATCATGGACGCCCAGAAGAACATCAGCGCCCTCGCCAACAACATCAGGACCCAGCTGAACCTGCCCGATCAGGAGACGGTGATCACCGCGATCAAGGACCACAGCAGCCATCTCGTCAGCAACGTGCAGCAGTACATCGACACCGTCACCAAGGAGGTAATGCAATCGGCCCCTCGGCTGTTTCCCCCTCCCCCCCTGGCACTTTGTCTTTTCTTCTTGGCTCGTCGGCGATGCCCCCCTTGATTCATCGGGGCAAATCGACGATTTATTTCATCGTCGCTTAGATCGGTGTCTTAGGCCGTAGCCCCGGTGCAAAGCCGACAATGCATCCGTCAGTAACGCCGATTATATTCCAATTCGAACCCTTCAAAATAATTAAAATTCGCATAAACGAGATTGCTCTGGAATAGATTTCTTTGAACGTGAAAAAAAAAGAGAGAGAGAGAGAGAAGTAATTGTCTAACGATTCCGGCCTCTTCCGCTTTGATATACGCTGAAAGAAATAATAACACGTGCACGCGTTTAAATCCTCGAAATCTTGTGGTTTCAGTGCTGCATAAATACGACGAGGAAAATAAATTACGTTGAACAAAAAATTAGCGGATTTTTGATTTCGGCCTCCTCTACTTTAATTAATCTCGAGCCTAAAAATAATTGTTGTAAGATCAATAATTAATATCGATGAAATGTGAATATTTGTAAATCTTTGAAATCTCAAGTTGACGAATTCGCGCGTATCGCAGAATTCTCGTGTACAACAGTTGTTAAAAAAAAAAAGAAAATTACTCAACTTTCGCGGTATCCTCCCATGGAACAAACGACAAAATATAAAATATTACTAGCAAGATATCGTAGACGTTAATTCTATTCATCTTAAATTTAACATATGAAAAATTGGTGTAATTTCAGAATGAAAAAAAGCTCGACCAATGATAGATTATATTTTACTTCTACATAAATCTCGAGTCATTACTATGATTATTAATTATCCTCCTCGTTTCTCAACCTCCGCGCAGGCCAAGGAGAAGACCCCCGAGTTCCAGAAGCTCTGGGGCAGCGTGAAGGACAACCTCGACAAGGTAGTCAAGGACATTAACGACAACATCCCCAACGCCAAGGAGTCGGCCGAGCAGCTGCAGAAGCAGTTCAACCAGGCCGTGGAGACGATCGTTAAGGAGTCGAACACGATCGCCGAGGCCGTGCAGAAGAACACGGACTCGGTCAAGGCCGAGTTCGGCGGCCTGACCAAGAAGTTCCTCGACATCGCCGTCAAGGCAAGCGACAGCCTCAACTCCCAGCTGAAGAAGGCCGCCGATCAGGTCACCGCCTCCGCCGCTGCCTAAGCGACCGACCGTCCCGGCTGACTCGCCCCACTCCACTCCCCCCCGCCCCCCAACGAATTTGCGAATATTCGTATATACGAGACGCAGCACCCATTTCATCATTTACATTGTCTCCATTATTTTTTCTTTGTTTATTTTGTATTTTGTTTCTTTTTTTTTTTCTTTCGTTTTGTTACCCAAACCCCATATCATCCACGCGCACCATTATTATTGTCCTCGCATCGTCTCACGCGCCCCTCTCCCCCTCCCCCTTTTTTGTACCACCCGCTCGATGTACACACGGCCCGTCCGGGCACGTTACAGAGAATGTTTTTTTTTTTTTTAAACGTTAATAAATAAAGAACAAGATCGTTGTTATTTTTTAAAAAACAAAGCAGAAAAATGGTCTTTCGTTTCTTGTACCCTTCTACCACCTGTCCCGTTCCTTCGTCTCCTTATTCGTTGTTCTCCGCCGTCTGCGTTGGGAAAAAATTGTCGGATACGAAAGTGAGAGGGAGAGAGAGAGAGAGAGAGAGAGAGAATTGTAATCGCGAACGATCAATGATTATTGGGACAGCGACAAACAAGTCAAACGTAGTTACACATCTGGCTGTACATGCAACGTTTGCACAAACTATTTTCTTAGCGCGTTCGAATATATATATATATACATAGCCGCTCAAACGGAATTCTGCGTTCGAATCGCGCGGATTGAGTCAACAACGGATTACCGCGCGTTTATTAAAATGCCGCACCGCTCGCGACCAGCATATATAATGCGTCGGGATAGACAAAAATATGTTTTCTCACTGACGAAAGAGAAAAAAAAAACAAAAATAAAAACAAATGCACGTCTTTAATGGAATGAATTTTCAAATATTGTCGAAATCGTGCAAATTACCGATATGGAAGTTCGAAGTAAAACTTTCGATAGACGTACACAGCATGACTTTATCCACGTATCCACGCCGCCACGTCCGAGTGGCGCGCTAAAAAGATTTACACGTATAGAGACCATTGTTATTCGTGTGCGGCGTTAACAACGATTCGTAAATCAATTACGAAACTATCGGAGAGAGGTAAATTTTTACCCCATGCTTATACAAAAATATTAAAAATAATGAAATAGCAAAGTGTACCGAGTGTAACGATCTACACCCGGATTTGATAATCGAACGGTTGGGCGAAATAATTTTTCTCTTTTCATTGCCCCCGAAGATATCAACGGCGAAGTGTACTTTGATGGATTTATCAAGCACGATTCGGAGCTTCGTTCGGTTTTTTTTTTTTTTTTTTTTTGTTTTGTTTTGTTTTGTTTTCAATATCCGATTTCGCAACAAGATAGACCTTGCGCTGCGATAAACTTTTTCAGAAATTCGGAATTCAATACATAACGCTTCGTTGATCGAATCAACGAGATTAAGCGCTTCTCGCACTGGATTCTGTTTGCGCCGTTAATCTTGTACGAGGGGGAGGGGCGGCACGTATCGCTTCTTAACGTTTAAGAACCAAAAGAAAAAGAAAAACGAGAAACCAATCACTCGATCGTCGACCAATGAACTTGATAATGCAATTGTGACGGAGAACAAAGGGTGCGGAAAAAGAATCGACGTGTTCATCGCGATTGCGATGCGTTGGATGTCGGTCGGATTTGGTTCCCCCCCCCCCCATCCTTCCGTCCCAAGCGACAGTCTCTAAAACAAGTTACGGATATCAGCGGTGCTCGAAGGCCGCGCCGTAAAATCGTGCCCGCGCCTTTTTGCACGTCACAAGTGTTTTTTTTTTCTTTCCTTCTTCTATTTTATTAGTACGCGATAACGTTCGAGGGGCACGAGTTTGCGCGTACGGCGCGGGCTCGTCGAAGATCGAGAGCTATTGTAAAAAGAAGAAAAAAAAAAAAAAAAAAAAAAAAATAACACGACGAAACGAACGCTGCGTTATTGTACGATTCGTAAGTCAGGTGACAAAAGCTAAACGTTTCGTATAAAACGCTACTACGTACATTATGGAGCTGCGTAGATGCAGGGAGAAGTAACGATTAAAGAGTCGAAAGAAGAGGATATAAGAGAGAGAGAGAGAGAGAGAGAGAGAGAGAGAAAACATTAATGTAATAGCGGTTCGTTTCGGCGAGCCAATGAATCAGCAATTGTGTCGTCTGCACCTACGTACATGCACACATATGCACATAGATATATATATATATATATATATATATATATATATATATATATATATATTGTGTAATTGTGTACGTTTGTGCGCGCATGTGTGCGTATGCGCGCATACACGCGCTACAAATTGCAAGCTCTCGGCTATTATAATTGCAGCGGTACTTAAAATCGCGCTCCTGCTCCACTTACGGGGCGTTTTGTAATGGATTCGTTCCGGTCGTTCGGTTTTCTTTTTCCCGCGCCTCGCCCGTCCCCCCCCCCCCGCTTCGACAGTCCAGTAGGCGAACTGCGATACACATATAGATATACTTTGATATGATTATCGAAATTTCGAGCTCCATTGTAATTGCGCCCGGTCCTGTCCATCCATGATTTCAAACCGGACGGGTAAGGTTTGCAAATTTTTTTTTGTTGCACACTTAAAAAATGTGATATCAATTAGTACGAAGAGAAGGAAAAAATTTAAAAGCCAAGTTTCTTATAATGGAAAATTACTAGTATTAAAAATAATGTCTTTACCATCGACTAAACGATTAAAACGAACTTTATCTAGTTCTTTTTTTTTCTTTTTTTTTTTGGTTTTTTGATCGTCGAGTGCACATTTCTGAGGATTCGCAACGTCGTGCGCCGATTGGCCTGAAAAAAACAATAAAACCGATAGGAATTGCCAAAATTGGGAAAATATTTTTGTAGAATAACGATGTAAAACGTTCGAATATATCGCCGATAACGCGCTTATTTTATTTCTCTTTTTTTTTTTTTTTATTTGCCGGGAAGAAATATCATAAATTTGCCGAGCGATCGAACGGTCGCGCGCTCGTGAGTCACTGCGTCCGATTAGAAATTTATATTTGACGAAAGAAAAAAAGGAAAAAAGAAAAGGAAAAAAAAACGCGAATGATATTCTCACTTTTTACGAGATCGCGAGCACGCCGCGAGGATACGCCGTCGTTAGCCGATGACTCTCAAATAAAGCAATAGCGAATAAGCCAATGGCTCTTCCCGCTGACTAAATCATTTTTATTACGTCGCGTTTATAATTGAACGACTCGCGTTATTATAAATAGTCGAGTATTATTGACTCGCGTACGAGGTGATACATTTCCTGGTTCAAAAAAAAAAAAAAAGAAAAAAAAATTAAATGGTAATAGTATGCGTAGCAATTGGATCACGTATCGTTAAAAAAAAAAAAAAAAAAAGATCTAAAGAAAAATTGCCACGTCTATGAGATTTACCATTCTGGAAGATTGTCGAAACGAACGTTTGAAAATTTACCACGACTGTGACGTCGGAGAAATTTATTAGAAACTGTGCCGATAGTTTTTGGTATATATATTTTTTTCTTTTTTTTACAGTCCGCGATCGATTTACTCGCTGCTAGCTATTAACAACAACTGGGAGTAAAATCTGCCATAACGCCGCGTAACTCGACGGATAAGTTTCGACCCCGACGTCGCCTCGATTTCAAATAGAGCGTACTTCGGTATTCCTCAATTTTTGCCGATTCTTACGGGACTCGATCCATTTCCACCTATTGTCAAGGTTTATTCGCTGTTTCATTCTCGAAATTGACCCGATTCAACCTGTCCGAAACGTCCCGAAACTCGACACGATAAAGAAAAATTCAGACAATAAAATTACGTGCTCAAATCCTCTATTAATGTCAAATTATGTATACAGTGATTGCTTTGACAATTCCATCGCGAAACAACGAGAGAGAGTGAGAGGCATATTTAATGAAAACGTCGTTTTAACAATTAATCATAGAGCTGTAGATGTACAAAAACTATTCGAGCACTTAATATATATTTATATAAATTAGGTGTGTATATATATATATAATTTTTCTACAATATATTATTATTCGTAACTTTATACAATGCCGGTTAAAACAATCAAACGCATCCTATATTACACCGCACGATACACATGATAAAAGATACTCATTATACATCTATACATACTTTTTTAACGGCCTCTGATTAATCTCTATACCGCGTAACAGTCATTACCATAACTAGACCGACAACAACGACAACAGCAACAATAATCGTTATCGTTGTATTCCCCCAACGCCAATGGCTCGTACGATGCGCATATTGCAGCATACGTATGCGTATGCGTAGCGCGCGCGCGCTCCTCACTCGCGCGAGCGCTCCTCGGACGCCTCCTCGTAGCGCGACGAGGAGTCGTAGCTGGCCGAGGACGGGTAGCTGGACGGAGACTCGAGCATCATCTCGCGATGTAGCCGATGGTAGTCGGGCTGCCGCGGCCCGTGGCGGGCCCTCGCCGACTGGTGGCGGCGCCCCTGGCCGCCGGGCCCGTCCGACGCGTACGGCATGCCCGGCACGAGCTGCAGCATGCCCGTGGCCGCCTTGATCACCCGGCCGATCGTGCGGGTTGCCAGCGCCTCCCAGGGACTCCGGCAGGCGGCGCAGTGACGCTCGGGCCTCGGCCGGGCGGCCGGATAGACGCGGTCCCGGCGATGATGCGGCTGCCGCTGCTCCTGGCGTTGATCGGCCTCGGCGGACGCGCCTGGCGGCGCCGCCCAAGTCTGCGAATGAGGCAACATAGCGAACAGCGATGCGTTAATACATCTATGTATATATGGGTGTGTGTGTGTGTGTGTGTCTGTCTTTTTTTTGCTTTGTTTCGTTCGCGCGTATTAGGATTATTATGTATGTATGTATATATATATGGAAATTGCTTGCATAATGCGTGCATAATAGTTTCTTTCAGCAGCAAAGAAGAAAAAGAATCAAGGGCCTCGAATGCCGTCTGATCTTGGAATCGGCGATACGCAATAACAATGATATAATTGCACTTCTTGCCGATATTACACGCGTCCGGGAGCAGTGCGTAACGCGTCATCGGCGATATGTTTATATTTCACGGTTAAAATCTCGATAAGATATTTGAGAAATTTCAAAGGCTCCGTTTTTCTCTAAAAAAAAAAACGAGCTTGGGCCATGCACAAAATACCAAACTAAGGCCAAGCATTTGGCAAGATCGGAGCATGACGCCTCCAGGCCTCATTCCTGCCCGGCACTGTAATGCACACGGTAATTATTTAATTTTTCATAAAAAACATTTCGAAGATTTCCTAAGCCTCAAAAATATTATTACCCTATGGTTTTTTGTAGGTACTGAATACCATTCTTCAATCAAACATTCAAAAGTTGAAATAGCGGATTTAAGTTGGCGACCAACTTGAACTCAATTTTTTTTTCACTGATTATGCTGGAAATAAGCGAAATCGGTGAAATATGTATTCTATGAATTTGAGGGGGGGGGGTGAAAAACTATATAACTAGTTTTCTACCCAAAGTGGTCACACTTCCCATATTAGAGTAAACTTGATTTTTTTGAAAGGAAATCTAATTCTTTATAAGAAAAGTTTTTTATTAAACTGACAATTGTCGAATTTGAAAGAATGATTTTCGCACGGATCTATACCATAGATAGGTCACTAGATTCGATCGATTGTTACACAATACTTACCTTACATTGTAGGAAGTATTAAATTATAGGTGCTTATTTGCTTTCCGGGACAAAGCATCTTAATCACATTTTACAATTTAACATATACGGTATATTTAAATATCTGCGAATTTTAATTCAAATTTATTTTCTGTGTTCGAACAAGAAACTTAATGCAGAAGGAAAATTAAATCGACGATCGAAACGTGCAGTAGCAACGTTTGTATGTGTTGTCAAGGTATCGGGCTACCGTAATCTTTATTATTGCTTTATTAGTTTCTTGATTAGTCAATGGATAATCCGCTAAGATTGCGATAAGCTCCATTCTTTCTCTTTTGTTTTCTTTCAATTAAGACATTGCACTTTATGCGCTTTGTTTTTTTTTTTTTTAGAAAATCAGTACTTGATACAAATTAGAACTGTCGCTCGCCAAAGAGTTAAAATTTTAATGTATTTGAGAGTCCAAGTTGGTCTATAGACTGAATGTCAAAAGTTATAAGTATGCCAGAGCAGTATAATACGCAAATTTAAACTACGCAATCATACGTCCGTTATAATGGATTCGAATGAAATTTCCATAGATATAAATATCTTTGAATACGCATCTTCATCGTAGTATAATCGAAAGATTCTTTTTTAAATTCATCGTACTATTAATACTCCAAATCTAGGCTTGGCCGTGCTTTACAAAAAAAAAAAAAAAACTGCACTGCTCGCGTTTTCTAATTAATCCCATCGAAGTGACATCGCCCATGGGCCTTCTTTAAAATTTCGTAGACGACGGACATCGCGCAATATCCGTGGATTTCGTGATTATTCGCGAACGCCCGACAAATCGATTACCTCAGTCTCAAGTCGTAGAGCTTACGTTGACCGTACGAGGGAACGGAGCTCGAAAGTCGTAAATTACTCGTTTGCGATTTACCCGCAGCTCAAAGCTCCCAATAAAAGAGAACAACAAAAAAAAAAAAAAAAAAGAAAAAGAACGAAAGAGAAAAAAATCCTTATCGCGGCACTAAAAATTAAAAACTGCGTGCACGCCGTACTTACGTAAACGTAAATCCCGCGATCTATCGGGGCATTAAAAAAAAAAAAAAAAAAAAAGCAACGTACAAAAGATCCCGTGACAAATTGCAAAGAAAAACAGAGCCGTTCTGCTGGGCGCAATTAAAGTCGCGAAACGCCGCGATCGCGGTTAATTAATAAAACGCCGGACGAGAGAGCCGCGAGCGAGATGAAAATCATTTCGCTCGATCCGTCGTGGTTCAATTTGCCGAGCGCACTTTGTCCAGAACGCCGTTGAAGAATCCGATGGGCGCACTTTACGCAACGGGCGGCCGAGTAATTTGACGCTCGATCGCGAGCAAGTATAAGACGCCCGGCGTTTGAAATTCTAAATTAACATTATTAATCTTCAATCTTTCTTTCCTCCCTCCTCTCATTTGTCAATTTAAAACGAACGGCGTGAGTCGCGAGAGGGAGGATCGACGCATAGACTCAATGACAATCGCTAAAGTCAATTAACGAAATTAATACAACGTATATCCTCGCACAAATGCCTTTTGATTTTGAAATTTCGTTTCGCGTTTCCAATTCTTTGGCCCGCAATGGCGTTAGATTACGATAAAACGTTTAAAAATTAATTTCCAATTGATTAAAATTCTTCTAATAGTTAGAAATGATCGAGCGATTAAACGTTCCGTAATAAATGAATTATAATTTATAATTTAAAAAGAAAAAAAAAATCGAACTACCGATATCGAGAGCGATAAAATTTTACATTACTATTCCGTTTTACGTTTAGAAATCCGTTTGAGCTTTAACGCGCGACTATATACTTCGTCGTTCGTTTTTGTCCCACGGCACGAGTCTATAATTATCGTAGATGACGCGCGCGTCACATCATTATATCGTCAACAATCGCTGGAAGAATGCCAAAATTTTTCTATCGCACGACGTTCGACGGCGGCTCTAACAATGAAAAAGGCAAAAAAAAAAAAAAAAAAACAAACAAACAAAAAAGAAAGAAATTATCACCGTCCTCGAAAAGAATTTTTCGCTTTCCGATCGCGCCTCGTCCGAGATGGAGCTTACTTACCTCGAACCGTAAACGCGAGAGCAATCCTGCGCCCTATAAAAATCGGCGATTTACGATATCGCGGAAGCCGAAATGGCCCGATTCGCGATTGGGCTGCGGCTGACAATGAATATAATTCCACGTCTCGGGAACATTTCTAACGTATGGCTTTATGTAGGAAACTAAATTTTTTTTTTTTTTTTTTTTTTTTTTTTCAAAATTGCAGCCTCAAAGAAACTCGACGATTTCCGTAGATTTTAAACTACTTTTTTTATGTTGACGGTTGAACAATAATGCATGAATTATAGTATCATAAAAATTATTATATCGAAGTTTTATATATTTCACGAATGTCAGTCTTTTCAAAAGCAGCCATTATAATTGCCACTAAGATTCTCGTAAATCAAATTATCTCGTTCCTATTTTAAAAACAGAATGTCCCACCGAATGTTTAATCATAAATATTCTCCATATACACGTAACAGAATCCAGTTGACATTTTCGCTACAGTGAAGATTCGTAATTTCGATAGGGGTCGGAACTATATATTGTCAAACTAAGGTCAACTCCTTTTGGTTTTCCATTGGATGATTATTTCGTGCAAATATACAACACGCAGACTATATCCGTCCACAATGAAACCCCAAGAAATTGAATTCCAATGTTTCGTACGTTTTAAGAGTATAAACTTATCAAGATTCTAAAGAATCTTATCCATTTTTCTGTTTTATATTATTTTCGAAGAAAAAAAAATGAAAAGCCCGTACTTTCTTGGAATTCTACAGGTAAATGAATATTTTAAAAGACGTACTTTCAATACAATCTATACCGAAATTCTGTCAGGAGGTAAAATTTAACTTTTCTGAATTCAGATATAATTTCCTTTCAACATTAATCATGTACCGTTAACAATTGTCGCATCGCGTTTCACCCAGGTGCGCGAAACTTCGATTAATTATAAAGTCCATATACGTTGTTTGGTATTTATTACAAAAATATTATGCCGCAATAGAAAATATTCTAGAAATGTGTCGAATAAATATTAATTCTTACAACAACAAAAAATGGTTAATTTTATTATGTAAACTTAATGCAAATTGCACTTTCATCGATCTATCGGCTTATTCAAGCTAGAATTTGCTCAATTGCAATGGAACATATATCAAAATGTACAAAATGTATCGAAAAATAAAAATATTTTAGTAGGATTTTTTTTTTTTGGCTAACTTTTGACCCGTCATTTAGAATTCCAAACACGCGCAATTATGGAAATTTATTCTGAAAAATTAAAATATCGATCAATTACCAAATCGAATAATTTTTCGGTGCGCTCGAATAATATATATATATATATATATATATATATATATATATATATATATATATATACACGGAATTCATCTATTCCAGTCTCCGTCAGCGAGACTTCCACATCTTATACCGTATTAGGGCACGGGGACTTTCCCAACGAATTCTAAAATTTTCACGTAAAAGTAAGGCGCTTCCACTCCAGATTATTATATACGCGTCGTAATAAAGATGGCTTTTCACAAATATTTACACGGGGTGGGGGGGAGCGTGGAATTGTTAATTCAGCCTCAATTCTGACGAAAGATACCGTTCGAAATTTGCGTATCTCGCAGACGCAAGTGTTGCACAGCGCCTCTTATCGTCTCGTCTCGTTTGTGTTAAGTATATCTTATATATATATATATATATATACTATCGTGTTTATCCGGTATTATTTCACAAAGGCGCGCGCCCACATGCGCAGTACGCGCACACGTATGTCAACTATCTATTAGCGTATTATACGTAACTTTCATTTTTATCCCCGCGACTTTTTAACCCAGTGCATTTGTTTTGTTTTCTTTCTTTTTTTCCCCTCGGTTCGATGTAAATTATCAACGTTATTAAAAAAAAAAAAAAAAAATTCTAAAAAGATTCCAGAATACTGTCGAATAATTCCATTGAAACGAACGTTTCCGAGCTTTTTCTACATTGAATTATAAAAAGCCATACAAAAGTACTTATTCGGGGTGTATATTTAATTTTTGAACTTATCAATGTTATTTTTTTCCTTGCTTAATATTCTGCCAATTGCAAATAAATAACATTTATTCGCGTAAAGATTGACTTCCTTTAACCATTGCTTAATATTGATTTGGAATTTGAATTTGTTATTATTCATTGTAAATAATTATTGCTTTTATATAATAATTTTCATTTATCGAGTCTTGGATCAATTTTTTTATTCGCATCTGCATAATTGTTGTATAAATTAAGTATTTAAAATTTGACGTTTTAAATACTTAATTTATAAAACTAAATGACTTTTGGTTAAAATAACGCGCGCGCGCGCGCGCGTGTGTGTGTGTGTGTATGTGCGTGCGCGTGTGTTTTCGCGCACTAACGTGTGGGCATGTGTTTTATTAAAAAGCCCGTACTTCCTGAATTCCGTGTCGCCTGTCTTGTTTTCAGATTTGATCGTGTATTGATAACCGTGCAAATCATAAATAAGAGGTCAATCATTAATTGCGCAAGACTCGACGGGTAGAGGTGACTTCGATCTTTGCCGATATCTGAAGGAAACGCCAAAATCTCGTATTCGTTACGCAAAATATTGTTTCAGTTGTTTTTCGTTACTTATCATCCTGCTTCTCATTGATTAGATTTATATTATTCGCTCGATAATCATATATATATATATATTTATTGCTATTCAAAGTTGAAATTGGATTTTGAACAAGCATTGGAAGAATAAAAAAGCATAGCAACGTATATTGGCATTTTGACACACAAATTTATAGTATCAATGAAATACTTATAAATCCATCAATTGTTCGATGTGTATGTGCGCATGCGTGTGCGTACGTGCGTACCTGCGCGCGCGCGCGCGTGTGTGTGTGTGTGTGTGTGTGTATATTATGGAAAGTGTGTCAAAAATCAGGAAATAATAACGGAAATCGTTTTGAATTAATAA
Source organism: Sycobia sp. Sy_11 (assembly GCA_018907035.1). Taxonomy (NCBI): domain Eukaryota; kingdom Metazoa; phylum Arthropoda; class Insecta; order Hymenoptera; family Epichrysomallidae; genus Sycobia; species Sycobia sp. Sy_11. The sequence continues at coordinate 237,402 of JACCIC010000104.1, forward strand.
GAAATATTAGGATTGAAAATATAGAAAGCTATAAAAGTTTTTATGTATTTACGACCGGAAAATTGCTACACTATGGCGCATTGCCTTATTTACTTCTTTTATACGCGGATTCTATATCTAAATAGGGCTATCCGTACAGTTAAACTACACTCTTTAAAGTTTTTCAATAAAAATGTAAAACGCGTTTATATCCAAAGTATATATAACGTCATTATTATATCCCATTTAGCTTACTTTCGAATTAGTGTCAAGTAATTTTGAAAAAGTTTTTGATAAATGTACTCAAATATAACCAATTTGTATTTTAACATGTAGAAACTCCATGCTTTATTTTGATAATATAAAAAATGGCATACACTCTTATGCAGTAGAATCTTGTGCAGTGAATGCTTACAATAGAATTAACTAAAATTTTGATTGGTGATAATTATCATCACCCTTTTTACGTCATAATTGTAAAGATTCATATAAAAAATAAATGAGATAATGTTTGTTATAATGAAATAATTTCTTTAGTTTGGTAGAAAATGGTGTTCGTCTTATTCGAATTTTCAATTTTCTAAAATAAAATCAAACTTTATATGGTTCTTTTTTTTTCTTAACAACCGAAATACTCTCTTCCAAATTAAAAATATTATTTTTACTTGAACAAATTGGCATTGTTTGTGTAAATTTAACAAATCGATTGAAAAAACAAAACAAGACAACGTAAAAAAGAGACAAACAAACAGAACGTTTCACTTAAAGTTTACGGTGTTAGTTGTTAATTTATTAATATGCAATAATAATACTCGCAATCTTTAAAAAAAAATTAAACAATCATATGTTTCTCATAAAATATTTTGTTTTTTCACTTTTCCTCGGCTAACTCATTTCTTTATTTGTAGACTACAGGTTAATCTATGAGAACGAAACTTTGATACTTTACTCCATCGAATCAAGCGAGCTGCTTCTTACATAGCTTAAACATACAAAATGATATAGATAGGCCGAATTACAGTAAATTTATATCAAATTATGAAGAAAGAAAAAAGAATGATTTATAACCGAGGTATTTTTTTTTTTTTTATATAATATATATACAGCGAGACTCTCAGAGCTTTTTAGGTCAATACTAATAGCGCGCGCGCGCGCGCAACGAGTGTAAATATAGAGAGGAAATGCCCATTTGCCTCGACGGAAGAAAAAGAAAAACAACGATAAAGGCGCTATACAAATATATACCATGTAATGCGCCCATATATACCATGTAAGTCACGCTGGATGACGCCGTGCGGGAGGCATTCAAAAATTGTCCTAATACGCGCCGGTCGCGCAAGGAAAGGTCCCCTCCCCCCTTCCGCCACCCTCGAAAAAAAAAATCGTGCATTCTGGCCGTACATAGAAGTTAAGAAAATTAAAGCGCGCGCGCCACGTTTTTACGAATGCTTAACAGGTGCACGCGGGAACCCCTCCCCCCCCCCTTAATTCAAACGGCATACTAGTACGCATTTTGAATATAATTATATTGCCGACTGACGACGGACATTTTAAAGAAATTTATAAGATAATTCTTTCCACACTGTAATTTTTTTTTTTTTGTTTCACGAAGATATTCGACAAAAGAGCTCTATTATGATGACTAAAAGATCTAACGAATGCCCACTGCATATATGAGTTTTATTAAAGATGAAAAAGAAAACTGTTTCTAAATATATTAAAAACTTATTCGTCTTAAGTAATGAAATAAACTTATCTAGAAAGTGAAAAAGGATTACTTTTTTTTTTTAAACCAAAAACACGTTATGATGCTTTCATAAGGAACGAAAAGCAATTCTACTATCTGAAACTTTTTCCAACAACCGATGTCAAAAAGAGATCACGCTCGAATCACGTGATAGAATTAAAGTAGAATATCCATTATCAAAACGTCCTGTTCAGGAAATTACGTTAATGGTTAGATACGTGAATTTCTATAATCTCTTTGGCAATTATTCAAAATAAAATAATTGAGAATGATTGTATTGAGATGATTGTCGAGAAAAAAATATGGATCGCCACCTGTTAGTCGATGGCGGAACTGATTAAGCGTGTTTAATACTTTTCAGTTAGTTGAAATGCATACATAATAATTCTAGGATTTTAAATTTCTTCGCGAATGTTTTTTCTTTTTTTTTTTTGTAAATGGTCGAAAAAAATTATTTTGTCAATTCTTATTGAATGCTTTAAGGAGCCGTTGAACTAGATATATTATCGTTATATGCAAAATTAATCTTTTTTTACAAGATTATATTTAAACAATATATTATTTAAATTTTTGTACTAATCCATCTCTTTGTGGGCGTCTATTTTACATTACTGGAAAGTTTCGAGCAACTTCATCAAGCAATGTCGAAATGACGATTCATTTATAAGCATTGATTATAACATTTTAAAAATAATCTCATGTCCGCACCGATTAATGACTTTGTTAAAAAAAAAAAAAAAAACTTTGAAACGACGTAGAATCGATAAATAAATGTATAAATAAAGGGGATGCTTAATTAAAAATTTCAATAACTCGCTATTTAAAAATAAGATTATTTAAAAAGAGAGCACTGACAATTCGATCGGTAAAGATTGTATTACGCCAAGCCCGTGAATTATAGCGAGCGTCCCAGTTAATTGTTATAATGGGCTTTCGATTACGCCTCTTTACCGATTGAGTAAAACTTACTATATATTGTTTAACAATATTATATGTAAACATTGGCCTCGTGTAAATTGTAATCAATGACGCCTTTCTTACGTCTGTTTGAAATTGCTGCAAAATGAGAATAGTTTTAAATTGTTTCAACAGAGAATTCTAAATAAAATTTTCAAAACTTTCTCGAGTCTATACAATTTACTGAGTTCTTTGGAAACTTGGCAGCCGTATAAAATAGACGCAAATGAAGCCTGCGATGAAGTAAAGTTTTCAATAATTTCATATTTACACGTGTGCCGTCTAATTAGGAACCCCGGTACTCTGTGCTCGATCGGTAAGAATCGACTTCTTTAGTCCCTTAAAAGGTGGGTCTATCGCGTTGGATCGATTGTCGTTCGTCTAGGTGACAAGGTCAACGCGTCCCGTTGATCGCGAGACCGCGTCGTGTGTATTTTTGAAAAGAAGGCCGATGCACTCACCCACTGACAGATCGTCAACAGCGCGAGACAGAAGCAGAGCCGCGCGGGGGCGCGTCCTCTAGCGGTCGCCCTGCCGCCCCTGCCGCCTCTCGACCTCATCGTCGTCGTATCTCACGGTTCCGGGGGATGCGACGGGGACGCCCGGCGCTCATCGTCAGGCGCCGCCTCCGCGGGCCGCCGGTCGCTTTATGGAATTTGCAAACTCCCGCCGATATGGACTTCCGGGAATGCTCTCACCTCCTCTCTCTCTCTCTCTCTCTCTCTCACATTCTCGTCCCTGGCGCTTTCTCGTGCTTTCTCTCCTTCTTTCTCTCTCCCTCTCTCTCTCTCTCTCTCTCTCTCCCTTTCCTCGTAAATTACAATATTACATATATTTATATATATATATATATATAAACTGCAAAGACGACTTCCGCGTATATAATTCGGCGACGCGCAAAAAGGAAAGGAACTGCGACTCCAATCGGCCGTACTCGAAGTTCCAAGGAGCGTCGTTCTTGCATCCGCTATCCGCTCCTCGCGCCGGGTACGTTTGTTTTATAATCGGGACTTGGCAGCCGCGGCGACCGAGGATCTGTCGCGGGCCCCCTGTCGTACAGCCGTGTCGCCGTGTCGTCGACGACGACGTCGACGACGCCGCCGGGAGGGGGGAGGACGCCAAGCCGGATGGAACGCCCGATGGTCCTGCAGACGCTGCTGCTGTCCCTACTGCTGGTGCAGCTGCCGCCGCTGGCTTACTTCCGCAAGGACGCGCTGGCTAATAATATGATCGACGTGAAATTGCCGCACTGCATGCTGCCCGACATCAAGGTCTCTCTCTCTCTCTCTCTCTCTCGCTCTTTATTCTCTCCGCGAGGTTTCTTATCGCACGCGCCGCATTCTCTCTCGTTTACTCTCCCGTGCTTTTTTGGGCACGCGCGCGTGCCTTTTCTGTCATTACAAACGGACTAAGGCGACAATTGCGATCTGCCGTAATGCCGCTGATTCGAGCAAACCCCGGTAACGATATATGTATAATAAAAGTAGAAAAATATTTCGGTCTTGCACGATAAACAAAGGTGAATGATTCATTTTTTTCTCCTTTTTTTTTTGTTGTTTGCTTGATTAAACAAATGGAGAGAAATAAACATAGCAACAATCTTTAAGTGCATCTTAACTATAAATAATCTTAGATTCAGTTCGGGCATGTGCAGGATTACTTCCTTCTTGAATGAAAATGAAAAGTGTGACGGAAAATTTACAAAAAAAAAAAAAAAAAAAAAAAAATAATAAAGCGGATCGAAACATGGCATCGAGGCATCGAGTATCGAAAAAAACAAATCGAACCAAATTTGATTTTGTAATTATAATACAAGCAAACGAAGTTACTTTCAATCTTCAATTTCCTAGAATATATTGATTTATAACATTGAAATGAAATAACGCGCAGTGTCACGTAATTGTGTGGCATTTGTTAAATATTGCACATTCTTGGTGCACACCAAATTTCTGTATAGAGGAGTGGAAGGGAGAGGAGTGACGCGATACTGTAAACAAAAAGTAAATGCAATCATTTCCTTTTTCAAATTTATACCGATTTTCTACAGAAACAGGGTGGCAGATAAGCGAATCTCGACATTTGCATTTAGGGCGGATGAGAGTTGAATGGGGAACAGCAATCTTTCATAGAAACATGATCTCCTATATTTGTTGCTATATATTCTCTTTTAAAATCGCTACCGATCGCGACAATTATTACACGACAATAAATTGATATTTTCATCTGTCTAATTATCGAATTTTATTACCTCACTTATATCAATATAATCTGAATTGATCCAGATTATGATAGAAATAAAATAGGATTAATGTCTATAGAGTCCAGTTCGGGAGGAGGGCTCGATTCCAGCTCAAATCAAAGTTATACATTGAAGAGGAAAAAATATTATAAATAAGATGTATAAGGATAACTTTACAATTTCGTTAAGTAGATACATATACTACTTATAATACACGCGATTATATTACTCCTTTGTAACGCACGACTCTGTTTATAGTACCGTCAGTGATCCATACAGGTGGCGAACAGCGCATTTTTTTCGGGCACGAAAGCAAATTAACAATCCTGAAAATACTAATGCTTGTCATGTACAATACAATTGCACAGTTTTTATCGATTTTTAACGAGTTCTTTTCCAATTTTTTTTCCTTTATATATCATATATAATTTTTTTCTTAAAATTTAAATTATTCCGAATAAAATTTAAGATTGTTAAAATATAAATTATACTTAAGTCGACTGCTGTGAATTAAATTAATAATTATTTTTATCGACCTTACAGCCTTTATACAATAATATACTGTAATACAATAATATACTATAATTTACTCTAAACAATCATGTAAGTTTAGACTAAACAATAGGTTTGTGGTCCTTGAAGATGAACCGGAGAAGTTCGAAACGTCGGTCATTTAAGTTAAATTTAAACTTAACGTGATTGGGACAGTCAGGTTATCCTTTACTAACATAGAATGTAGATTATTTTATTTTTAGTACTATTTCCATTTCAGATTCTAGGGGGTCATTATAAACACAAGGACAGTCCGACTGCCATTATATTATCATAGTATATTATTGTATGATAAGAATGTAAGACTGATAAAAATAGTTATTAATAAAAATTTTAAATTGATTTTAATACCTCCAGATCTTCTACTTTTCTTCTATTTATTATTTTATACTTTTTTAGAAATCTATTTGATGTCCAGAGAGACAGGCAGACTGATAGACGAAAATTTTAAGGATCTCATATATATGATAGAGAATGTCCGATGTGACCGAGTAATGAATTGATTCGCTTATTCATTCATAATTCATGCCTATTAAACCGCTAAAATCACAAACTGGGAATTTTGATAAAATATTACGAATCTTCTATGAAGATGAAAAGGGGTAAAACGTCTTTGTTTTACATTTTTAATTCAATTTTCTAATGATCTAACATCGATTTTTGTTTGTAATGGTTTCTTATGAGGATTTCGTACCAACCAAACAACCGTTTTTATATAGGCATATAATTTATTATCAGATTTCATTATTAAAGTTAATAAATTTTTTTTGTAACTAACATTATGATTTTTATTATTAACAAACGTTATTTTCAATAACTTTCGATTTTAATTTGAAGTTTAAATTTAAATCTTTTCATCGATAAAAGAATAATATTCAAAGGAAAGTATAAACTATATTGAAACATATATTCAATAAGCCGAATAAAATTTAATTGAATGAATACAGAAAAGTAATTATGTAATAACAAATTTCTGAATTTTCCGAAATCTAACTGTAAGAAATGTAAATGGATGAAATTCTTTTATTCTTTTTTTTCCTTTTTATTAAATACAAAAAATTTTAACTCAAATTTTCTACATAAATTGGAAAAGTTTATATTAATATTATATTACGAAATAATAGACAGAGTATATCTTAATTGTGACTTTCGATATAATGTATACATGACATAGCGATATAATGTAGTTAACTTACATTACTTACCAATTCAAAGTTTATAAATTTACATCAAACTTTATTTATAACTGATATGACAATACTTACTTTAAACGCCCGAAGAGTATAATTCGATCTGCAAGTTAGATTGCAGTTGTAATTTTAACATTATACTTCAAATATTTATATTATTATGCATAATATTTCTGGATATATATAACGCTAATCTTTACATAATAGATTTCTTTTAGATTTCGTCTTCATAATCACCTCGATGATAATTTTTATTGTCGTGCGCATACTCTGATCAGTCGTATAAGCAAAAAACCTGCAGTCGCATAATTTTTATCGGTTTTAATTTTTGTAAGAAATGTTTTTTTACCTACATTCTCTTTATCGTACCGTCTAATTTTAATTATATATATATATATATATATATATATATATATATATATATATATATAATAACTTACTGAGAACTGCATAAGTCTTATTCTCATATTTATATCACTTAGCTTCTACACAATGAACCGTAATTTATCAAAAGTGAAGCACTCAGCGTTCATTCTACTAATGTTGTTATATGTATTAGAGGTATATATATATATATATATATATATATATATATATATATATATAGAAACTAGGCTACGTCAGAGAACGCATTCACTTGATATATATATATATATCCAAGATTTATATTAATTGATAGCGCCATTAATGTTATATCCGAAAGTTAATGAATTAACTGTATCATACTGAAAAATAATTGAAAGATTGATTTCGTTTATACACAACACTTGATTTTCATAATCAATAACTAATTATATTATATAATTTATATGAACAATCATAATGTCTCATAGTGTCGTAAAAACCAGATTAATATTAGATATGAAAAAGTTATTATTCTTTTGCGAATAGAGACGTTACATAATTATCTATATACTGTTTTCTATTATCGTTACATTCAGATTTAATTAATCTTCATTTAATAACTTGGATCTTTTAATTCAATACCATACAGCATTCGAAATTACATTGATTTCTCTTTTTTTTTATCTTGATTTTAAATTGATACTTTTTCTTGTATTTCTTCACTGATTTATGAACGAAATAATTGAATTTCTCTATTTTATTCAGTGATTAATAGTTCGTAATTTTTCATACCAGTTGCTAATTTGTCAAAGTATAATTGGCTGCATCAAGGCAAAACGTAGAGAAAAATGATACATACTACTGAATCTTGTATTAAAATATAATTGATATGCAATTGTTAAAAGAATTTTTTTATGCTTTTCTTTAAATATAAACGGTTTGAAAAAAAAAACATGAATTGCAGTTATTTATATTAAAAACTTAAAAAATTCTACAAACGCGCGAAATTAAATCGTTTTGATAATTCAATCACGTATTCATAAGTTAATTTCTCCCTTGTTCATTTGTTATCATATTTATTTATACAATTGCCAACTTTATTATAATTATAAATTTTCGTCCCTCGATTTAAACTTTTCAAATAATATATTATTATAAAAACATCAATAAGCATTATAAAAATTTTCAAGTTCAATGTTAGTGTACATATACCTTCTATAGTAATACAGTATACATCCTTTGTGTTCGAGTATTTCATTGTAATAAATTACGTGTCTATAGAAATATAGTAATGATCATAATCTAATATTTTCTAATCAACCCCATAACTTTCTTCATAATATCCTATAATTGAAAAAAAGCAATATCAATAATAAAAACATAATAGCATTAAAAATAAAAATAACAATTATTAATAGAAATATTCGTAATTGATGTATATATATATATGAAAAAAACAATATAAATTTTCTTAGATAATACAAATTATGCTTCAAATACATAATTATAAACTGCCTTTGCAAAATTTCATCTAAATAAGCATGTCCTAATTGAACAATAAATAACATTTTTAACTGAATATATTTTTTTCTGAGCTTTAATACTGATAATTAAAATCGTTTACTCTTTTTTTTTTATTTATTCCTCTACTTCAAAATCAAGTTTTTATCATTATGATAAAAAATTGTTTCAGACTAAGTAATTGTATAGCTTGGCCCAACTTTCCTTTCTTTTTGTATTCTTTGCTGAGATATAAAACATTTTATACTGTTCATAATTTAAATTTAAAATGATTATACATATTTTTACATCAAAAATCGCGTTTGATTAAGACATTAAAAGTTGTTGTCGTAGAAATATCCATCGTATATTTTTATACTGTTTGATATTGATAAGATTAAAATTTAATACAGTCAGCGCCGTCTATAATTTTCAATAATGGAGAAGTTGAAAAAGTCGAAATAAAACGTGCGAGCTTCTCCCTGAATCACTAATTGGGTTCATTAGTAGGATGAAAGGTGTCCCTTTCTTGGATGTACAAAAATATTAGCATTTCAAAATAACTTTCAACAAGAATTTCAATGATAACCCTGCAATTGACCTTGAACCTAATGGGCAGGTTAGTTAAAGGTAAACATTATTTTATTAATCTCAACACTTACGTTCGTGCGAGAATTGAAAGAAACGGACAATTTTACGTTAATTTTTAAGTAAAAATGATGAGCGTCTTCCATCACAGCAACTTTCAATAAAACGACTCAATGGTGAATTTGAAATTGACGTTTAACTTCAATTTCCAAATATTTAAAAACTTAGCTTAACATTTTTAATGGAAACCCTTATGTTTAGCTCTGAACGGAAGTAGACAACCTTAAACGTAAACATATGTCCAAACGTAAAATGATTCGCAAATTTCGATACAAAAATAAAAAACGACTTCTATTTAAAAAAAATAAACTTGGCCATCAAATAATTTTTAAATTGAGGACCTAGGTCAATTCTAAGGTCGCCATTTAATTTCTCATTGAAAGTTACGTAAGGTATGATCTTTCTTTATTCTTATACCATTAATTCTTAGCAATTTTATGGAATTTCCATAATTTTTTCTTCGTCTATATAGTTGCCGTCATTGACTCACATTCAATCTTTAACATTATTAAAAAAAAATTTTGTCGTCGACAATGAATTTTTAAAAATAATAACCAATGAATAATTATAGATCATTATATATTAGAAGTAGATTGCTCATATAATACAATTATGATCAAACAATTATGAGAAAACTATCAGTAACGACCAATAAGGGATAAAATATGTCAACTCCTATATCCTTGGATTACCGTTGAACATTTGGAAGCTGTATTTAAATCTTTTATCTTCATATTACACTTTAAGAAGCTAATAAAAGACTAGTCGAAAAAAGTCGCATATTGTATATACAAGTATATATAGATATAAAAATATTAATTTCTTTCTCGAGCGTAGGAACAAGCTGAAATAGTGATGGATCGGGTTCTAGGAGACGCGGCCCAAAAGCACGATGAGAATCGTCGCTTCCTGAGGAGCCACCTTGGCAAGTATCTGCACGTGCGGCTTGCCTGCCTGAAGAAGAAGATCGCCCTGCGACAAAAGATCCTCCTCCATCGGGCACTCAAGAAGAAAAAAGGTGAGGCGAGCGCTCTTCCGACGCGTTCCATCGATTATATTCTTTTTGCACGGATGGGAAAAATATATGCACGTGTGTGTGTGCGAATATTTAGACTGTAACAAAGCAAATATACCCACAAATAGATCTTGTAAAGGCAATTGTTAGTGACAATATGTTGCGAATTAAGATTTGCTTGAGGTTCGAAACATATTTAGACACATTTCCAGAACGTGTAAAAGAAAGGAATAAAATAGTAAGATTCTCATAATTTTATGGATTCAAAGAATCCCAGGTTTGATACATCATATAAACGTAAAATTTGGTACTCTTTCCTTTCTGTTAAAAAAAAACAACGAATGTTCATGTTCAAAAATAATCTCTCGGTCAAAATGAGGATTTTCAGTCAATTATTTGACAAAACCCAAAAACTTTTGTGTGAACCATATTTTTCTCAACAATATCTTTCTTTCTCTCAATAATTTCTTTCAATAATATCCATTTCTGGCAAGTTATTAAGAGATAGCATAACTTCAGTGACGTTCTGTACATATTGTTGTATAATTATTATGAGTCAGATGCGATTGCGCATTCAATGCTATTGACCGTTGCGAATCACCTCGCGCTCAATTACCCCGCACAATATACCGCGAATTATTTATGTGGAGCTCGCAAATTTTACGATGTAGGTTGTAAATACAGTTGGCCATTTTCGCGCAGCTGGGTTTGAAGCGAATTAAATCTCTGTCGAACGTACCTATATAATTAACTCATTTTCTATAATCCGACTGTAATGTCCTAATGTTAATCCGAAGATTAAACTTTGCCGAGGCTTACGCTGCTTCACTCTTGTATGATGAACTGCAATGCCAAATGATTTTTGCAAGGACTGCCTTAATAAATGATCATTCTGTTTGAGAAAAAGAATTCTATTTGAAAAATTATCCTACAATCGAATGGTTCCTTTAAATACGCTCATCTCTCTCTCGTCGCGCATTCCCATTCGTCCATTAGTCAAGGATACGCTGGAAATCTTCGCTAAAACTCATATAAAAACGTCGACTCACTACGAGTTCCCATTGAAGCAGACTCGGTATTGCGCAATAAGCGAATAATGAGCCGGCGCGCGTTAGAGCAGTATAATTCTACGATTATAAACAACGCTTCGCAGATCAGATAGCGCGATATTTGAAGACACATTGCCCTGGCGCAGGATCCACCACTATTTTCTATTCCTTTGTCAATTTTACCCTGTAAAATGCCACTGGCAGTTTCATCAACGGCCTTTCCAGTCTCGGCAATCGTCCGTAGGCTCATACGACGATCTTTGCGCGCAATTTCATGGATTTTTACCACTATTTGCAGAGACGAATCGGAGACAGATTGGTCTGGACGTTGGTCTACCTTCGTCCCGTTTATACCATTCAAACACACTTGCGCCAAATAGAGACTCGTTACAATAAGCAGCTATTTCAATAAATTGTAGCACTTAAGCAGAGTATTTTTTTTTTTGTCATTTATCCAAAAATTTCGCATTGATCCGCGGCTCGTATTTTGCATCACACGTTGTTATCGACGTGAGGAAAAACATAAGCTAATAGCCAAATATAGTATATTGAATTAAAAAATATATTGAAATGCATTATTCATTATTAGTTATTTATAATCAATTATAAATCAATTATAGTTTCGTTTATTCATTTAATTTCATGGGCTCGAAAAAAAATCTAATAAATCCTCTTGTACGTTAACTTTCTCTCTGAGAAATTTTGAAGAAAATTGAAACAAGTTGCAAAGCTGTTCAAAAAGTTTGAAATATATATAATGTATAAAAACTGCATCTGTGTTTTTTGGATATATCTATATAAATATAAAACCGTTAGAGATTTTGTAAACAGAAGCTTTGAAACATTGTCTGAAATTTTTTTCTCAATATTTTCCAGTGCAAGTCTATACTGATAGATGTGCATTCAGCACGTCAAAATACGTAAGAAAGTATGGACCACATTTCGAGTTCGGACAATTTTTTTCAACGACTTCTGTGTTATCTATCAAATAAATATTCGAATCGTGCAAAAAAAAAATTAAATTCTATTTTTCTGAAACGATTATTTATATTAATATTTTTTTAAAATTTCATAATATTCTAGCTAAAATTGAATTTGAATACGTGCTGTAAGCAAATTTCATAATCTACGTTACAGTTGATATCTTATTTTTAACAAAGTATGTATATATTTAGAAGGTCACGGTTTAAATGCAAAGAGGCGTAAAATAAAAGGCTACAAGTTCGTGTACGTCAGCAGAATTATGTAAGGCAGGGGGACGCACCCTGGGCTCTTAACACGATAAATTAATAAGTTTAAATATGTTCTTTCAACCGTCGATACTTACGAGTCGAGCTGCTTCGTTTAGAAGTTAGTATATTAGTAGAAAAAAAAAAAGATCTAAGTCGCTTCGCTGTTTGTTGGGAAAATGTAGTTTAGACACGATCCATTACTATTTGTTAATAAGATTTTGCATTTGCAAATACTTAGTGCACTGATGCTTAAATTTTAATTATATTAACAACTTTACACAAATTACTTTATATACTACGTTTCAACGAATTTTGTGATTTATTTGGTCACAACTATAGAATCAGACCGTTTCAAAAACATTCGCGATACGCAATTTACTTGCAATCCTTGTCAACTTATATAACGAATGCGTTAATCGTAATTTTTGAAGTAATTGTTTAAATAAAAATATAAAGATGCATCGCCATGCTCGTAAAGTATAATACTGTATTATATTTAAACGACGTCGATGATTCTTATGAAATTTAGGACATGAATATTGTTTTTCTTTTCTTTCTTTCTTTTTTTTTTTTTTGTTCAATCGCAAATTTTGATGAGTGTCGAATTCCATTCGACCGATATTTCTCTATATAAGAACCAACTGGGATTTTTAATTTTCCACTGTCAATGTGGCCCAATACAGTGACTGTATAATATATATATACATGCATAGCATCCTCGCCGTTTCAAAGTTATCGCGAAAATTTCCATGAGAATCAACGGCGAATTGATGACAATGGGATTTTCCGTCGCTGTCGCATTTTTGGTTGTTGTTTTCCTATCAGTAAGTAAACAATTAGCGATGCTTTGTCTCGTCGTTGCGACTATTTGTTATTTTACATCGTTCTTTAAATTTTCCCGATAACACACACACACACACACACACACAATATAAATTCGACGTCAAATTCATATTCTATATATACTTTTTAATTTAATTTTTGCAAACTTTGTGTAATTAGCAGTAAGTAATTTAATCAATTCATAAATCTTAACATTGGAATATCTATATATAATAAATTATGACATACAAAATAGTTCAGCCTTATGAACATAGAATTATATAATGAACATCGTCGTTATTATTACAAAATCAAAAAGAAAGAAAAAAAAACAATCGCTGTATATCTCGTTCAAGTGCTCCTCCTCCTACGCGGCCGAAGAAAAGTTCACAAAAGAGGATCGGGATCTGCTGAAGCGAATCTCCCGAATGGTCCTCGAGTCGGGCGGCTCCAAGTCCCTGGTGAACATACCGCTGCCGAAAACTGACTCGGAGCTCCAGCGCTCGGAGCGCCTGAACCGGAGCTTCGAGCGTATGATACAGCTGATAAGCGTGCTGGGCCAAGTCGACAGCTTTATCACCGATCGCACCAAGAACATCGTGAAGAAGCTGAACGCCGTTTACGACGTCGACGAGATCGAACGATCTCGAAGGAGCAGTCATCTGATGGCGTAGCTTACAAATATATATATATATATATATATATATATATATACATATATATATACATATATAAATGCCGCGTGTATTCAGTCTGTCCGTCGCCTTATACTCACGGCGAAGCATTGACTATACTATTAAAAAAAAAAAAACTTTCGCATACTTCTATTGCAGGCGTAAGGAATATTTGGCATACGAAATCCGTTTTATTTTTTTATTTTATTTTTCTTCTGTTTTTACATAATCAATAAATTAAGTATATATTTAAAGCATATTAATTAAGTTTTTTTTATTTATTAAAACCATCATAAATACCTATTCCTTTTAGATTTTATAAATAAACGTATACGAAATACTTATTAAAAAAACATTGTTTCACAAATAGTATCTTAATGTTGAAAAAGATTAAAAAAAAAGAAAATATCCATTAAAAAATAAACTTGTAAATTTGTAAAATATTTAAAAAAATATGCTTCTTTAAATTACTAATTTTTCATTCCAGCCATTTGAAGATTAAAAAAATCTCGTGGCGATAAATAAATAATAAAAAAAGAAATCCATAAGAAATATATCTTATACAGAGAAAAATATATTTAAAATGATATGTATAATTTGAGCAATCAATACTCTGAAAAATCATCGCCGCTAATTAATGCTTAATATAGCAAGCGATCGAAATGTCAGCAGTATATAAAAAACTACCGTCGATATTGTGCAAACCGCTTACTCTTCGAAATCATTTTAACAATAATTAGTATACAGCTTTTTTTATTTTTGTAAGTTAAGTTTAAATACTTTAATCCATTAATAAAGTATAACATAATAAAAATATCTTTGTAAATTCGACAATTACAGAAAATTTAAGCAGAAAAATAATAAGCAACATTCCATATAAAATTTAATTAATTGAAAAAACAGCTTTGATCTTTCATATTTTGAATAATGAGTCAAAATTATTTAATATTATTTTTCAAGTCGCATATTAATTGATAGCTATATTTGTAATATATTCAATAAATAAAATCAATGGATGGTCATGTGCACAGCTTATTCTATATTACCGTATATCTAAGAAAACTGCTTATAACCAAAAAATTATAAATAAAATCTTTAAATCGTTGTCATTCCCATACTATTTGATGAAACAGAGTAGTTTTTGCTCGGTCGGTAAAAATTGACCTCGAAAGCTCCTTAGAAATTCGCAAAGCCCGGAGCTAACTTTTTTATACCAAAATTTTCTGCATAATCTTGTATAGACATAAAGAAAAATCAGCTTTTCGTAGAATGTTCAGCGATTCGATATAGAATCTAACATTAATTGCAAGTTTAATTTATGAAGTTTTGATTTATTCAAAAATGTGTACCTCCATTGTTGTATTGCATAGAAAAACCTTACAGGAATATAAATAAAAAAGAATTACTACCATTCCATAAATTGATGATTAGGTCCTTTATGTATTATGAATAATATATGTGAATTGCTTTTAATAAAATCCGTAAACCACTGCGGAAACACTTTTCTAATCTTCCATTCACGATTCTATAGATCTGTCGTATATAATTATAATTCTTTTCAAAGCAGAAAATAATCTCTTTGTCTCGTAATTATATAGTTATTAGAGTGTGCGTGTGTGTGGATATATATATATATATATCGCAAAGATAATCTGTTTATGCAATGTATTAGAGAAAACGCGAGCCATGTATATGTAAAGCGACCAACCAATTATATCGCCTTTTTTTATAGATTGCTTTTAAATGGTTCGACAAACAAACCCGTTTTTTTACGGCACACTTCTAAACTGCTTCACGTCTACAGGCAAATTATACCATCTATATCTTTGGAGAAATCACATTATAATCTTGAATGAGTTTTGTTACTGTGTAATATGCAAATCATTCTCATCGATAAACTGTACTGGATTAAAACGAAAAACAGCGATATGATCATAAGCTCATCTACTTCGTTTTCTTTTTTTTTTTTATAAATGGTCCACAAGATTGTATATCCTTATATGCGTGTATAAAAAATATATATACACGTATACGTGTATATAAAAATTAATGCTGAAATTTAAATATTAACTATGAATGCACGATAAAAATTTCTAATACATATCGTGTCATAGACCAAATGCACTTTTCGTTCTCACGTTGCCCAGCCCTTTCCCTTTTAACTCAGTGCTTATTGTATATGTAGTCCGATCCTAAAAGACTTTTATTTTATTTCTAAATGACCAGAGTAGATAGGCTATATGCGTTCTAGCACATAGGCATTCTAGCACATCTCCCCCCCCCTTAAAAAGTGTGCTGAGCCCCCATCTAGGTCATGCTGGGGGACATAGCACACTTGCAGTAGAATGCCTATAAGCATACATAGAAAAATTGCCCCTCCCTAAAACGGTGTCGCTCCTTCTACAATATAATGGATAAAGAAAGAGAGAGACGGGGAACGATTCACTTCATCGTCACGATACATCGCTCTGCTCAAATATAATGAAAGGAAACGATGAAAAGAATCGTTCCCCGTCTCCCTCTTTCTTTATCTATTATAATATAGCAGGGGTGACAACGTTTTAGGGGGATGGCACTTTCTCTACAAATGCTTATAGGCATTCTACTGAACTTAAGTGTACTCACGTGTAAAGTGTGCTATGTCCCCCAGCATGACCTAGATGGGGGCTCAGCACACTTTTTAAGGGGGGGAGATGTGCTAGAATGCCTATGTGCTAGAATGACTATAGCCTATCTACTGACTAGGAATAAAAATTAAGGAAAATTAAAAAAAAAACTCCAAAATTTTACTTAATTTTCAACACGATGTAATTTTGACATCGAAAATAGTTTTGCAGACAATTTCGAGACAGCAAATTATAGCGTTAGGTGTCTAATTTTTAATTATAAACTACAGTTTATGAATAATCGTAAGTATACCAAAAAAATTATCCTAAATATTGCTCATCTTTACGACAATTTATGGGCTTCTATCACTTTATCCAAAAGCATTTGTTCAAATTCGACAGATCTTTTTTAACAACTGTCCTTTTTTATCAAAAACTTTCATTACATTTAAAAATTGTAATAAAAAACCTTAGAAGATTTAACGATGCTTAGAGATAAAGATAGAAAAAAATAATGACAAATCGTATATTATTATTAATGTTTTTCTTCGAAACTTTAGCATTTTCATATTCTAAATAGTTCAATAAAATAATAATAGCAAACCTTTTTCATATATTATTAAATTATTATTTTGAATTTACAACCTTACGTCGTAATTATATTTCTAATTAATTATCCTCTTCTATACAATATTTTTTTCATAATATTAAATTAACATGTATAATATCAAGTTTAAATTTGTCATTTTTCTGTATTAAGCAAAAAATAATATATAACTACACATATTTCCGTTTATTTCCCTTTAACAAATTTTACATGTTTTTTTTTTTATATAATACTTATACTTAGAAAAATAATAATTATCTATATCATAATTCGTCAGCCTATATAAAATTTCTTAAAAAGTATCATTTTTATAATTTCGTAATTAGGCATAAAATTATTATAAAAAAATTTTTATAATAATATCTAAAAAAATCAATATACTAAGATACTAATTATCGTTTAAATATTATAATAATATTTTCAAAATCTAATCGATTTAGAATTTGAAAATCGCATTATGATTTCTTTTTATTTACAACTTTATGCAATAAGTTTTCTTTAAAAAATATTGCGTTTTCTTAATAATCCGTTCGAAGTCAATTGTATATTTTTCTTATTGCTGCAAACCTCTCCATCATTAAAAAAGATTACGTACACAATGTCTGAGACTGAGTAAGCTGAACGCACCGAGTGTCCGAGTGTCTTTTGCACCACCGATCTAGACCAACTATCTAGGCCAAATTGTTTACAAGCCATGGGTAATGGGTAAATATGATAATATTCTTTAGGTATTTTTATTCTAATGGACCTGGAATGATTTTTGACGAGATAATAAAAATTGAGATAAAGAGAGAGAGAGAGAGATAACCTCATGAATATATTACATTAAAAAAAAAAATTACATGCTTTAACCAATGCTATACGGCTAAGTGAACAAGATTAATACAGTTATACTATTTTCATTTTATGGCTCCTCGCAAGTAAATTATTACTTTTCCACTTTATAGATAAAGAATAATAATCTTTCCTCTTGTATGCCTAGGAGTAGACGACGTGTCGTCTTACTGATGAATCCAACAGATGAATTCGGGCGAACATACCAAATAAATTTCGATAAATGTATAACTTAAACCGAATTCCGCAATAAATTTTTTCCAAAAAAATTTTTTTTGACTCATCATTCGTCGATCTTAAATTAGTATTATTTTAATTATTGTTAAACACAGTTATGAATGAATTTTTTAAAATTTCTTTATATTCATAAAATTACATCCTGTTTATTAAAAATTTTTATAAAAATTAATAAATTAGTTAGTAACTTTATTAAATAAATAATTAGATTTAAATATTTCCTATCATTCGATTTACGAAAGTAATTTATTTCATTAATTTATCAAGTAATATCAAGTAATATTATTTCAATATATTTTGGCTATTTCATAACAAAGAATCTTTATGTAAAATGAATAATATTACATAAATGATGAAAACGTAAAAAAACGTTTAAACCAGTGGAAATTAGCTCACTGTTAAATAAGATTTGTTCTATTAGAACAATGAGCATTCACTATTTTGTGTAACACAAATCGAAATAACTTCAATTATATAGTCAATATTCCTCTCAATGAATTTTTAAAATGTTTGTGTTAATATAAACTTTAAGATGATAATTGAAGAATAAAAATTAATAATAAGATAACAATTTGTTTCCAATATAATTAATTTTAAATTACAATGGTTCAATAGATTATATCATTTATAATCACAATATAATGAAAATATAAAATATTTTATCCGATTGTATGTAACTATAATTCATATTACCATTCTAATTTCAAAAAATTAAGATTGTTAATAATAATTTACATAATATAAAACAAAAACAATTGTTTAAAGATATCACAGTATTACCAGTATTGCTCGAAGCAGCTCGAAGTCTGTAAGTGACCAAGCGCTTCCATCTACCGGAATTTTAAAGAACTTATAATAGCAGTGCTCTTCATATCAACTTATGGTAATGTGAAGATACGATATTGAAAATCGCTTTTATATATTTTCGTTCGAAAAATATGGATTATAGTCAAATATATATCCATGTAATTTTTAATAAGTGACTGGCAACTGGTTGTAAATAGGCTACTGGCTCCATAAGTAGAGTGTTTCTTTATGTTAAAATATCAACAAATTGTACCGTAGTCTTACATATATAGTAATTTTTGTTTTTCATTATAATTCATGTATTTCTCTGCCATGGAAAGTTTCATCTTCAAGTTCATCTGATGTCTTCCTAATGAAATATCCTAATAGACGGCTATATATATATATATATATTTATTTATTTATTATTTATTTATTTTATAAATATATTTTAGAAATATATATTTTATTATAAACTCAATATTATTTTTAATATTATAATCAAAAATTTAGATTTAAAATTTTATTTATCATTATTATTGTTGTTTTTGTTGTTATTATTATTTTTAATAAAAAAAAATTATTTTTAATACATAAGTATGATATTCTTTACAGTGAATGCAAAAGTGATGTAAAAATTTGTTCTCTTTCTGAATCAGCAGTATATATTTATATGCATTAAAAAAAAAGATCAGAAATATCATTGGAAAATAAAGGAGACCTGAATGGAGCTGGGTATATGAATTTTGCCATGATACAATGATGAGTAGAAAGATAATAAGATGAGAGTTCTTTTAAATTTGTAATAATAATGAAACTATTCGTTTTTATTGAAAAATAAAAACTTTTGAATATCTGCCTTTTGTATGAAATACTTAATAGATACATTAATTGCATAAATAAATTTAATCAACAATAAAGAGCCCAAATGGGACGTGGAATTCTGTCGCCTGTATTTTAAACCACATATGCACTGATAGACTAACAATAAGTACAGTTATCTGAAGTATCAAAAGCTTTAGAAAAATTAATATAATAGAATCAATTTAGGGTTGATGAAGGAACATAATAGGAAATCATGTATAAATTAACAGGCAATCTCTTATATTTATATTAAGTATAGGTATATGGGTTTGTAATTTATACTATATACCACGGTCAATTGCTTGACTTGCGTATGATAGAAATTACGAATATTTTTAGAAACAAAAAAAATTTTTTTTTAATATATACCAATATACCATAGATTTATTATTTTAATTAAATTATAGCTGTCATAAATTTCTTGTATACAGTGGAGTGACTGGTTATTATACAGAGCGCGTTAAAATTTCCGGGCCATCTGGGATTATATAGTTGAGTGTAATACGCACGTCATAGGAAACACTACTGGGATAAAAGTTGTAGATTTTTTTAGGCGAGGTTTTTTTTTGATCATGGAATTTAAAGAAATTTTAACGCGATTTATGGATTTTAGTAATTCACAATGAAAACCTCAAATTGAAACTTTTTACTAATATGTTTTCTTCTTTCGTTGAACATTCAGTCTCAGAGTAGAAGGTTTTATTTAAAATTCCAAATTTGACATTCAAATAAAATTTAAAGTCACGATGCAGCTCGACTCTTAGGTCACCAGGAAAAAAATTATGTTTTTTTTTTTTGCATTTGATCATTTTTTCTGTGATCCATATGTTTCGAGCGAGCCAATTATTTCGAAACTTTTGCCAAAATACTGATACCAATCATTCTATACTATTTTCCAAAAAAATATCCCTACAAATTTTTCGTTAATAACGTACAAACTCAATAATTAAATTAGAAATAATTTTGAAATATATCGATTTATAAAACGACATTATTACTACGTATAACCATAGTCACAACGCATCATCATCATCATTATCTTCATCATTAGCATCATATTGCCATCATCATTACCCTCATCATTATACCATCATCATAATTACCATCACGATTGTCATCATCATTACTATCGACATTATCACCATTATCACACCATCGAGTTATTCATAATTGCGTTCATTTATAGAACAATCCTTTTATTAACCTCAAGAGGATGATAAGATTGTCGATACCAAAGGCATATGATATTTTTTTAATGTTTTCAAGCAAGATTTGGTGTGCTATATGGACGAGCGAAAACACAATGAAAATAATATTCGGGCGTATTTGATCATGAAAATCGCCATTTCAGGGTTAAAGACTGTTTTTGAGTTGAGTTTCAAACCGATACAGCTAAGATTGCTGTCGTAAAAGAATGCCAAAAATATACTATAAAGCTACAATTCTCAACGTTTTTGCTATTATTTTTAAATCCAGCGCATAAAAAAGCATGGATTTACGAATATTGAGGATTAAATGGCAACAAAAAGTATTTGACCTTGGATTGGAACTTTGAAGGTCAAGAGTACCTTCGGCGATGTTTTTTTGTTGTTGTTTTGTACAATGAGCTGAATAGCTTATTCTAAATATTTATCAAGAATAAATATTCTTGATATAATGAAGAAAGTTTGGGCCTAAAAAATATACGAGGCTAATATGTTCGTATTTAGCATTTCGAGCACTCAATCAGAAGTACTTGCTGCTATATATCCCTATCAGTGTATTCATGATGACTATTAATATTGTATTTAAAAGAAATCTTATGCAGTAGCACATTTTCAGCTTTACGAAACAAATTCATTACTATATAAACTAAATACGCATAATAAAAAAAAAGAAAGTACTAAAGGCATTTTTTTATTTCCTCTTAAGATATAATTAATTATAAAATTTAAAAAATGTTCGGCTCCCCGTTGAAATCGATCGTTATAATATAATTGAAATCAAAAGCAATTGAACGTGTATTAAAAGAGCATCTTTTTTATAATTGCGGCATAAGATAGGTATGAGATCGGATGATAGATAAGATCATCTCGAACTATATATGCATATATAGCCAGTGATGAACACAGTTTTTTTTTTTTTTAACACAGGAAATTCGTAGCCAAATCAATATTGATGTCAGTTTTTTATAGTGTTCTAGCCAATCGAGCATTGTTACATATAATTTCGCTTAAGTGTCAAAATATAACAAAAGTGCCTGTATTTATTCTGCGAATAATGTCTAATCTTTTCGATCACTCTGTGTTTTTGTCTGTGAAAAAAAAAATCGTACCATCATTGAAAAATAATTATACAATAAACCGAAGCAGTTTATTTTATTTAATTTTTGAAAATTATTTTTTAGTAGTAGTTTTTCCATTTCAGACGGCAATGATTACAAACAAAGACAGTCTGACTGTCGTTATATAATTAGAATCGTATTATTTTATAAAGACCGCAAGACCGACGAAAATATTTGTTAATCATTTTCTTGAAATCTATCAGCGAATCAATTTAAAAACTTAGTTTCTAACAAAACTGTGAATTCAATTCTTTGCCATTTAAAATTTGCTATTTACTTCCTATAAATATAAATCCCTGCCCTTTCAAATAACTGAACGAACCAAATCGATTGATGTTAAATTAACCTCAGTCAGGTCTTTTTCCTCATTATCCCTAGTTCTTCCTCTATTATTATACTCACTATAATATACCTCGGTAAATTTTATATTTCCTTGCATCCTGTAACTTTGAAGATGACGTTATAGTCGAAACGGTTGTCAATTTTTTTTCGAAATAAGCCATTGTGAAATGATCCAAGTGTATTAATTAAGTGTTCCTTACACTATATTAATTTACAAATCGATTAATCCTATAAAATGAAAGGAGCTGAAAAATTATCAAAAATTATTTCTTATTACAATGGCTATAAAAGAATTCTGCCCGGTATATATAATTATATAATTAATTTATCTTAAAAGGAATCTTGCTGCCCATCGTGTTTCGTGACAGTGCAAATTATCCAATTCAGCTATATAAAGAAAATCTTATATAGACTATTATAAAGCACGATGTCTAACGATGTGTAGCGCTGCATTCCTTACACTTCAATTATATAATTAATATTTTATTTATTTACACCGCACCGTAGCTGAAAAAAAAGAAACTCCGAACTTCGGCGTGATTTTGATGCTCTCGTGGCGCTAAATGACTCTCGACCGACGTACGATCAATTGAGATTTTTTTTTTTACCACTTTCGTCTCACCCTTGTGTTCCCGGTCAATGTCTCCGATCGAGATATGTAAAAAAAACAGTAACATATACATAATAAAAATTTATATCACAACTATAAATAGTCTCCAATCTGATATATAGTTAAATTAATAAATATTTTTATCGGTCTTATAGTCCTTATAATATAATATATTAACTAAAATAATGACAGTCAGGCTTTCAGAAGAATCTGTAATAAAAGTTAGTACTAAATTTAATTAGATTAAAAATTAAAACTAATACATTAAAATAATAATAAAATAATATAATATAGAATAAAATAAAATAAAAATAAAAATAATAAAAATAATAAAATATATTCTATGTTTGCAAAGGACAATCTGACTGTCCCCCGCCACCTTATTTTCTCATTTGGTGCTGGACGTTTCGAACCGCTACGTTTCATCCTCAAGAACTGAACTGATTTATAGTTAATTATATACGATCATATAATACAAGAGACTTTTACGTTTTCTATTAGTTTTTCTTAGATCTCCTATGACTCCATTCCATCTGCTTCTACATCTATATAAGTTCCATATATAATAATAAGAGATTCAGAACTGATGTTAATTTTAAAATATATTATTTTTGAGCTACAATTACAGATGTTTATAAATAAAATCAAATAAATAAAAGTTAAAACTAGTGATGACTATGGCCAAAATATGCATTTGTTATATGTTTAATACAAAATCAACGCCAACGCCTCGACCTCAACGAACTTTTGTTTAGAACAAAACGATAATGTTCTCAGTCTAAAATTGACAATCTAACATTTTACAACGTTAAATAATGAATTTCTTCTTTATTATACAAAGCTGATGTTAAAAATTATAAATTATAAATTTCGTTTTACATCTTATAAATCGCGAACGAAAATCAAAAATATATAAAAGTTAGTTAAAGCTACAGTTTATATGGGCTATCGAAGCAATGTCTAGCGAGATGTAATTTTTACAAAATATTATACATGTAAACGTAAAAGTAATTTATTGAAAAATGTAGTTATAACCGTGCCCTTTACTTATGTTCATTCTATAATTAATATATAAATTCATCAAAACGTCTAGAAGTGAGAATGTATATTTTTAAAAGTTTATTTATAATTTTTTACCATATAAATTTAGAACAATTCATTGAGAATGGACGTAAATAAAGAGCGTGGATTAATTGAGATTTACTTGAATTAATTAAAAATTTACATATAATATTGTTAAAAACGAAACACGTTTCTACTGACCCGATCAGTGCAATATATAGTAAAAAAAATCGTTTTAACGTACAAATAAAAAACATTAATAATATTGAAGTTTCTATAGTAACTCTTATACAAATCCTTATGACGTTTACTTCAGGAATGATATTCGTATTGATTAAAGGATGTATGATATATATATATATATATATATATATATATATATATATATATATATATATAATGTATGTAAAATATATATGATTAAGGGATAATTTTTTTTTCATTTATAAATTAGGAAGTTTGTCCTTGATTGATATATTTTTATAATATACTTATAAATATACTTCTATATTCTAGTCCACTGAAATTTAATTAATTTAAAAAATAAGCATTTGTATGCGCGCGCGTGCGCACACACATACACACATGTATTAAAAAGTACCAATGAATTCTTTCTAGTTTAAATTTTATTTACAATTACTATGACAACGTTTCGAAATCATCTGGAGTAAAATATTGATCATTTGTTAGAAGTATAAATATGCGTCGAATTTTTTTTTTTTTTTTTAGAGACATAAATGGTCAGGGGTAAACGCTGATTTGACGACTTTTACTATGACTAATGTTCGAACTTTGTTTAAACAAAACGCTTAGCTTGGAAGTTTGTACCGATACGTTTATAGGTATGCGTATAATATTTATAGAGGCGTGCTAATCCGCGCGACCCGTTATTGGAGCCAGCCTGGATTATAACGTCTAATGGAAATTCGAATGAAATGGTGCTTTTCAGGTGGATCTGAGAATGACATTAATTATATATCTAGAGTTATACATAATTTTCTAAGAACTAATATGAGAAATATCCTACATCGTTCGTATTTGTATAATAGGCAGGTATTTACTTTTCCGGTTTTCAAAACAAAAGTAGTGTAACTAATTAAACAAATCAAAAGATTCAACACATTTCATGTTACAAGTCATTAGATATTCGAACTCAATAATACTATGAAATCATATATAGAATACGTTGATATATTCGAGGATATATTATATATATGAATGGGAAATGGTAAAGGCTCGATTAGCTTACAAATTTTCAATGTAAAATTTTTAAATTAATAATAATAACAATAACTATAACATTAACAATAAATCAAAACAGTACTAAATTAACATTTTGGTCAGAGATATAACTTTAAAAAAATTTCAGAACAAAAACATAATAGAATTGTAATAGAGTAATTAAAAAAAAAACTACTAATAACGAAAATAACATGATTATTTTACAGAGAGATAAGAAAATAAATTATAGCTTATAGCAATCTAATATAGTATTCTTCAATTTTAGATTTTATCTTCAACTTATTTTATTCAACTCACTTTTCTGGTAAAGTCTGGTGAAGCTTTCTCTTCACGTAAACTCATTAATATATTATATCGATACATTGCGATTTATATAAATGCTTGAAAGAAGCTGCTGATAATGGACGTAACAATATGTATAAAGAATGTCAAACGGGATAAGCGACCGTATAATAATTATATATAGAGAAAACCATGCAATTTACGTATCAGAGACATACTTAAGAGGAGCAGATTTTATACGTTAATTTGTCATATAAAATATTACATTAATACAGTAAATATTTGTATTATATATATACAGAAAATTTGTAATATAAAATGAAGAAAGTATATGTAGTATTAACAGATATTAATACAGTATATATACAAAAAAGAGAACTAATAATATGTATATGATAAATGTGTTATGCGTTTGCCTTATTGCACATTTGCACTGGTTTGCACGACGCACGTTGCTACTTGTACAGTGTTTTCCGCGTATTATATCCACGGAATGGAAAGAGAGAGAGAGAGAGAGAGAGAGAGACTAAGAGAGAGAGAGAGAGAGAGAGAGAGAGAGAGAGATAGAAGAGAAGAGAGGTAGAGGACGTAAGCGAAGAGAGATGAATGAGAGCAGAGAGTAGAGATCGACCAGAGAGGAGAAGCAGAGAGAGAGATGGCGGAGAGAGTAAGAGGGTAGGGGGAGATGCTATGCTATTGCTTCGCTCTGTTCCTCTATCTTCAGAGTGGCAGGACAGCAGAGATGCAGATGAGAACGGGAGAATTGGCATTTCATTTGATTGGCAGCATTGGTTTCAATTGGCCCGTCGTCCCACGGTCCCAGTGTCGGTCGACGGGATTGGATTGGGCCGATCGCTCAAGTTGCGCACATACACGCAAAGTGGAGCAGCCTTGCGCTCTTTTGCCATCTTATCTTCATTGCGTATATATATATATATATATATATATATATATGTACATATACATGTATACATATACCTTTTGTCAATATTCCGTCCTCTGAGTACCTGACGGTTCTCTTCGGGGAAAATAACGGCACGAGCTGCCGCAGCTGCAGAGAGACACGGCTCTCGCATCGACTGGGCGAGTCTGCCGCAGCGGGGGCGGATACCTGAAGCCGCCGCGCGGGTGCAAACGCCTGCGGCAGAAGGGATTCGATGGTCAGTCTGCCCTTGGCCTCCGTCTGGCGTGTTCTTGCGCGACTATCTATACATGCATATATTATATACATTGTTGTCATCGCGAGCTCCGACATTATATATAAATGTACACGATTGTGCAAATACGAATACCGACATGAATTATCTGTCAATTTTAATTTTTGTGTCTGTATATATTTATATTACTCCAATTCATGCGTGAATCACGCATCGTGTTGATTTGAAATAAAGGACCTGATTACCTGAAGATCGAGAGAGAGAGAGAGAGAGAGAGAGAGAGTGAGAAAGAGAGGGAGAGTGTATGTGAAAAAGAAGAGGAAAATATACGCGCGCGCCCTCGTACTGTCGCAAAAGTTTTCGCGCATGCAATACAGACGCTGCGTCTGCGTCGGCGGCTTACCTATCTGTATACATACCTGATACATCAGTATAGGTAGAAAACCATATAATTGTGCGCGGTATTCTACGCGAAATAGCGAGAAAGAAAGAGACAGCAGAGGACGGAGTTTTGCGCGCGCGGGATTAGTGTATAATTATACTGTATACTATCGGCCAGGCGCGTTCGCGCGGTGTGAGAGTATATACACGGAAGACAGAGACGGACAGTATAGAGGAAGACGTGTATACGTATACATACAGAGGCACACGGGGAAAACATTGCCACGGAGAGGAGCGAGCTGTGGCTTTCTCCAATTCCGTATATAAACCTATACGGCTATTATTGTTGTTATTAATATTATTATTATTTACTGCTCTCCAAGCCTTTTGCTAACGGATCCGGATGATACAACGGGTAAGTGTATTTCTATTTACAATCCACGTGAAGATGAACAAAATAATTGCACGCAAAAATGGGTATACAGAAAAGACGCGCCAAATTTTCCTCGCAATTTTATTATATATAAACGTGTGTTCCTTTCTTTTTAACACACTACGCGACACACATATGTACACATGAACTTGATTACAATTATCTCTCGTTAGTTTCCTCATGTGCATCACTTGAACTCGGCATTTCTTTTATATAATCCATGGGTGAAATAATCTTAAAGGATTGTAACCATCAGGCGTTGTTGATTTTTTGTAAAGGGGTTAGAATTCAATGGAGTTTGGTTGATGTGTGTGTGTGTGTGTGTGTGTGTGTGTGTGTGTGTGAGAGAGAGAGAGAGAGAGAAAGCGATTTTCCTTTTCGACCTTATATGTGTATATATATATATATATATATATATATACATATACATATACATATATATACATCCATACATACATTAATATGATGGAAAACATTGCGGTAATTTCTCCATAAGTAAAGCTATTAACAGAGTGTAAAAGGGTCTTTCGCTGGTTGAAGCTTCAAGCAGCGCTGGGGAGAGTTGCGGGGACTGGAGAAGTGTATGTGTGCATGGAGATTGGTGAGTTGCAGAAAAGAGGGGAGTGGTGATAGAAGCAGCGTGAGTGAGAGGGAGAAAAATAGCAGCAAGACGTCGTTACGTCACGCGCTAGCGAACGAAGTGTATGCGGTGAAACACCATATCAGTTAACGAGACGTGGAAAGGTATATTAACGAAGTGAAAGAAAGGAGAAAAAGGGAATGAGTAAGCGAGAAACGTAATATGAAATTTTTTACGTCGTCGATAGTTATTCCATTGGATATTCCTTTATTTTTGCGCGAAAACGGATGTATACAATTTTGTACTGACACACATACATGCACGTGCGCGCACGAACCGCAGTCGCACATACAACTTTCCATTTCCAAGCGTGCAATACACACTGCAGAGATTTTGAGACCTTGCCTGCAGTCTGTCTCTCAGTACGTGACATAACTATATGCTTCTGTTAATTTAAATTGACGATAATGGATTTATGTTTTTATAAGTCTCTTATCTGCTAATTGAATACAAAATGATCTCGGTTGTTAATCCTTAGATAATTTAGCCAATATGTGATCCTGTTACATGTTGAGTAAATTATAATTATTGATAAAACCATTATTATATCTGTGTGAATTTATTCATATAAAAGTTTCCATATTTATTTATTTGTTACAGATCAACAACGCATTAAGAACCTAATATTAGGTAAAGCTACTAACTGCCAGGATAGTTCATTGGACATATTATTGTCTTTATAAAGAAACTGTTAAGAGTTTCTGCCTACCCACTGGTCTAGGGGACAGATTTCGGCATCTTGACAATTGGAGGCATTCCAGAAACTGCAGCCGAAAGAGGAATAAAGGCCTCTTATTAGATATTGTTTTGGCGAGTCTTTAAAAAAGTCGTCAAAATTCCGGTCCCCACTAGGAAATCAGAAAGCCCCCAACGAACCGGTGGGAGAAGAACACCAATCTCTGGTGACGAGAACTCGTGCAGCCACAAAATGAATAATAAGAGAAAGAATCGGTCGAATCCCACCAGGTAAGCTTATGTTACTCAATTTCGATATGGTGTGACTAATCATACTTTCTAAAAATGCAGTTTTGTATAGTCTTTTTATTTATCACAATGGTTTTATATTATATAATGTTATATAATATAAATATAAGTATTTCATTAGCTTATTGTAATTTCATTACAATTATTTACTATTGAAACTTACATTTTAAAAGTTTTGTTTTAATTATTAATTTTTAAATTCAATAAATGAACAATATTCTTTTTTTCTCTTTGTATAAATTAGCTTAATGATCGAATTGGCTAATTTTAGAGTTTAAAAACTATAAACTATAAACAATTTTGTTTTGATATATCAAATTGTAAATTATATTATATTGTTGGTATTATCACAGATCCCCGCGGGCACGGGGTCCACAGGAACGTTGTGTTGTTGCAGATGGAGTATATAATAATGCCCATTTTATGCATGCAATCACAAGTCATGTAGGTAACATTGTACAGGTAATAATACTTATTACTTATTATAATTAATTATATGTTTACATGGAATAAAATAAACCTTTACAATGCTGAATTTGCAGATTCAAACTCAAAATGGTTCAATATATGAAGGTGTATTTAGAACTTTCTCTAGTCAATTTGAAGTGGTTTTGGAAATGGCCCATCGAGTCGAAAGTTCTGGTAAAATAAGTGTTGACAGTGTTGTAGAAAAATTGATCTTTAAGCCACAAGATATAGTCACATTATCTGCACGAGACGTCGACCTGGATTATGCAACCAGGGATACATTCCAGACAGACACAGCTATTAGTAAATTTAATGGTTTAGTTAAAGGAGAGAAAGAGCTTGAACCTTGGGTTGGGACCAACACAGCAAATGGAGCCAATTTAGAGTTGGATGGAACTGCAGTAAGTTAATTTTCCAATAGCGTTATTACGCTAAACGATTTTAATTAATAATAATGTTAAATATGTTGTATATTTTCATTATTTCTACAGGATGGCTGGGATGTAATTGAAATGTTTCGTAAAAACGAGCAGACGTTCGGTATTCAAACTACATTTGAGCCAAATTTAAGTCAATATACAGTTTCACTACAACGTAAGGATACAAAGGATTATAAAGAGCAAGAGAAAAAAGCAGCCGAAATAGCTAATGAAATTGAATCTCAGCCTGATCATAGAGCTCGGCTGGAATTGGAAAATGGGGATGAAGAAGAACGATTTGCTTCTGTTGTAAGTGTAGTTTATTTTCTATTTATATTTTATTTAAATTAAGTAAAGAAATCCTATTTCGTTAGAAATACTGTTATTATATGTAACATTTTTTTACATGTTATATATAAATAATAGTGTTTTTTTTTTTAAATTGAAACAATCTTTGAATTTACACTATATTATTACAAAGCCAATATTACATATGCATGATAAAATCAATTAAGTAAATAAAAATAATTTGATTTATTTTATAAATATATTATCAGAGATTTAACAAATTGTCTAGATGTATCTAGATGTATTTAATAATTAATTGTATTTCAAATTGGCTAATAACAACCTTATCCAAATGTCCCAATCATTTTAGGCTCGAACTAAGGGTAGCAACACTAAATATGTACCACCAGCAAAAAGGAAAAATGGTATTAGTGGAACGTTAATGCGTACGACGCCTCCACCGCAATCTCCAGGTCCAGCAACCAGTAATAATGCATTCAATCAGGCCCCTCCGCCTGTAAACGCTACCGCAAATGTTCCTCCAACAAGTAACATTCCAGTAAGTATGTCGTCTCACCCACCCGTTGTGCAACATCCTGTACCTTTGAATATGGGTGGAATACCAAGTGGTATGCCTAGTGGAGTCGTCGTCACATATAATTCGCCACCCTTCGTACCTTCACCAACATCACAGCCGCCGCCTGCTGCAGTTAGTGGTATGTTTTTCAAGCACAATATTGAAATCAATCCGAACAATGTTTCATAGTTTTTTTAATAAGATTTTCATTGAAACATGCTTGCGTAATGTTTGTTGATACAGAGTGAAGTATACTTCATTCTTATACTTAAAAAAAAATTTATCGTTTAAACTTTTATATTTTCAATTAACATTATTATTTATAAATAATAGCCCTATAAACATTTGAAATCAAAAATTAAAAACAACAGGAATAATCGCATTACTAATTAATACAGAAGGCTATTAAATTTATTCCAATGAAGTTTAACCATATTTGTAGTATTATTTGTAAATTATGATAAAAGATTTTTGAACTAAATATAATATTATACGAAAATGAAGACCTTTATTTTGAATTCAACAATTTATTATTTACAACATACGATATATATTAACATTTCAGTGGTGTGAATGAATTTTAGTATCAATGAAAAATTATATTTAATAAATTTATATAAATATAAATACTAAAGTTAGTCAATTTAAGATGATTTGATTCAGTTGAAAGTTTCTGATGTTTACACATTATACAAGAGAAATGTATTTATTATCTTTGTTTATCTATATTATCTTTCTACACTCTTCGTTGATTTTATATTGATTTATACATCAAATATTATAAATTTTTGTAATTTCATTCAAGCTAATTATATAGTACAAACATAAGAATCAATATTAAATACTACACTGGACATATATAAGACTAATTCCTGAAAATCGAGAATATCAAAAACTATTCAATAACTTCTCGTTACTGGCATTTTAAATTTAAATAGATTATCTAAATTCTTTTAAATTCTTTCAAAAATTTTATTACCTTAGAAAAAATTTAATCAGTTACGTTTATAATTATTTACATAAAAGAATAAGTTTCTTTCTAAACCAATAGTTAATTCTTTCTAAATCAATAATAAAATAGTTCTTGGTATTTTTATAAAATATTTTCTTGAAAATAAATTAAACTAATTCCATATTACTGACACAAGCACGGTAGTGCTTCATATCTTATACTAACTCTTGCGACAAAATAATAATCAATATCAGATAACTGTCAGCATTATAAAAATAGACTTAATATTTAGTATCATGATGAATTTAATTACGTTTAATGAAGTTGTTTGAGATTGTATATAGCATATTAAAATATAAATTATTATTCACAAATTCAAATTTTTTCTTTGTTTTTTATTCACAGGAATGTCGCAAAGCCAACCCGTGGCTCAAGTAACACCAATACTTCCACAGGTGCCCTTCCCTACTCAGCAACAACAACCTCCCATGAATAAAATGAGTATGGACAAACGCGAACGTCCAGTTAGGCAACAGGTTTATCAATCGGATAAGGTACCACCTGCTCCCTTTCCGGGTGCACATGTTGTACCTCAACATCCACAACAGTCACCACAATCTCAACCTCCTTCACATGTTCCTTTACAACAACCATCACCACAACAACAGCAACAGCAACAAAATTCTGTGGAAGGGTCACCGTCGCAAATGATGCCTCCCAAGGAACAACAACACAGAAAAGTACCAACACCTAGAAGTAGAGAAGAGCAACACTCAGAGCTTAGACAATTTGCCTCAGACTTTAAGTTAGCAGATTCCCAAGCAAGTCAGGATTCGCAACCGCAGCAGCAGCAGCAGCAGCCTCAACCAACGCTTAATAGAAAACCACATCCACAGGAGACGCATTTACCTCAGGTTCCACCTATGGTAAGATATTTATTTATGAATTAAAAGCAAAAGGATGAGTCTGTATGCGTCATTTTTCTTTTGCATAAAAATGATTTTTTTAGAATTTTTGGTATTCTTATGTGGTATAACTAATGAGGTATGATATATTTTACTCATTAATGAGGTTAAACATTTACATATTGGTTTATGAATATAAAGATAAATGTACTTTTTGTAACACCTATAATAATTAAAAACGAAATATTTTTAAAAAATCTCCTATAAAATTTGCTCTTGAAAAATTATTTAGTCAAATTTTTCAATCAATGGAAAATAATTGAAACATTACATTGTATATAAAAAACTCAATTAGATTAAAATTTTTGACAATGGTAATTCGTAAAACCAGTTTAATCAATATTATTTTTTATAACCCAAAAATGTTTATTTTAATGTAATTTTAGTTACACTAAAATGAACACTAATATCTTTTAAATAAAATAAATATTCAGATTTTAAGAATAAAAAACATTTTATTAAAAAAAAGTTTTATTTATAAGTAATTAAGTCATTAAATAATAAGGCATCAAAGTTTAGTTATAAATAAATTAGTAATATTCAATAAAGAATATAAGAAAAGTAATCAAATAAGTTAATTTTGTTTCTAAATTGTAGAATTAATATTAAGTGCTCACAAATTTCAGATTTAACAAGCTCTTAGTTTTTCAAGTTCTAAAGAGTGTAAATTAAGTTTTCATGAATATTTCTTTCGAAGTATTGTAGTACAAATAATTTATAGATTCATCTTTTTGCTTAAAATTAATAAATATTTTGATTACTACAATTTCAATGTAATTTTTTAATTTATTTTTTAATTTTTTTTTAATTTAGTTACCAGAAGATGTATCAAATGGTCCAATAAGTGAAGGCCTAAAATTAAATAATAAGTGAAATTGTTTTATTATAATCTTGATGTAACTTGTTCATATGTTCAAAAACTGAAGACTAGTTACCAATCATACAGAAAAAAATCTTTTAAAATTCTTTTTTTAGAAATATATATATATTAATTTTAAAATCTAATTTATTGACATGTATTAAGTAACACTCAAAGTGAGATTTGATAGAACAAAAGCTTATGCTAATGAATCGTAAAAATACCAATTGTTTCTTTAAAAAATGTGATATTTATTTAACTAAAGACTTTTTATATGCTAAGATAATTCGAGGATAAATTTGACTACTGTGATAGAATATTTTTATAAGAGATATTAAATATTATTGTAGAATATTAATGTAAGTGTATTTGCAAAAATAAACATTTTATTGCTTTTTTTTGTTTTTTTCTTTCTTAAGTGTCTGTATTTTGTCCAATTTATTATTTTAAGAAATAATTCTAAAATAAGTATAAAATAATATAATCAAGCTAAACATTTAAAATTAATGTAATGTTTCAATTCTTTTGATACTTCTAACAAAAACCATTTATTAATATAATTTAATACTTCTAATTTACTAATGAGACCTCAAATTATTATTAAAATTAAATTTGACGAACTAGAGAAATATTCTTGTATTTTTAATATCAAGTTTATAAAATATACGTAAAATATAACTTTTCATACAATGAAAACTAGATAGGGTTTACAAAATTATTTTTTTCATTTTAATTATTCAAAAAACATTTTTTTGATTAATTGTTTGATATAAAATTTTGCTACTGTTCGTAGGTATTTGATTCTAAAACTTTAAAATTATTAAAATATTATATTTAATTATTCCAAAATTATTTTACTTTAGCAGGGTCCACCGCATCACCAACAGTCACATGCACATAATTCACTACCACAAGCGACACAGCAGACATCTTCACAACAGTCTCATCAGCCTCCAATACAAGAGGACATAGTAGTTCCAAATAAGCCTCCATCAGGTCCTATACCTGTTCAGTCAATAAGTCCACCTCAAATGCAACAGCAACAACGACAGTCTTCTCCTCAGCAACAATCACAGATACAATCTCAACCATCACAACCGCCACAATCTCAGCCACAAAATCCACAACCAGCAACTACTGTACAACAAACACAGCAAGATACTTCTATGGATAAGATTACTACTTCATTTAAGAAATCTACCTTAAATCCAAATGCTAAGGAATTCAATCCTAATGCAAAACCGTTTACTCCGGTGAGTATATTTTAAAGAAATCCTCTAATAAAGAATCATATAAACTTTATAATCGGAAAGTTTTAATATTTAGATATTTATTAAATTAAATTTACATGAAAGTATCATACAGTAACTAATATAAATTTTTTTATGAAAATAATGCTAGAATTAGTTATTATCGATGTATAATGATTTTTTCTTTCTTTTAAAAAAAATCAATTATCAATCTATGAATCATTTGATAATAAGTAAATGTTTTCAAATAGATAATAAATATATTTATGTATAATCATAAATTTAATATTTATATTTAAACAAACAAATATAAATATAAAAAATATTTCTATTTATCAATCTATATTAATTTAAAAAAAATTATTTATTAATTTAAATGATTATTTTAGCGCTCTCCTAGTACTCCAACTCCAAGCAGACCGCACACACCTCAAACTCCACAATACGCTGCAGCTACAATGTCATCTACTGTTGTCATGCCGGCATTTATTATGCAAAGTCAGCCCCCTACTGCATTTTCACAACCACCCACCCAACCAGTTACAAGGTTCCGGAAGGGCCAATATTTAGGTACAAAAAAATCGATTAATATTTACTAATTTAATTCATATGATAACTAACTTATTTAAACTGAATAAAATTAAAATTATAATTTTTGTTCATAACAAAATTTAAGAAAATTCAATATTAAAAATATATAATTTATTAGTAGATTTATTACTATATGCAAATTTCAAACATAATTTTTTTCATATTTTACAAAATTTAGAAACAATATTTTGATATTTTTAAAAGTACGAGAACAGATAACATAGTATTCAATGTAAAACATTATAAGTATAATAGATTTCAATTTATAAATAACATATCAGAGTTAATATAAAACATTTGTATTTCAGTTCCAGTAATGCCCCATCGTGCCCCTGATGTAGCATCCCAAATGCAAGTTGCTGCAGCCACGGGTCAACCGCTCTTAGCCCCGGCACCCTTACATCCTCCCTTCCAACTTCCGTATTCAAGTCAACCAACTTATGGTGCTCAGATGGTTAGGATGGTACCAGCACCACCGCCACCTCCTCATATGACTGCGAATCCATACCACCATCACCATGAGTCTCCAGGACCTCAAGCTCCAGGCATACAGTATATGAATCCACATCCACATCCACATCCACATGTTGGCCAACAGCAACAGAGTCAAACTCCATCACCAGCTAATCCTAATCCACAGCATACACCAGGAGCTTATAATCCTCCAGGTAAGATAGAAATGTTAATAAAATACAAATTTGTAGTTATACACTTATCTAGTAGCATCAAGTCAAGACAAATAAATCAAATTTACTTTATATGAATTAAGTGCCTATATAATTCATTTCCAAGATTAATGTAAAAATTACAATTAACAAAGCAAAAAAAAGTATTAAATAGTTGGGATGCTTGAAGCAGCTTAAAGGGAACTATAAACCAAAATATTGTATATAAAGACTGAAGAATTCTGAAAAATAAACTTAATGTAACCTTAAATGAGCCTTAATATTAATAAGCCAAATTAAGCCAATAAAAGTGTTTACTCATGACCTTTATGGTTATTTAACAATCTACTAATATATTAATTATTACATTTTGTAATAAAAAAAGTAATTATGTTGGTTGACTTGAACCTATTTCGTTCAAAATTTAGCTAATTATTAAATTTTTAGTAAATAACATTTATTGATTGTTGTCTTTAATAATTATTTTTATTAGTAAATGTAATAAGTATAAAAAGAGCTTATTATTAATGTATTAACTTTTAATTCATTATCGTTAATGTATTAACTAAATTTACAAAAAAAATATTTTTATAAACAAATAAAAATATTATAATTCTATTCATTTTTATTTAGTACAAATATCGATAGTTATTAACGTTGTATTATCGTAATATTATAAAAATGATTTTCAAAATATAAATTCAGACTAGAAATTTGATTTTATTTTTACAAAATTATTATAAAACGCAATTGAAAACTTAACAAATGTTTTGATCAGGCATCCCAGTAATAAGTTTTGTTAATTTAATTTATTATTTAATCAAAAAATTTGTCGAAAAAATATTACTCATTTGAATTAATAATTAATTATATTATATTTTTAACAGGTACACCACAGCCTTCGTATCCTCAACCACCCCCTCAA
This sequence comes from Sycobia sp. Sy_11, assembly GCA_018907035.1. Classification (NCBI taxonomy): domain Eukaryota; kingdom Metazoa; phylum Arthropoda; class Insecta; order Hymenoptera; family Epichrysomallidae; genus Sycobia; species Sycobia sp. Sy_11. The sequence goes on from JACCIC010000104.1 coordinate 274,700, forward strand.
AGTCATGCACCCACAGGCTATCCAATAATGTGTCCCATCCTACCTCCTCATTTACCCATACCACCTCAGCACATGCAATACATACCGCCTCAGCCACCACCTGGACAACAAACTATTCCTGTTATTATGCCGCATAACCAGTAGTCCCGCGCCTTCCCGGGCAGACAGCAGCAGCCACAGCTTTATCAGCAACTGCGTGAGGGTCGACGACAAGGATATCCCTAAGTATTCACACGCGAAGAAGACGAACGAACAACACGACGAATGTTTATTGCGATAGTCAGCGCGGATCTGCTAGTGCCGGGAAATCTGAGATAATCTCAAGGAAAACTATAATTATAAATAAAACTGCAACAATAATAATAGCAACAAGCAAAGGCAGCAGAAATATATATAACGATTACGAAGTCACTTTTATCGTTGATACATAACGATCACCGAAATGATCGAAAAATTATCCGTTGTCCTTTAAATATTTGTTTTCATTCTTTTCATCGTGGCATACTTTTTTTTGATTTCTGTATTTTTTATTCACTTTTTTTTAAATATTTTTTTCAGCCATATTTATCTTTTAATGGATAAGTGAAACGGCGGAAATTTTTCACTCTTCTTCATTGACATATAATACATATCTGCTGTCGATTATAGCAGGAACACAGTGCTGTTCCTTGTAAAAATTTTGAATTTGTTCAAGTTCGTAAAAAATTGTTTTTGAGATCATAAATAATGGAAGGAAAAGAGTGTCAATAACTCTTAAAAATGGCTTTAATTGCGACTAAAGAATGTAATTATTAGGAAAATCGTTTCAATCTCCGCAGCTGATTCAGTTTAGAGCTGCATCGAATGGAGCTTGAAGTGAAGATAGCAAGTTTTCCCCTTTTGTAATTCGAGAGACAAAGTTCCTCGATACAAATGAGTGCACTCTGCAAGTACAAGGAATAAAAAAGCAGAGTTGCTAACAGGTGGAAAATATGATATGTTTATGTCACATATAAGCCCTATTCTCCGCTTTTGAAACACTGTAAACAAAAGTTGAAGAGGGTAGTGTTCAGAAATAAAATGTCGCGTTATGAGAGCGAAGTTTTTGTCATCATAATGATGCGTTATTCTTTAACAAATGAAAAAGTCTGATGAGAAAGAATTTCTAAATGCCTTTTAGAAAAACTTTATTGATCAAAATTCAAAATTCGTACCGTCATCAGAAGTTTTCTCGGAAATTACAAGATAAAATTTGTTTTAATGTTAACGACATTTGCTGAAAAGGAAAGAAAGAGAGGAATATCTTTAGTATTGAAAGAAAGAAGATTAAATGGTTAAGGATCTAGGCAAGAGGGAGGGGGGGGGTTAAAATAAAGCGTATCTGCATCGAAATAAGATAATTATTAAGATGTCGAGATTTGTGATGGAGAAATGAAATGGCGAACGAGTTCGTTCGCTCTATATTTGTTGATATTGAGTTTTGTTATAGAAAAAAAGAAGAAACTCATAACAAAGAATTTCAATGCCTGCATTTTCTACGGAACGCTAAAAAGGAACACACGAATGATATCGCTATTTCCAATTCAATTTATATCGCTTACGAGATACGAAGCTTTCGCGCAGCTTCTGTCGAAACAATTGTATTATTTTTGAGAGTAAATGTTGAATTAATGCTTGAAATATGTGATGCTTTTATACCATATAAAAGGAAAGCGATAAAGGAACATCCATACAGTTTTTCTAGATCCAGAGATTTGAATTTCGAATTTTTATAAAAAAAAATCTGGTTCTTTATTCATAAAGCATGAGTAAGGCGAGCCATAAATTTATTCATCTCTTATAAAACCACGCTATTTTTGCAAATTTACAGATAATTAAAAGCTGCGTTTATCATTAAATGTATTTCATTCGACTTTTTTATCTATCAGCCAGTGTTGGTGCAAATAAATCATCATAAAAATGTCCTAAAATATTTAAAATCGGTTTCTCGAAACTTATATGTGTTTATGCAACCGAACAATCATGGTTGAAATGTGCGATATCAATTAAAAGAATGGAATAATCTTTTACGGCCTTAGACCTAGTCGTGTACATAAAATGAGTGAGAAAAATAAAGACAGACAGAATATCACACAGCGTGGCATCGTTAAACAAATTTTATATATCAAAGAGATTTTAAAAAACCATCAAATAAATTCATTAAAAACCACCCAATCTGTTAAGCATTTTTTATAATCCTTTCATCTTTCATTTCTATATATATATCAACAAAATGTTAAATATTTTTGTAGTCACGATTATCATTTTATTTTTATTTTTCAAGGATCAATCATCTTAATTATAAATTGTACTTATGTCGACTGTTGTGATAAAATTAATAAATATTTTTATCGGTCCTGCATTCTTTAAACAATAATTTACTATGCTAATATAATGACAGTCAGACTGTCTTCATTTATAAGTTTGTTGTCTCCCTGTCTCTGTCTGTTGTCTCCCTCTCACTCCCATAGAATCTGAAATTCAAATTACTACTAAAAACAAAACAAAAAATATTGAAAATAATAAAATAAAATTAAAAATTAAAAATAAAAATAAAATAAATTAATCTATATATTATTTTAGAGTTTGGTCGTGGAAGATGGACCGAAGCGTTTCGAGACGTCGAATTTCAAAAGTAAATTTAAATGTAGATGGTGGGGACAATCAGTTTCTCTTTTATTACATCAGTATGTAGATTTATTTATTTTTAATTTTTAATTTAATTTTTTTTAGTAGTAATTCTCATTTCAGTTTCTGGGGGGGGGGGGTGATTAAACAAGAACAGTCTAACTGTCATTAAATTAGTATAGGTGATTATTGTATAAATGCTGTAAGACCGACAAAAATATTTATTAATTTAATTTCAACAAATAGAAAGTTCACTTGAAAGGCCATTTATCAGTTGGATTAACCTTAGAGATTATAATAATAGTATTGACAGAGCTATATATAAATAGACATAAATAAAGAAATCGAAGCAATTCAAATTCTGATATTGTTTTTTTTTTCATAAAAGTTTTAACCCTATCTTAAAATATTCTTATTTGAACCAAAATAAACAGATCAAAACTGTTTTAAGACGTATCGTAAAGAAATTTTAATTATTTGAAGATTACATTTTATCAATTACTGACTGCGGTTGAGCTTTTGAGAAGAAAACTATACATTCTTATTTTACTTGATATCCTTAATTGCCTCATAGGTAAGTACACTTTATATTGCTGGAAAGTCTTTACATTTACAACGATATTCCCTTAACGCATTGAAATTATTAATTATACAGACTAAGTATAAATTTTTTAATTACTTATACTTATTATTTTTACATCTGAAAAAATTTGCTAATTTTTATCTATAAAGGAACCATTTTTTGTTGAAATGTAACTCCAAAGAAAGCAAACAATTATACATAAAATATTAGAATTTACAATATCGTTTTTCTTTAGAAAAATTATAAATAAATAAATTTTAAATTATAAATTTGACAAATTTAATAATACCATTTATTACTAATTATGGTATTTTTTCAATGTTATTCATTTACGATGCCAATATACTAAAAGTGATTGTGATCGTTAATTCTATTATTCTGAAAATTATTTATATGACTTACTAATCAATTATTATAAAGAATAAATTTTAAATTGTATATCATTCATCTTTATGGTAATAATATTATTTATTGAACGTGGTTAAAATTTGACGGCGATCGGTGCGGTAGTTCCGCGCCTATAAAGGACATACATTCTCTTATTTTATATATATATGAACTTTTTAGTTGTAGGAGTACAGTTAATTATCGTACAGGATTCAATTATAAATCAAACCCATACTATTGACATTTTCCCATATCCCAGAAGTACTTCGTTTTCGAAAAAATCGTGATTAAAAAAAAATAAAAATTGTAGCTTCAACCCTCATATCAACAATATTCCGATGACATCTCTTGGCCATTACTTAGCATGTTAATGTGCACATATTCAAAAGAAAGCTTTAATTAAAAAAAGTAATTGGTTATTTCACGATTATTACCAAAAAGAACGAATTTGACTAAATGTCACTACAACCGTAATATTATAAGATTCGGTAGCGGTCAAAATTATATGAGCATAATATTCGTAAAACTAATAATTCAAATATTTCTCCATATTAGTTATAAAGTTATTAGCCGTAATAAGCGTTTCTATATAGCGGTAATAATAAATCAAGTCAACTTATTATTTTTAGCTTAATCCGATAGTTCAATTAAAACATATTCACAACACTGTATACATCAATCTCGTATAATCTACACTCCAAGAAGACAACTTTTAACAAAAGTAAAATAGTTAGGCGAGTTTGATGTGCTCTTAGCATAGTAAGAATTTTAAATAAATCTCCTCGTGTATTTTATAAAAAATTTATATAAAATACTTTCCGAAAGTTCAAAATACATTAACGCAAAATTTAATTTAATATTCTATAATTAAATTAAAAATCAGTTCACTGATATAGCCGCATGTCCTACCTGGTCCTACTAATTCTGATAGAGGAAAAAATAATAATATATATTCTTAGCATATTAAAAACTTCACAACTTATAAATCTTATATGTATTTTAAAAAAACTTTATATAAAATATTTTTCTAAATTCGCTAATTATCAATACAAAAATAGAAACATAATAATTTATGTAACTATACTGTAAATCATTTCATAGTGAAACAAAAAAATTTTCATACACCAGATTAAGATTTATACAAAATATTTTTCTAAAATCTTCCAAAATAAATTACTTTATTAATCATTACTTTATTAAGCTGCATTTCCGTTAAAACTATTTATTTATTATTATTTTTTAGAGTTTTAGATATATTTGTGTAAACTATACATGCTGTTATTTATAGGGATGCATATAAAATGCACTTTATACGCACAAGATTTATAAGTTGTAAATTTCTTAATATGCTAAGAACATATATTAGTATGTCTCTCTACATTACGATCAGTAAGAAATCTGACTATATCAGTGAATTAATTTTTAATTTAATTATAGAATATTTTTTGTATTAATATATTTTGAACTTTCGGAAAGTATTTTATATAAATTTTTTATAAAATACATGAAAAGATGCATTTAAAATTCTTACTATATATTAAGAACACATCAAACTCGTCTAACTATTTTACTTTTGTTAAAAGTATTTTTGTTGGAGTTTATGTATAATAAATATTTTTTCATATTTGCACGATACTTTTTTTAATTTACATATTTTACTTTGGAAATTAATTAAATACAATTAAAAAAAACTATTGTTCATTTTATAAGGAAAAAAATTCTTGAGGCAAGTGTCTTATTATTAAATTTAATATATAAGTGAATCATTTAGTGCATTAAATATTTTTTATTTAAAAATTATATAATCCATTATAGTCGTAGTTGGTAATCAACAAGTTGATATGGAATTCGAATTATTCCATTTTTTCTTACTCTTTTTATTATTGCTCGACGTAGTAAATTTGGTTCAATACCAGTTTGGACAGCGACGATATCAAATAAACAATTATTGAAATACTTTGGCCCTTCAATAAAAGATTCTTTATTGTTTTGAAAGGTATAATGGCCGATTTAAGAACAATCGTTGCTTGAAGATTTGACATTATATTCAACATTAATTCCTGGTTTATTCAAAACTTTACCGAAAGTATATTGTACTTCTCCATTGAACCATGCATTGATAGGTCTTTTCAAAACCTTACTTAATTGATATAAATGCATAGAATTTACAGGATTATAATACGATAGGTTTTCGTTGTACCATTGAATTTTTTTTTTGACTGCAGATACTAAACATTTACTTTTAAAATAATTTTTTTGCAAACAAATTTATTTTTTAAACTAAGGCATCTTAATTTTCGTTGAATCATGTTATAAAATAAGTATATTTTGTTGCTGCTGTTGTTTTTTGCTATTATTGTTGTTGTATGTTACAAAATAAGAGTATTTTGTGTAATAATATTGGAATTTTTTAGAATTATCTTACTTATACTCGAAGCAGAATTATTATATTATTTTAGAATTTTATATTTAACTTACAAATAAATTCTATATCTGTATTTAATTTTTGGTTCTTTATGTATTGCTTATTGCATTTATCTGTCAGCACCAAATATTAATCTTCTATATGTTAAATTAATGTAAATTATTTTTTTTTTTATTATAATGATATTTATTAATTCAATATACTAATGATGTTTACTTTTTCTATATTACTTTTTTTGTTATACAGTAGTTGTTTAATTAAAAACAAGTATCTAAGCAAATATATAAGTTCTAGATGATAAGATATATTAAAATATAAATGAGAATAGAAATGTATAAATATTACAAAAATAAAAATTTTTATTATTTTGTACAAAATTTATTTACAAACAAATTATTTATTAATTTTAAGACCATTATCTCAAATTAAAATTAATTCACATAAACTCTCTGTAGGTGATAAACTATAGTCATTTTCAAGATTTTTCCTTTTTTACAAATTTATAACCAAAATACATCATGGCTTTACATTCTTTTACATCACCTAACAATTGTTTAGATATTTTAGGAATATTATTCAAATGATCTCTTGTAGATACACTACATACAGAATTCTTCATAATTACTTTCCTCAAAACAGAAATATAAATCCCAAGCTACTTTACTGCTATATTGTAATTAAAATATGTTCTTATTTGAAGAAGTATTTTCATTAAAATTAAAAAGTAATGCATTTGCTTTGATTTAAGATGATAAAAAAGGTTTAAAATATTATTTATTATATTTACTATACATATAGTAAAATCTGTATTGCATTTATAGACTTCGTTAGCAATATTCAACAGTCATGATAATAATGCATATCCATTTACAAGCATTATACATGATTTTGGTAGCTTCGTTGTTGACTCTATTACTTTAAAAATAAGATTCTAAAAAATTAAATAAATATTAGTTATATAAACTTAATTTATAAAATAACATTTCTAAAAAATAATGACCTTTGATGCAGTTATCAGTTTTCAAATCATCATAAATAACTACAAGTATCCAATGTTTGTGATTTCTGTACTCAATTTCTGAACTATGACATAACTGCAATAATTCAGGTGTAGTATTAAGATCTAAAGCTGATTTAGCCATGAGAAATGTTTGAAGATGTGAATATAAAGGATTTAAAGGCTGCATCATAAATAAGTAAGCCCAAGCAAGAAAAGTTGCAAAAATAAGCCATTCAATTTTATATTTTTAAGAGGTAATTCAATATTTATAATTACATTATGCAACGAATCAATTAAATTGATCCACAATAGTTTATCCTTGGAACTAAATATTTTAAAAATGATTAATGATTTATGGAAAATAAATATCAAAGTTGTGGCATTAGATTAATATATTTAAAAATAACAACCTTTTAGCTTCTAAATGATAATAAAATCTTAAAAGAAGAGTAAAGGCCGCTAATCGCATTTGTTCAGAAGTACTGCTACAGGCAACAATCGATAAAGCTAGTGCACACTTTGAATAACTTTATAACATGCAACAAGATTATTGTCTCGTAATAAATGAAAAATGACTGGTCGGCCGTATTCGTAAAATTACACTAGAAATAAACAGTTATTAATTAATACGTAATTGAAAACATAATGTATCTCAAAAGTTCAGGTTTTTTTTTAATACACTCTTAATAAACTATAAATTATAAATTTTTAATTCATATTCCTGACCTTTTAGATACATAGTTATTACTTATAAAAAAGGCAGATATGCTTTGAATTGATATATATTAGAACAACACTTTTTGAAGTCTTCAATTGCAGTATATAAAAGTAATGATATTAAAGTAACTGTTAACATCAAGGTAATCAATTTTACATCTTCCATACTTGTTTCACATCATTTTCAAAATATAAATATTTATATTTCATATTTTTATTATTTTTCTTATATAAGGTAAAAACAAATTTTAAACCATTTAATACAATCATCAATTTTATCTTTATATTCCTCAAACATTCCACATTTATTTAAAAACAAATTTATTGTTTTAAATTCTGCTAGGTCAAGAAGGTATTTTTATCTCCAACCTTACTTATTACAAATGATAATGCAATACTAAAAAGTTTCTATAAATATTATAAATTTAATAATTTGATGTAAACAGGATTAAATACATTTTTACATAAAAAAAATATTATTTATAACTTTCGTTTTCATAATAATTAATTCTTCTTTGTTAAAAAGAGGCCTACAATGGCTGTGCTTGATCGCTAGAGCGAAGGATTAGTAACTCGGTGATCCGAGTTCAAATCCCGGTCTCAGCCGTTTGTGATACCAGGTGATACAAGCACCGCTCTAATAATTTACATGCGCTTTGTTTACAAACACGTAGACCTCCGTCAGTGATGAGCACCAGTATTTGGAAGCATAATTAAAGCGACGCTAAATAACGTAAAAAAATAATAAAAATTCTTCGTTAAAATCTTGTACTGTGTATTATTATACCAGCCCTAACCAACTTCAATGATTAAAGTATTACTATATATATATAATCTTCGGCTAGGTTCATGGCGTCTTAGTTTAAATTGGCTAAACTTTTTACCATGTATTTACCTGTATTTACAGTTATTTTCTATTACCTGCTATTACTATATATATATATAAAATGAAATGTTTCTAAACATTTGCTATAGTCGTACACGTAGTTTTATATTAAAAACTGCTTTTTAGCCAAAAACACTGCCAGGAAACGATGATTTAGGTCATAAGTAGTAATACGCTTTGGAAAATTATCGATAAAAAAGTGATAAATAATTTTTTCATTGATTGAAAATTCGAAATCCTAATAGAGTAGTAAATAGTGCAGCGATCGCGCCATTTGATACGAGTCACAATGGTTTCCCATACACGAAAAAAACAACATTCAAAAAACAACATCAAATAATACATTTTAATTCGATTCAACTTTACAAAAATTTGATATCATTCATAAATATTTAAACGGATTCGGTCATTTAAATATATGATTTCTATTATTGATTCAATCCGTTTCAATCCGAAATTGTTACAAGGATTTACAGCGAGGCTTCATAGCGCCTATAATTATTTTTACTTCGCTTCTTTTTTTGAAACGTAATATTTGGCAGTTAAATTGATTAGCTGTATTCTGTTGCGTCAAATAATTATGTATAGCTTGCAACAAAATTCGCTCAAGCTATCTTATATATAAGATATGTCATTTCAAAGACAAAACTGTCTGTTTTCAGTTGGAAAAGGTTTGATAGAAGGAGCTTAATTTAAATTGAATTTTAGTTTAAACTTTTTCAGATTAGCAAATTTAAATATATTTTATATTTGTTCAATCAGAATTATAAATATTGCTATTTTATAACATATAATTTGACAGAGAGAAAATTTACAAATAAATTAAATGGATTAAATAAATAAAGTAGATTCGTTAAAAAATTTTTTTGCTGTATTATAAGAAATATGATCATGTAAAACATTTGTAGAATATTTTTATTAAATTAAAATTTATATGAATTCTTATTTACATATATACAGAACATATAAAACTAACTTTGCAATTTTAAAAACATTTATATAATTCATTCTCAAGTATAATAAATCAATTCATACCAAAAGCTGTTTCAAATTCTTCATTTGATATCTGTTAACAAATTATGAATTATTTTTTATGATATTAAATCTTAAATTAAATATGATATTAAAATTGATTTGCTAAATAGTAAGATTAAATTAATACCTTTTTTTTCTTCAATTTTTTTATTAAAGCTATATCGTTTTCTAATTCTTGTATATCTTCTTCACTCATAACATTTTTACGTTTTCTTTTTCCTTTTTCTGGATTATTTTCTTTGCGTTTTTTTTCTTTGTTTTTGCGTATTTTTTTCTTAGCTTGTTTTTCAAGTTTATTTTTTTTAGCTTCAGACCATGGAATTGTATTTTTAACTTTTCTTTTCTCTTTTCCAGGCCATACCCCGGTATTTTGATATTTTACTAATTTTTGTAATCTTACCACTTCTCTTTGTTTATTTTTATAGGGAATAGAATTTATATCAATATCTACTTCCTCGAAAGATGATATATCCTTTCCTTTGGATTCTGGCATCTTTGGTGCTTTCAGTAATCCAAAACCCATAAATACCTTTCCTAAATTCAAATCTTTTAACCGTAAAATTAAATTACATTCATGTTTTTGATATGCTTGAATATAAGAGACTACAGCTCTATTTGCCTTATCAAATATAAGCCTATCTGTTTCTTGCAAGTTTCTCATACATTTTAGACATTTTTTTACAAAACTTTCATTTACATTCAAGTTTAATACATTTAGTTCCACTTTTTGATTTCTTTTAATAAAATCAATATAAGCATCTTCGGACTCATTTATCAATAAAAGAGCATTTCCTTTATGGCCAATTCTTGCTGTTCGACCACACCTGAAATAATGTAATTTTATTGATTGTTTTACAATACAATAGAATAATTTTATAAAAATACTGTTTTCAAATATAACCTGTGAACAAAGCTACTAGCAGTTGATGGTGGATCATATTGGATAACCCAATCAACTTCTGGAATGTCAATTCCTCTGGCCATTACATCAGTACAAATTAATAACCCATTTTCCAAATTTTGAAATTCTTCAAAAATTTTATATCGTTTACTTTTCATTTTTCCATGTAAAGCTAATACCTTGACACTCAACATACTAAAAGTACCACATTGATATTGAATATTTATAGTTTTAAATTTTGCAATGTTAAATAAAATATTATAGGCTCAACAATTGTTACTTAAATTTTATGTTAATAATTAAATATATTTAATGTTAAAGTATTTTTGCAAGAAATTAAAAAAAAAGCTATTAATTTTACTTACGAATTTAGAATATGTTTAAAATAGTCAACACAAGCACAAGTGGAGTAAAAGATCATATACTTTAAATCTGTTCCTTTATTTCTAATGAAATTAATCATAAATGCAAGTTTTTGATCTGCTTCTATTACTGTATAAAAATTATTTAAATTTGAAGGAGTTGAAACACTTTCTTTTTCTTTTATGGTTACTAAACTTGGATTTCTTAATCCCGCTCTAATTAATTGGTCTAACTCTTTTGTTTGTGTTGCAGAAAATAATCCTGTCCTCCGTAAGCGAGGTAAAAAACTTAGTATAACATTAATAGTTGAATAAAATCCAAGATCTAACAATCTATCAGCTTCATCTAGAACTAATAATTCCTAAACAGCAACTTAATTTCAAATTTGTTTTTGTTTCTGAAATTTATTATATAAAGTATGAACAATTACCAAGGATTTGACTGAAGCTGCTAAATTAATTTCTTTACAATTAGTTAAAATATCTTCAAGTCTACCTGGTGTAGCAACAATAATATTTGAACCATTGTTTATTTGGTTAACATCTTCTACAATAGTTGATCCTCCAACTAATAACACTTGCTTTAAAGTTGGAATTCTTTTAAGAAAATGTGCTAAAACTTTACTAATTTGTGATGCTAATTCCCGGGTTGGAGAAATAACAATTGCACCAATTTCAAACTTTTTCCACTTTTCTGCTCGTTTCTAAATTAAAATATATCTAATTAATCAAACTAAATTAATTTTTGAACATTAAATAAAAACAAACATATAATATTATATATTTATATATCATGTTTCATATACTGCAATGTTAGCAAACATTATAACTACATACCATCATTAATTCCAATAATGGAATAACAAAAGCAAGAGTCTTTCCACTTCCTGTAACAGCTTCAGCAGCAACATCTTGCCCATTGAGTAATTTAGGAATACAAGCAGCCTGAATTTATAATTTTTTATTTTATTAATTTTACAACTTGTTAAATAAAATTAAATTTTTTACCTGCACTGGAGTCATTTCAAAAAATTTTAACTCCTTTAAAGTTTCTAATATAGGAGTAGATAATTTTATATCTAAATTTTTCCAGCTTAGCAGATTCATATTGAAAAAATGTTGTTTTTCTTTTAATTAAAAAATGTACTGATAACAATTATAGGCACATTGTACTTTGTAATTGTTAATTCGCTAATTGTATTTCGTCAGTTGAGGTTATAAAACATGTCATCATATTTTTTCCAGCTTTTTCCGTGGCTTTAACTAGCTTTCACCGCAGTTTTACCTTTTTTTACCAAAATATATACCACCCGCTCGCGGCCGCCCTCGTGCTAAGCCATCGCCTCGCTGACCCTCGTGGCGAGTTTGTTTGGTTTATTCAGTTGGTATCATCATCACTGTTGAATTGGTACAAGGTTGGTACGGCTTGTATCATCTGGTATCTCCAGAGATGGTATCTCTGCTGGAGTATTGCTTGTACTTGCTAGTTGCTGTATCTTGTAAAATGCGTAGTGTATGATAACGTATAGTTAATATCCATATAGATAGTAGATACTAGCGAATTTACTGTACAATGTCATAGTGTGACCAAGCGGGTGCACGGAAATGATTCATCACACAGCACAGCTGGCATCTGGCATAGGCATATAGGCATATATTTGCGTAGATGAACATATACTATAATCAGCTATAATATTTTGAAATTACGCTGAATGAATCATTTGATAGCATACACACGTATATGATATATTCTTAAATTTATTATATATATATATATATATATATATATATATATAGTATGTATCTTAGCTTGTAGTCTTCTACAAGCAGGCCTAAGTATCCGCGTATGATTCAGTGCAAAGTATTTGTCACAACCTCACAATTCACAGTCCAAGACATGTGATGAACAGAACTTGCAGTATTAATGTTTCAAAAAATGTAATTTAAAAAAGTTCAAAAAGTAAAATAGATAGATTTTGTATATATTTATATAAAATAAAAAAATTAAATAAAAATGACAGAACAAGAAGTCAAGCCTAAGTGGCTTTTGGAATTAGAAAACAGAAAACGAAAGGTATTTACAGAAGCATTTCATATATTTTTTCTTAACTTGTAAAAAAAATGAAGAAATCTTTATGAATTATTTCTTTTAATATTCTTTTCTTTGATAGTTTCAATTAATAATTTTTAATGAAATGCATTTATAAGTCAGTAAAATCTAAATAATATAAAATTAAATATTTTTTATATAAATTATAAAACAAAAATTATATTGATGAAATATTACACAAAACCATATGAATTTTAGCCAAGATTAGCACATGAAACAGGAGCAGGAGCACCATGTTTAAATTGTGGCTCATTATGCCCTGGTTTAGATTTGCATTTTTGGAGAAAAATTTGCAAAAATTGTAAATGCAGAGGAGGTGATCACGATGTTGATGATGACGAATTTCCACAATTTGAATTATTATTTGGGCCAAATTTAAAACATAAAAAGAATCGTTCAGTGTGTCAGTAAAAATAATATCATTATTTTATTACTTATAAAAATATTGTTTTTATGAATATTAACTGAAAAATGACTATCTCTTGTAAACTAACATGTAATAATAAATTTTTTTAGTGCTTCGAGTAAATGATAAAAAACAAATGCAAGCTGAAACACCATTTGAATGGATTCCTCCAGATACAACAAAGGAATTGGCTGCAGACTACATGAAGGCTTTACCATCAGCAAAATTACCAATTAAAGGTTCATCTGGTGCTGCTTTTAGAAAACAGCAATTACAAAAACAATTGCCATTACATGATATTGATCATAAGGCTTGTGATGGACTTAGTGAAGAAGAAAGAAAAAATTTTGATAAATATGTGAATAATTTGAAACAATGTGCTGGTCAAGGAAAAGTTGCAAAGGTAATAAAATAATTTCTTTTATTTTCCATCAAATCTAAGTGCAAATATCATTGTTAACAAATATCAAAAATTTTAATGCTTTTTTTTTAAATAAGATTTTATGATAATATAATTTAAAATAAATGTTCTACATTTTTATATAAATTTGTTAGATGTAAATTTATAAAAATTGCCAAAATGAATTTAAGCTATGAATATTTTTCTTTTTATAGTTAACCACAATAAAACCATTCAATCGGTCTTTAATGACTCCAGCAAATGCAACTGATGTTCAACGTCTTAATCCACAAAATAGTCAGAAATTAAATTCTAATACTGGATTAAATTTACGTACTCCAAGTAGCTTCATTGTCAAAACGCCAGGAGTAAATACAAAACCTAAATTTCCAAATTTGTCCGCTGATAATAAGAATGCTTTGTCAACTAATCTAAATGAATACAACCTTCCACACTCAAAACCTAAAGATCAATCGAATTCGCCAGTTCATGATACCCATCATGCTCTACCAAATTTATCAAATGATCATAATGTTCATTTACCTTCACATAGAGATGTACTACGAACACAGCATTTTCAAGCTACAAGCAATGAAAACCGACAATTTGCTCAACATTATCAACCATTGCCTACTACATCAAATAATACTAATATTTCATCATCTGCAAATACAAATTTAGCACAAACACCTGATTCATTAGCTCCAAATGAAATCAGTCGTCAGCGATACCGTGAGGCTTTGGCAGACATTTTCAATAATTGGACTTCACCTCGACCATCATGCGAGTCAGAAGCTCTTATTTCAGAAATATTTCCACCTCTTAATTCTAGTAATCAAAATAATTATGCTTTAAGAGAGAATTCAATACCTTACGAATTAAAGTATTCTAAAATTCCGAATTTAAAAGTAAAAGAAGAATATGCACAGAATAGTGCAGCTCATGCAATGAATATACCTTCATTAAATTCAAGAGCTGAAGTAGGAATAAACAATCAGCAAATGAAGAAAAATACAGAATCTTCAAATAATTTACCAACCAATCTTCTTGTAGAACAAATGCTATCAGAAGCTCTTTTACCTCCAAGTGCCGCAAATGCAAGTGATATTGTAGGTAGCAGTTTAGATAAAGAAGGACTTATGTACATACGAGAAAAACTCAATGATAAATATTGTAATAAGAATGATTCTCAAACTTCAGCAGTTCCCAGAGAAGTTCATAATTTAAGGTAAGAAAATTTATTGTGTAGCATGATCATAGTATACTGTATAGAATTTATATATTCACTTCAACCTTATGTTTGAGAAATGGAATTTTTACATGAATATTGTTACATGAATTGCAAACTTTCGTGGTATTTGTAATTATTACATTATATGTTTTATTATAACATTATATATTACAATATTATGTTTCACTTTGTTTGCAATCTCTTCTCATTCTTTTTTCTTCTATCGCTTCTGTACAGTTTCTTTTCACGTGTATTAAGCTAACACAAACGTTACAACACAATCGAATAAATAGTATTCAATAATTTGTTGATAATTTTTTGCGCAAATTTAAATTTTATTGCTCCAGCTACCTTCGAGAAAAGCGGGTCGCGAGAGCTCATTGCTTAATCTAGCACAAATTTGTCCATCTTCGGCTTTAATTAATGAAATCAACGACATATTTTGTTATAAAAATACTGATATGAAATTGGCGACTTAATTTGTTGATAATTTGTTCTTGCAAAATTATGTTGCTCTAATTTATCTATACATTCATTGCTGATTAAAATAAAAATACTTCAAATATTTTGAACTTTTTTTATAAATTCCAGATATATAAGTCCGAAAATAAATCATGCAATATTGCAGTTATTCATGTTACTTATTCATTTATTGAAACTAAAATATTGCATCAGTAAAAACCTATATATAGATCAATAGTAAAAAGCTTAAAAATAAATAAACTAGAAAAAAACATATCTCTCCTTATATTAAACATAGAAAAAATGATCAAAACCTTAACAGAGCAATAATAAATTTTAAAAAATTTTCTTATTGTTGTGTAATAATTATTTGATTTATAATGATCGGTTTTTTTTATTTCTGCTTATATGATTTGATATCTCTTTTTTAGTTATAGTCCATCGGTTTCAAATTCAGAAGAAATTAAAAGAAATTCAGAAAAGAGTAAACAACTAGAAAGTAAACCCTGCCATTACAATGAGAATTGTAAAAATCATGTGCCTTCCAGATTGCCTTGTAATACTTGTACAAAACCTACACAGGCTGAGCTAAATGTCTCTTTGCCTGTACAATCTAATATTATACAGTCAGAACAATTAAATAATCCAGTCTTTCCAGAAAATGCAATAGGGGCTTCAGTTGCTCTTCAAGATCCAGATAATCTAAAACATCTGCAGGAAGAATTAGAAGGTATGGCAATTAATGTCAACAAGGCGCAAAATTGCTACGAATGCAAAGAAAATATTTTTTGTGGAGATGTTGTTGTTACTGCAGAAAAAATTAAAGATGCAGTCTGGCATCCAGGATGTTTCGTATGCTCTGCGTGCAACGAGCTTCTCGTGGATTTAGTTTATTTTACATACAAAGGGAAGCTATATTGTGCAAGGGATCTTGCAGAACTTTTGGAAATTCCACGATGTTTTGCGTGCGACGAAGTAAGCTTATATTTACAATTTATTGATAAGTTAAGAATCTATATTGTATATATAATTAATATATTTCAATCTTCAAACAGCTTATCTTCGTTCGAGAATCTACAGTGGCGGAGGGCCATAATTATCATGTAAAACATTTCTGCTGCTGGGACTGTGATATTCCATTAGCTGGAAAACAATATATTTCAGAAAATGATAGGCCACTTTGCATTCCATGTTATCAGAACAATTATGCTAAAACATGCGATGCTTGTAACACTGCTATTGCAGCCGATCAAGAAGGAGTAGCTATAAAAAATTTAAATTTTCATGTAACAAACGAATGCTTCTGCTGTTTTACATGTAAAAAAAGTCTTCTACAAGGTCAAATAGCCATAAGGGAAAATAAACCCTTCTGTAGCAAAGAATGCATTGCTGCCTTTTTGCATTAATTAATTTTTGATACGTAAAATAAGTGTTAGTGTATTGTAAAATAGATTAATATTTTATATATTTTAATAAAGAAAAATAAGAGAACTATTTTTTCTTCGCTAAAATATTATAAGACGCGAATGAATCTTTTACGTGATTATTTCTATTTAGTATGATGATACTGAAGATCACTATCGTCTAATTTTATTGATGATAATATATACACTTATAAAGAATTTGACATAAAGGATACTGATAAATTAAAAGCAAGCGTAAACGGGCAACCGTTAATGAATCAATTATGCAGACCGGCTTAACGTGGGCTAAGAGGCTGAGAGTAAATACGAATAACCGCGATTGCTCTGAGGCCCTGAACCAATGCGTATCCATTCGTAAAATCTCTAGTTCTTGTATGTAGTCGCTGAATCGACCGACAGTTACGACTCATCCGCGGATGACGAGTTACCAGCGTCGAGTCAACGGCATGATCGAACGCCTGCATTGCCAACTGAAAAGCAGCTCTATGCTGTCATCGCAATACAACAAATCATCCTGATCACATAAGCAGCCTTGAAAGGCGATCCGCGAGCCAACTCCCCTAGAGTTGCGACCAGTGCCGGTCGTTTTCCGAGATCTGGCAATGGCAAAGAGCGTTCTCCCGATAACTTCAAATTGACAAGTCCAAAAATATATCCGAAACTGAATTTAAATAAAATCACGATATAATCAAAATACATGTGCCAAATCATACAAATTAAAGGAATATACGCGTTAATGCTTCACTTATTTATTTATGTTTACATGTTAAGCGACCAGCTATTAAGGACACAATTAGATTATCGAACAATTACAAATTACACTATAGCAGTTTGTTATATGCATTCATATGCATAGATATGAAAAACCGATAAATTGTAAACCTGTACTTCCGAATTCAATTGCGAAGTAAGGGGAAGAATTTCAAAATAATTATTACATGAGAAAATTGAATGAAAGTTTATTTATACTATATCTAGATATGTAATAATGTTTATACATGTATTAACTAAAAGAAAAAGAGAATATATATATAATATATATATATATATATGCTTTACATTAACTATATTGTCTAGAAGAATATCACGAATTATTTTTTATCTATTCTTTCTTTCTTTAATTTTCAATTATTCTTTGGTTTTTTTTTTTTGTAATTCAAAATAAGAGCGCTCAAGTCACTGGAATAAGTTTTGATATAGACGCTCTGCGATTGCAAACAATACAACTAAGATAATATTTTTTTTTTTTTTTTTTATTTATTGGCAAGCTGAACCTCTACATGAGGTTATGTTGCTATACAAGTATATTACAAAAAAAACAAATAATACATTATTTTTACATTTATAAATATGTTATCTTAAATTCTATACTATCATTTACAGCTTTATATTACATTGCTTTAGGAATTTCCCTAGGGCATTACATATAGCCGTAGTCGGATTTGATAGTAGTGTTTGACTACACATGGGAAGAAACAGTTTTATATTAGCTAGTCTGTGGATGAACGATTTTCTTGGTATATCGAATAGTTCGCACTGCCATAGTAAATGATCCAGGTCTTGTATGTCATTTCCACATTGACAGGAAGCGTCTGTTACAACATTTATTTTCGAGAGTGAATACGCAAGGCTATAGTGATCGGAGCGACATCGATTAATTGTGCTTATTATTTCTCGAGAAAGGTTTTTTTTCGTATACCAGGGTTTGTGCCTATTATTAAAGTAGTGTTTAAAGTATTTTTTACCTTTGTACTGTCCTTGGCTGCTTATTTCAATTAATGTTTTGTTCTGTGCGATTTGTTTGAGTGAGTCTTTAAAATCGGAAAATGGAATCTTAGTGATAGTAGGGGGAGGTCGGGATGCTGCAGTTTTAGCAAGATTATCTGCTTCTTCATTTCCCATAATTCCTGCATGTGCAGGAATCCAACATAATTTAATATCCGCATGATAGGGGTTTTGTGAGTATCTATGAATTTTGCTTTTTATTTCAAGAACTAGAGGGTTGGTTTGTATATCAAGTGAGGGGCTTTTCAGAGAGAGTAATGCGCTCAGGGAGTCTGTGAAAATGATAAAGCTTTTATTATTATTTGATAAGGCAATATCTATAGCGTCATTGAGAGCTGTACATTCTGCTGTAAAGATGGAAGCTTTTTTGTTAATGCTTTTAACTATAGAGGTATTGAGATGTTTGCAGAAACAAGCGCATCCTGTAGATGCAGAGTTTGGAGATTTGCTACCATCTGTGTATATAGCATATAAGTTTTCTTTAGCTATGAGTTTATCAATTAATTGATCGGGATGGTCCACATGTTTTAAAGATTTTCCAAATTTGGTCTCGACGGTTAAATTATATTTTAAAATATCAAAGTGGTACAAAAAGGTTGTGTAGTGTTTATTACTTATAATTTCGTTTTTATGTGTATTAGCATTAAGCATACCCTCTTTGAGAATGGACCTGTTAAATTTTTTTGAAAAGTCTGCATTTTTAAGAAGGATAGCTGAGATACGCTTTATTGTGTTGTATACTGCTAGTTGTGTGTTGGAAAGAATTTTGTATATGTATTTGCTACATAAAAATTCGCTTCTATAGTATAATAAAGGTAATTTAGCTTCTGCTAAGAGAATATTAGTAGGCGTGCTCATTCGATATCCTAGAGCAAGTCTGATTGCCTGATATTGGAGTTTTTCAAAAATCATAATTTTGGTTTTTCGATGTGGGAAATATAGAAAACTACCATAGTCTACAACAGAGCGGACGAAACTTTTATATATTGTAATTAATGTCTCGGGGGATGATCCCCACCAAGTTCCCCGTAAAAACTTTATCATATTTAAATTTTTTAGACATTTCTTTTTAATGTAGTTTATGTGTTCGTTGAAAGTTAGTTTATAGTCTAATATTATACCTAGGAATTTTGCGGTGCCGCTCGATTTTATTGGAATGTTTTTTATTAGAATTTCCGTGTTTCCTGGAAGTGTGCGTTTTTTGTTGAAGTGAACGAATGTTGACTTTTCGGGGCAAAGTTCGAGGCCTAGACTATACAGGTTTGTTTCTGTGAGCGCTATGGCTTTTTCGAGGAGTCTTTTTGCGGAGCTTATGGGTGATCTTTTGCAATAAAGTGTAATATCATCAGCAAACTGAGAAACAGTGACACTTTTGGGTACTTTTTCGCAGATTTTTCGTACGTACAGACAGTACAGTACGGGGCTTAATACTGCTCCTTGAGGTAGACCTTTGTGTGCGTATCTAGGGTTTGGACCAGTCTTTTCAGTATATATTTGTCTGCTAGTTGTGATAAATTTGATAAATTTAGTAAAATTTGTTGAGCAGCCGATGTTTGCTAACTTTTCTAAAAGTATATTAATGTTCACGTTATCGAAAGCGCCCTTGACATCAAGGAATGTAGCTAAGACGTCTTTTTTTTTACAAAAAGCTTCCTCAATATTTAAAATTAGATTCGTAAGGTTGTCTGTTGTACACTGTCCTTTTCGAAATCCAGATTGACTATTAGGTATAATACCAGAGAATTCAAGCCACCATTGGAATTTATTTTTTAGCATAGTTTCAAATATCTTACACATGCATGAAGTGAGGCTAATAGGACGTACACTTAAACTGTCTGTTTTTTTTATGAAGTGGACAAATGATTTTTTCCAGTCTAAAGGATAATCGCCTGCATGATACATGCTATTAAAAATATCTAATAATATTAATTTACATTTGATCGGTAGTTTTTTTATAATTTCGTAGTCGACACCGTCGATACCGCAGGATGAGTGAGAAGCTTTACTTTCCAGCGCAATATTGAATTCTGTAAAGTCGAACATCGAGTCTAGAAATTGATTATTCGAACAGATTGGGAACCAGGTGGGATTGGTTTCACACCATGGAGGGCAAATTTTGTTTGTGGCTTCTTCGATTTTGTCGATATCCTGGTGGCTTTCGGATGTGCGATAAGAAGTCGTGTTTATCCATTTATTTTTTAAAACTTTGCATCTATTCCAGGCAAATTTACTGTTAGTACGAAGATCGATTTTTTCTGCGAAGCTTTGGAAGTTTTCTTTTTTTTTTCTTCTAAATATTTTTTTTGCCATAGCTGCGTTTTTTTTATATTCTATGAAATCTGGAATTTCTTTTGAAAACAGCCATTTTTTAAGTGACGCCGTTCTGATTCTTTTGTACTTATCGCACTCCGAATCCCACCAGGGTACCGGATTTCTATGTACATTACAATTAACCTTTTTACGAATTGGTGTACTCGATGTGACTGCGTCTTTCACTATACTCACAAAATTATTATATTTGGACGCTGGAGACATTGTTTCAAACGATTCAGATAGAAAAAATTTATATTTGTCATCCATGGACCCAGAAAATTTGGTCCAGTCGGTTCTAATTGATTTAATGGAAAATGATTTTTTTATGTGTACATATTTTTTTACATTTATTTCGATTTCGAGAGGAAAATGATCTGAGCCACAGGTGTCCTTTTGAGCCTTTACATTAATTTTTTCAGAAATATTCTGTGAAGAAAAGACAAGATCTAGGTTCGAGCTCGAGCCAGAATATGCTTGAATGTAAGTAATGGTATTATAATTATGTAATATAAAATTTGAGTTACTT
The DNA here is from genome assembly GCA_018907035.1 of Sycobia sp. Sy_11. Classification (NCBI taxonomy): domain Eukaryota; kingdom Metazoa; phylum Arthropoda; class Insecta; order Hymenoptera; family Epichrysomallidae; genus Sycobia; species Sycobia sp. Sy_11. Next base: position 296,299 of record JACCIC010000104.1, read on the forward strand.
AAGGTTTCTAAAAGTCTTTCGCCATTTTTATCGTTTTTTGGGCAATTCCAGGATCTGTGATGAGCGTTAAAGTCTCCGACAAAAATAGAGTTAGTATTTTCATGTAGATTTTCAAATATTTTGTTCCATTTCGTTTGGCTTAAAAGAACACCTGGAGCTCTATAACAGGCAATTAGATCGATTTTCGGTTCTGTGTTTGTTAATGTTATACCTGCTAGTTCGACAGTAATATCGGGCGACTCTAAATTTGTGATTTCTATGAACGTGATACTATTTCTTATTAATATGTAGATTCCTCCACCTCTTGAATGGTTGCGATCTTTTCTGTAGGTCTTGAAGCCGCTGAATTGGAAGAAGTCTTCTGGAGTACTTTCTTTATTTAGCCATGATTCGACGCAAATAAAGATGTCTAATTCGTTCAATATTTTAAGCAGTTCAGCTTTTTTATGAACAATGCTTCTGGCATTCCAAAATATAATTTTGAGATTTTTATCGTGTGCTTTATTCATTCTTCTGCGGAATTTGAGTCTTCTGAGAAAGAACTAGTGCCAATGGCAGTTTTGTTTAGTCTTTTTGAAATTCTGTTTATTCTAGTTTTTAAATTTCTATCTAATATTACATCGTGAATGTCTCTGATCATAGAACTTAAACCAGAAATGTTTTGAGTTGTATTTTGAGCGATTTCAATAACGTTTGATTTACCATAGCAGTCGACTAAGAAATTAGTAATTTGATGCATATTCATTGGATAAGATGTTAGGTTTTTTTCGTATTGTTCATTGAAAGGTAATAATTTGTTTGCAATATCTTGAAAGTCATTTGAGTTATCGTGTTTGCTTTTTTTTACTCTTTGTTTTATTTTAACATCTGAACTATTTACAATTTTTTTCTCGATATAAGTTATAGAGGATTCCCCTGATGAAAGTGTAGCAGAGAGAGCTCTTTTGTTTGTCGTACCAGTATGCGGCAGTAGCTTAGGAATTTCCTCTATATTAGTGATTTCTGTTTCGTCATTGTTGTGGTTTTCTTGATTGCTGGCATTTGAGTGAGCAGTGCTTGGCATTTCAATGTTTGTATAAACTTCTAAAGCTGTATTTGGTGTAATTTCTTCAGGATATTTGGTGTAGTTGACATAATTATTTCCGAGTTTGTTTAGATTTTGAAAGTTGTTTAAATTTTGAGAAGAATTTTTCTCTTCAGAGTCGAGCAAGTTAGGACAATTTTTTATTACGTGACCCTCGAGTTTACAAGAAAAACATTTTATGTCCTCTGTGCTCGGAAAGATGTAGTGAGAAATGCCGTCTAAAATAATTTTTAGAACTTCCGGTATTTTTTCTACGTCGTTTGGGTCGATAAAAGTTTGTCTACGCGCACTTTGTATATGCTCGTATCCTGCTTTTTGAATCGAGGCTTTCAGTTGTATAATAGGAGCTTTGCGTCTTACCTGTAGTTCCTCTAAAATATTTTCCAGTATGTAGTTAGGCATTGATGATGGTACATTCGAAAAGATAATTCTTTTATTTTTTGACACGAGTGGATTTACAGTAATTTGAATGTCACCTATTTTAATTCTATTATTTGATTCAATAAGGTTCGTTACTAATTTTTTTGTAGATAGAAACATGCATATTCGATTCCTTGTTATTTTGTAAGAACTTATTATATTTTTTGCGCCAACTATATCTCCAATGGCAATGGTGTAGTCGGATTGCGTAAGCTCCCCTTTACATTCAATTGTAATACCCTGATCTCTCTTGGGATATTCGGTTGCGTTTGCATAGCTTTGTATAGGTGATATATTTGCTGTATAAGTGTACACGTTTTTAGATTGATTAGACGGTGTCTTGTTTGAGAATCCGTTCTTTGTTAGAAGAGTTACATTCTGCATTTTATTTACTTCGGTTATTTCGATCGATGAAGTCTGGTCCTTGGTAAGAAGGGCCATTGTTGATAGACAAACGGCTGTACTTATTATTTATGTTAGATTTAATTCAGTTACACTACGTTATTAGGTTTATAAGATTCGGTGCTGGGGCCGGGGTCCCCAGCACGTACTATAAGCTTTGTTTACAAACGGAGCACTCGATTAACACGTCTTCACACGATAAGAGCTCGATTGAAACTGTATGAACTAAGATAATATAATATTAATTATGAAATTCATAAACTGTTTAATAACAAACAAAATTTAAAGAATTAAATATAAAAGTTTTAAAAATAAATTTCAGCAATTTTCGAGTCAAATGGAGGCTTGGCTTTATAATAGTAATATGTCTTCGTAAGCCAATGGATTGTATTGTGTTTCTGATTTACACATGGAGCGTTACTGATTTCTTTCAAAGGAATGATTAACTTAAAAAATAAATATGCTTACACTGATATTAATCCAAATCGGCGTAATTTTATAGAATTGGATTATCCAAAGCCAATTCTTTTTTTTATTATTGAATACGAGGAAAGTACAATATCAGAAGGTACCGGATACGATCAATTTTACAGCTCTTTCTTGCAAACAAGCTTTCAAATGTCATTTGTTCTCGGGAAGTGATGAAAACTAATATTAAAATTTTTGGATGGATAAAATTGCCTTATAACGAAGTATAATTGCCAAGTACTGCGAGATCTACGACTTCCATAGAAATTATTTAATAATAATGAGAAAGATTTCGGGTTCCCAATAATGGAATTTTTACGCTGTCAATGGCCTTTTCTTCAGAGCTTCTAGCGTGCTTTCAAATTTAAAAATGTTACATTTGTGCGTGTTTATGTGTTTGTGAACGTTCGTGTGTTAATCAATACGGAAAGCATCGGAATAAGAAATATTCTATATACATAATATACCAAAAATTAATCACCCGAGCCATGCGCGAAATCGACGCTCATGGCCATAGTAAGCCGATTATTATAATATAAAAATAACAGAGGTTAATTATATATATTTTCTAATTTAAATTTGATATTTTTAAATTAAAATTGGATTCCAATATAAAAATGTCCCCTGCATTTCACGCCCTACCGTAAGAATTCTGGCTTCGAGCTTGAAATATTACATTTTTCGACGATGAAGAGCCGCAATCGTCTACCCGACGGCAGGATGACGATTAAGGCGCTATGGACTGAAATCCAAATTGACGGAAATTTTTCGGAGTCGCTCCGGGAGTTGCCAAATTTATAGCCGCCGGCGTTCGTCTTCTGTCTCGCGGATGCTGCTATTTCTAATAACGAATATACCTTCGGTAATATTGTTAGAATTTATATGATCAAGCATAGAGTTTTATTCAGCCGATGCTCTCTTGACTGTCCATTTGCATACGTTCTTCTTGCACCACCTAATTCTTTACTTAATAATAAAGCAATTTACTTAATCTATCACATATACAAATGAAAAAGATATCTAAGAAAGATAAGGGAGGAAGAAGGAGGGAATGTCATTAATTTAACTAAATAAAAGTATGAGAAATATTCCTATACATTTATTAGTAAAACTTCATAGAGACAAAATATGTTCTGTTTTGCAAACATTCCATTATCTTACATATCGGTGCTTACGAATACGCAATAAACAGCTTCGCGATAACCTGGCTTTTGAAATATCCACCCAAGGCAAAGGGTGAAATATTATTTTTCACTTTTACTCATTTCAGAAAACATTTAATTTTGAATTTTATGCACTTTTGAACTTCATGAATTTTAACACTTAATTTTATGAATTATAACACGAGCCACGCGGTGACAGTGGTTACAAGTATTTAATAAACTATTCATTTGGTTGGTATTAAATCTTTGTACTAAATTTTTCTGAGAACGTGAAACCGAAAGAGAGGTTGACTACCTACACACATGCAAAACCTTCTTTTACAGCAGTATTATAAATTATTGTGCGCGAGTGATGCGTGGAGAGTGTAACCACGTAGCAAAATGTATTGTACACTCTGTTCTACTGCGACAACTGAATTTAAAGTAGACACATTCCATTTTATTGCTCACGCAAATAAATTTTTGCTTTGCTAATTAGCAATTTGTATAGTGTTTCATTAAACTCTACTTAATAAATAATTGTTATCATTAGGACAGCCAGATTTACTTCTACGTTCTCTTGACTTAAAATCTACTATATCACAGAATTTAACTTGAAATTATTTAATAATATCAATAAACGCAGATCTAAGTGCATATGATGCTGCATCCTGTGCACGTATATTATTTTTAAGAAGTATATTTTTTAACTTATAACAAGAAAGCTGTCATTGTATAATTAAAAAAAAATTAATCAGACAATAAGTTCATATTATTGAAAACAAAATATTTTTTGTTGTATTACATAATCAATGATTTAACAAAAAACTAAGAAATACTAACTCTTTATTAAATAGTAAATTAAATTCTTAATATAATGAAGTCATCAAGACAATACACTTAGTCGATTAAATAAAGCAAAAGAAATTTTTCATTTATAACAAATAAAAATAAGCTCTACTTTGAGATTTTTACTTTGTAAATTTGTTATGCTATGCATATAATACACAAGACAATACTATATTCTAAATAATTTATAAAATTTCAATGCTTATCTTATAGTTTTAATATTTCTGTAATTATTGAAACAATAACACAGAGAGATTTGGCTTAGAATAGAGAAGAATCAAGTCAATATAATTATTAAAAATATCACAATGAAAAATGAAGATTAACACAAACATGCTTCACATAATTAATCTAATGAAAATCTAAAAATTGTCATTTTAAGCTGTTATTTAAATATTAATAATTATTAATAATATTAAAACAGTGTTGAAAATAGTTTCAAACACGGACAAATTTATCTTTTCTACTTCATATAGTTTATCATAGTAAAAAGCAATTATTTGTATAATAGACATCATAAAAACTATTATCTAAATGCTAAAAAATATTTGATTTAATAAAGACATAAAAAAATCTTCATAATTTATTGTGACATTTCTAATTAATTAGTCTCGTAAAACTTTTCTTAATTGCCATCAATCGTCAGTGCTTTCTTGATTCAGTTAAAGGAATTTCCAATAATCACTTTTATAAAACTATTCTAATATTTATCTTAATCACTACTTTGTACATCTGACTTAATTCTCTTTAGCGTACTGCTTGGTTTTTGTACTGGAGATGGCGCATTCATTTTAGTTCGTGATCTCGTAGGTTTACCCCGCATACCATGAGCTATAGTCAGATTTATTTTAATAAACACCATATTGTATAATAGATAATCAATAAATATAAAATCAAACTTTTTCATCAAACTTACTTTCCAATATAAGACCAGTATCCAATTCTTGAATTTCCTTCAAATTTTCATTTTTTATTTTTAATTTTTTACATTTCTCTATAGTTGGCCGTCCTATAAGTCCATGTTCTTCTAAAAACTCATGAAGTCGTCTTGCTTTAGCTGCATCCGTTTTGCAATCCTTTAGTAAAGTTTGATAGCATTTCACTCTGATGCCAGCCAATCGAATGAAGTTTTTTAAATTAGTTATCTTCTTGATATTGCGTTTCTAAAATGCGTTTGTTTATAAATGCATTATATTATTTTGGCATTTGTTAAATTATTATATGGAGATTGTAAGACTCTATTATTGTATCATAAGAAATTAAATAAGTAAATAATTCTTTAAACATTATAATGGACCTATTATGAGAAAAAAGGTCTTTTACGGCTGCGGAAAGGCTTGGTGAAAAGGCAATCAGATTGTTCTTTACTAACAAAATTAATTTTGATTTTAATATTTCAGGTTTTCTATTTCAGATTCTACGGAGATGAGTATAATCAGAGCAGTTTGACTGCTATGAGAATTAAATTCAATTATATAAAGAAGACCGTATCGACAAAAATATTTATAAATTATTTATAGTTGCTTCCTTTATTTCACTCGGCGTGAATAGAATTTTTAATTATTCATTTATTAAGTTTTCAAATTATTTATAGCACTTCGTAATCTATACCCGGATTTAGAAAAGGCTTTTGCGTGTCCTAAGTTGTCCGTTATCTCATGATGTCATAATGAAATTACTCAAGGTGATTCGTGCGTGACTCCCGAATCAAAGTTATGCTATAAGAATAAATATTCTTTTTTTTTTTAATATGTACTGTAATAATATATAAAAATTGATGTAACAGTCATTTTAATTCATTTCCAACTGCGTTTGATTTTTTTAAATCTTATCGATATTATTTTTATTTCCACAACTGTCAGATGCAGCCTTAAATCATAACAATACTTAAATTTCTAACAGGGATAATTAAATATCTTTTCCCGCACTCGGGGCGCAAAATACGATTTTCTGCAGCTGTCTAGAGGGAGAAAAATACTACTAGAAAAGTGTTTATGGCCGATTCCCGACCAATCAGAAAGCAGAATTTTACTTTTCCTCCCTTGGGAGAAAAATGAATGAACGGAACGTGTAGTCCGATAGGATTCTCAGTTTTCCGTGCCTGTGCAACATCTGGCATTTACGACGTTTCGACTTACGAGTATATGCGCCAGTCGACCGCGGGCTCGACCTTTTTTAGCACTTTGAGTTAGGATTTCAAGATTTTAAAATAAAATAGGATTTATATTCTATTTGAAATTTATTATAAAAAGTCTTATGTTTTTTAAGTATTAAAAATTATCTATATCTTTTTTTTAAATTAGTTTTAATTTTAAAATCTATTTATTATGCAATGAAATTTTTTAAAATTTTAATTTGTGCGTAGATTATTAACAAACTTGTAATCTTCAATTGATTAGTCTTATTTATTTATAGGGGGCTCCGCCCCAACCCCCGGCGGGGGTTTCACCCCTTGCACCCCCACCACGCAATCCTACATCTCTTCTTAACATACTATATTAATTTCCAAATAAGAGGAAATTATTTAATTTTATTTTATTCAATTCAAGTAAATTGCACGGAGTCGTGTTTGAGCTCTCGTCAAGTTAAGACGTGTTTGTAAACACGAGCCAGCTCGCGGATTAATAATTGCTTCACGAGTGTAATCGAAATTTCGCATGTGTATAAGTGAAAAAAGAATAAGAGATACAGATTTCTGTATCTCGAACGAAAAAGTTTGAACATGGAGGCTTCTGGTAGCAGGGGCTCCCAATCACCAAGTGGAGTAGAAGAGACCAACAGTTCTAATGTACAAAATCGAAAATCGTATGCCAAAATTGTAAGAGAAGAAGTGTGCCCTACGAAAGAACAAGCGATCGTCATCGACTCGATAGAAGGCCTTGCAATTAGAGATTATGCAATCACCGTGGGAGAAATTATAGGTCCAGCTAATATACTTTTCATTTCCAAAATATCTTACGGTAGAGTATGCCTATATTTAAGTTCCAAACAGAAAGTTGAGCAAATTATAGAAACACACAAAGTTATAAACATAAACAATCGCGTACTAGAAATCAGACCACTACTCGCCAAAACAAAACGTGTAATCTTGTCAAATGTAAATCCAGTTATACCAAATAGTGTAATTCAAAACAAATTATTAGAGCATAATATTGAACTTAAATCGCAAATAACACGAATACGCTCAGGATTAAACGATCCGGGTTACTCACACATACTGAGCTTCCGGAGACAAATATATATTGAAGAAGAACAAATAAGTAAATTGCCCGCGACATTTAAAATTGAATTTGATCAAACAGCATACTGGATCTACACCTCCACAGACAAGCTGATCTGTTTTGCATGCAAAGAAAAAGGTCACGTGAACAAATATTGTAAAAACTCCGTAAATAATATACCAATTTCGCAAAATGAATTTCCGACTAGAAGCAACGAACTTGGACCAAACTATTGAGTCCACACAAGAAAAAGAAAAACAAACGATAGATGACGGCGACGTATGCTTTAAAGTTCCGGCTGAAAAAACAAAGCGCCCATTAACAATATCATCGATAAACGAAGACGCTATCAGTCAAGTAACTATGGAATCTAATGAGAATGTACTTAATTATGATTTAGAAAAAATTTCAAAAAAGATTGACAAATCTGGAAAACAACCGTCGAGTAAAAAAAGAAGGACGCAGGATGAAACATATGACCCGAAGGACCATCTTGAAGCTGTAAAAACTGTTTTTAAAAATAATATAGAATACTCTTGTTTAGATTTTGACAAACTTAATCGATTTTTAACTGAATCATACGGTAAAAGTGATCCTAAAACTGTTGCGCTAAGATACACAGACAATATAGCTGCATTGATCGATGCATTGAGAAAAGTATACGAATATACTGATAAAAAAAATCTGAAAAGTCGCATTACCCGAATCATTAAGAAACTAGACAACGAAGATTATTCTACATCAGAAGAATGAAGCAACCTTATTCATAGAAGCTAAAAATATTATTTTGGAACGCAGGAAGTATATTGAAACGTAAAGAAGAAATTGATCGAATATTACACAAAGTTGACATAATAGCTTGTGTCGAATCATGGCTCAATGAAACCACCACTAATCTGAATTTTCCAGGTTTTGTCTGCTAGACACGATAGGACAAATTCAATTGGAGGAGGAATTCTATTAGTTATCCGTAAAAATATAGCTTACAAAGAAATAAAAAATTTAAAAATAAATAACTGTTCAATAGAAATCTGTGGAATACGAATAACTGATACGAATCCCCCCTTCAATCTAATTGTTATTTACCGTCCACCGTCAGAGACACTTACATTAAAAGAATGGGAATCTGTATTTTCTAATTTAAATTTAACTCATAATAATCTGATTTTAGGCGATTTTAACGCGCATAATGTTGCATGGAACTGCGGTAAAACAGACATAAATGGAAAACGCCTATATGAATGTTTAGAAAAAAATAACTTACTTATTTATAACTTAGATACTATAACGCACGTAGACAAAAGTTCATGTTCAAATATTGACTTAATTATATCAACAACCACATTCGCAGATAAAATAAATTTAAAAATTAATGAAGAGACATGGGGCTCCGACCATTATCCCATTTATATCAATTTCAATGTAGAAAAATATCTTTATGAACAAAATTTTTTCTAATCCATTCTAAAAAAACTGATTGGTCACTAGTTCTATCTAATCTAAATAATGCTTACAAGCAGTTTTTTTCCTCAGACTATGTAAACTCCTTACCTGACAAGAAATATGAAAAATTTGTACACATTATAAAAGAAGCTGTGAAAATTAGTACGCCGAAAAGAAAACTTGTTAATCAATCTGTATATAGAAACCCAGTAATCTGGTGGGACGACGAATGCAATCAAATCAAACAAAAGCGAAAACGAGCTTACAAGCAAGGGGAAGTTTCTTATGAACTCAACGACCTTATTGAATATAACCGATTAGCTGCACTAGCAAAGAAAACATTTAAATCAAAAAAGCAAGCTAAATTCAAAGAATTCGCCAAATCAATTAATTACCAAACCGATCACAATTATGTCTGGAATACGCTCAAAATTCTGAAAAATAAGTGGGTAAAAACAAAATCTGCTCACTGTGCTGAAAATTTACAATTAGAAAATCAATATATTGCTGTAAATAAAATATGTCCTCCATGGGTGCCAACAAACCCAGAATGAATTCCAAAATGTAGAAAAAATTCTTTCTTAGAAGCTGAATTTAATCTCGCTCAATTTAATGCAGCTCTAAACACACGTAATTCTAAATCTTCACCAGTTATTGACGGAATTAACTACTACATACTAAAAAATCTACCTATTCATTATAAGCTAACTCTTCTCGATATTTTCAATGAAATGTTTAGAACTGGAATCTACCCACATGATTGGAAATTTGCATACGTTCACCTCATACTGAAGCCAGATAACATCAATTACCGACCGATTGCACTTACTTCTGCTATTTGTAAATTGTTTGAAACGATAGTAAAGAATAAGCTGGAATGGTGGTGCAAGACACAAAATTTTTTCCCAAACAGTCAAAGTGGCTTTCGGAAAGGCCAATCATGTACAGATAACTTGTTAAATCTTACTATGAATATATTAGAAGCCTTTAAAAACAAAAAACAAGTTTATGCACTTTTTTAGACATATCCTCTGCCTTTGATAACGTTAACATTGAAAGTTTGTTAGGAAAACTAGCGAAATTAGGGTGTCCCTATAAGCTTATAAAATTTATAAAATTTTTAACATATAAGAGAATCATCTTAACAGGCCTGGATGATAATCACAGATATACATATAAAGGCGTTCCTCAGGGAGGCGTTCTGAGCCAAATTCTTTATATTTTATACGTAAAAAGCGTATTAGATAATATTTCAACTCGAGTCACAATCTCACAGTTCGCAGACGATATCGCAATCTACTCGACAAACAAACAATCTCTCGAAAAAGCCGCTAAAATTTTGAAACAAAATCTAACAAAAATAGGTTTAGATCTCGCTCCGCATAAGTCAATTTTTATTAATTTTATTAAGAAAAATATCCTTCCTGGTCAAACGGAAATAAAAATTGATGATTATATTATCTACTTAAGCCAATCTAGTAAATTTCTTGGCATTATTTTCGACTACCAGCTGAATTTCAAAGAACAAATAAAAAGTCTCCAAAATAAATGCCAAAAATTATTAAATATATTAAAATTTATACAAGGAATTTGGTGGGGAGCAGATCCCTATTCGCTTCTAATTATCTATAAGAGTTTTACACGATCCATACTAGATTATAATAATTTTATATACTTTCCAACAAACAAGATACATATTAAAAAAATTGAACAAATTCAATATCAAGCAATTCGCCTTGCTCTTGGTTACAGAATCACAACGCCAACGAATATTTTATTAGCTGAATCAAAACTTGCCCCAATCACTGAAAGGTCGAAATACTTATGCAAAAAATATCTAATTAAAATATTGTCTAATGAAAAAATACCAGTTCATAAAACAGTTTTAAGGTACATAAAAATATGCGAAAGCACAAAAGCAAGAAGCACAGATTGATTGAATCCTGTTTACATGAAATTAACCAATTTATACCGTCTTTATCGAAAAACATCTCCTATAGCTTATTTCTTTACGATTACGAACTTATTACATCAAATATCCCCATAAATATCTCCTTTGGTAAAACGTTAAAAAAGTCCTCGAATCCGAATCTTGAATTTCTGTCAAAAATGAACGCAAACAACTTTTACAAAATCTTCACAGATGCAAGCAAAAGCAGCAAGGCTCAATCGGTCGGTACTGGATGCTATTGTCCCGAACTAGATATATCAATCTCACAGTCGCTAGACCAAAAAACTTCTGTTTTTACGTCGAAATGCATTACGATAACAGATGCTCTTAAGGTAGCACTAAAAAATTGCAATGCATCACATCTAATTTTTTCCGATTCGAAAAGCGTCTTAGAAAGCCTAGAACATACTAAAATTCATATTAAAACCAACCCATATATTTACAAAATTAAAAGCCTATATTCTGAATTCTTTAAATCTAAAACATTGAATGGAAACATCGAATTCTACTGGATCCCTTCTCATGTTGGCATCCATGGAAATGAACATGCAGACTCCCTTGCGAAACGAGCTAGCTGTAATAAGCCTTTAGAGACAAAAGACATACCTTTTACAGATTTCCACGAGATTTTCAAGCATTCAATGCTCGAACATACAAACCTATACCTAAATGAGTTAGGACTACACAAAGGAGTAACATTTTTTAAACATTTTAAATCTGACTCCGTTAAACCATGGTTTTACCAGACAAATCTTTCTCGTGAAACGATAGTTACCATCAATCGTTGCAGAGCCAATCATTATAGTTTAGCAGCCTCTTTAGCTCGTGTTAATATAATAAAAGATGCAAAATGTGAATGTGGCTTCAATAATCAAGACCTTGACCACATAGTATGGCACTGCCCCATATACCAATCGCAAAGGTTAAAATTAACTAACGACATAAAGAACCTTAAAGTCGTACTACCAATAAACATGACTGCGATTCTGGCTCAACCTAGTAAACCTTTATGTAAAAAAATTATAGTCTACCTCCAAAATTGTAAAATTAATGTATAACTTGATGTATAATATAATATATCAAAAGGTATAATATATCTTGATGTAATACGCGCCATATATGTATTAAACAAAGATAATGTATGTCTTTTTTTGTAAAGCTTAATAATCTCTTAATGAGATTCACTGGCTTAAAATAAGAAAAAAAAAAAAAAGTAAATTGCACGTATAATCCTAAGAGAAAACCGATAATATTATTTTTTTTTTTAACCCAACCAAATTACATTTTATGTTAGGGCAACTTATTTCAGAGCGAGTATCATTTGGACCTTTAGATTTTATACCTGCTTGCTCTATCTAAGCATGGCTAACACATGGAGGGGGGGGGGTTTGACATTCTTTAATTCTGTGAGTTTGCCGTTCAATTTTTTGTGCATTTCTTTGAGAATGAAAAAGCGCCCTCGGATGGGAAAATAGTATGTGACACAAAGGAGCAAAATAGCCGTTTTCCGACAAGGGTATGTTTGCCGCCCGAGCGAACCGAGGAGACAATGTACTATTATCAGTCTTACATACTTTTTACAAATAAATATAATCATACTAATTAAAAACAAAACGTTTTTTTTATTTGTACAGGTTAAACTAAAAAACTATTGTATCCATTTCTCTGAAACTCGAAATCTATATTCTATATATCTTTCGGAAGGACATGGGCGATATTTTTTTCACAATTTTCGCAATTCAACAAAACAAAAAATGAGATAAAAAGAAGTTACTTTACTAACAATTCTATAACCAATAATATATGTACTGCCGCTTTTGTATAAAAGATACTATTTTGTAGATTATTTTCTTGCTTCAATTTCAGTTACACCATGAACTGTGTATATATATATATATATATATATATATATATATATATATATATATATATATATTAAATATCGTGAATATGTATTTCACAATGCCAGCTAAAAATCAAGCAAAAAATGGTCTGCGAAATAGTAACTTTTTGAAGTGAAATCTGAGATAATAACCTTTTGAAGCGGATGCTGAGATAGCAGCTTTTTATACGGAAGTGACAATAACTAAAATTGTTGAGAGGAATATAGATTTAAACAAAAAGTATTTTTCACATAGATATTATTGAACTATTTAATCAATCGGTTAAATTATTATCTTTGGCGAAATCGAAACAGGGGGTTATATTATATTATAAAATAATATAATTACAATGGCAGTCAGAGTATTCTTATTTGTAATAACCTGCACATAATCAAACATTTGAAGATTACTAATATTTAATTAATATTGTCAGTAACGACAATGTCAACGGTATAAATGCGATTTTATTATAAAGTAATATAATTATAATGGCAATTCAATAACTCTAAAGTAATTCCTTATACAATTCATGGTATATTTGTGGGATTTTAGGTATATGCGTAGCACCATTTTGGAAATCCAAACCGAATAATCACCGATCGTGGTGCAGCGTTTACGTCTCACGATTTTAAGGAACTATTGCCGTAGCGAAGGCATACAGCTTCACCATATAATGGCGGGTATGCCGAAAGCAAACAGGCAAGTGGAACGTGTTAATGCCACTGTGGAAACGCTTTTCGCAAAAATTGCAGTTGATGAGCCGCAGAAATGGTATAAAGTTCGTGCGGCGAGCTCAGCATGCTATAAACGGTACGTTTCAACGGTCCTATACGAGCATCCCCATATGAGCTTTTATTCGGAAAAAGGTTAAAAATGCAAGAAGACCAGCACCTTATGGAGTTGATCGAAGACTGCCAACGCGATGAGCTTCACCAAAAAAGAAACAATTTAAGAATAGAAGCGCTCAAACAGATATGCAAGGTTCAAGAAGAAAATAGAAAAAGTTACAATAAAAAGCGTTGCTCGGCTACAGATTATAAAGTTGGCGGCCTCGTGGCCATTAAACGCACTCAGCAAGGACCAGGCTGAAGTTGGCAATAAAATTTCTTGGTCCGTATAGGGTGATCGAGCCTAGATCACGGGATAGATATGTGGTCGAAAAAATTGGCGAGGTCGAAGGGCCACAACAAACCACCACAGCAGCAGATTTCATAAAGCCGTGGCAGGGTTTCATAGACGATATATCCTCGAACAGTGAGAGCGACGAGGATGCTCTTGCAGGCGAGGACGAAGAATAGTTTAGTGTGTACAAGTGTTATTGTGTGGCGATTACGATATTTTATAGCTATGTTTTTTTTCAAGTAATGTTAAAAAAGAAAAAAGAGCTTTTTTCTTCTTTCTTTATGCATGCATGGATAACGGTGAGATGTGTAAACGTATAAATGTATAAAGTGTATGCTTAAGTGTGTATGTAAATGTGTATACGCAATCATTTTTAAGAGACGCATTACCTTCGATAGTCAGATAATAAAATTTGTAATATTGCATTAAACTTTAATTTTTCATTGTAAATTTTCTGACATAGAACTTATTATATTTAAAATGTGTTTATTTGCAAGTATATTGCTGAGTTTATATTTTTCGTTTCAGGAACGTATATATAGAAATCTGGTTTATGTTAAATTTAATAGGGTAATGCGAAGTTATACCAATGAGAATGTTGGTTCGCCTGTGGACAGACGACAGGTCAGGAATGGTCGAGTGTGGAATTTAGGTATATGCGTACTTGTATGCGTGAGACAGTATATAATGATGACTACCCGCTGTTGACGAATAATGAGTGTTTTGCCTAGTGAATCTGGCAAAGCAGTCTGCAGCATGTCAAGACATGTATGCCAGGTGCTGGCGGTAATTCGGGAAGTGGTAGTTTGAATTTGCTAATCTGTTGATTAGCGCGCGTATGACAGGTTCGAAAGCGCAGGATTAACGATTGTGGGGGAGGGAATGTAAAGCGGGTCCTCAAGCGTCAACGAGAGGGTCGGTGCACTTCAGTTTTGAGCGAACCTCTACGTAGTAGTCGTTTTTGTAGTAAATGTTAATTTCGCTTGTAACTATTGATTTCTTTTTTCTTTATCACACACAGCAACCACTATCAATCCTACATATTTATATAGTAATTTTTTAAATGAATATATCATTTATTAAAGTTTTTACAATAAAGCTTGGCACTGACAATATAATTTATAAATTCTGAAGTTGATTTTGCGCGAGGTGAAAATTGCCACAGGCAGTGCTCGCGCAGAGTTAGCGTTCATGCACGAAGCGAATACTGGAACTGTATTCCGCGTATGACAAGAATTATAAGAACAACTGACCTATATTAAATGTTATACGCAACTCTAACCTAACGGTATGCAAGCATTTTCAAGAATAGAAAGTGTTATTTTAGATTCAATAAATAGTTCGAATATCGATAACATATAATGAAGATAAAAATCATCCTGTTAAAAAACTGCTAATCCCAATAATCAAAACGAAAACGGCCAAAAGTACAATTTTTATAGAAAATATTATTTTCGAATATTCATAAAAAGAATTGGTAAAAAAGTTCTCGCTGTTTCTTCAATATACACAAAGTACTCCACATACGGAATTTCGGATGGTAACACACATATCCTTTATCAACCCTTAAAGTTTAGTATATAACAGTTCAATTTAGTATAAACAATGTAATTTTTTATTTATTCTAAAAACATCTAATTTTATCCCAAGTAAAGTGTAATTGCGGGAAATTTTATCGCATTACTATACTCAAAAGCAATCTCCAGCTGAAGCACATAGAATTCTAGTTGAGACTTTTAGCGACAATAGTCTGTTTGATACGATATATAGAAACTGGTTTCAATGCTTTAAAAATAAGGATATTGAAATAAAATCTATGATTTTGAAATAATATTTTGATTTTAAAATAAAACCTTTCAAAGTTGTAAAAATCATCCAGTAACAAGATCATTCGGTTTCATATGGATTGAAGCCGAGAGACCTCGAACGACGTTTGGTCACGTAAAAACTGCTGTTCGAACAGTAGAAAAGAAAAGTTTTTTTTGCATCATATCGATGAAAATTTGATACACTGCGATAATTCTAAGCGTAGAAAATTGTAAGATCATCTTTGCCATTAATCAATATCGTCCATAAAACCAAATATCCATGATTCGAAGCTCTCTGTACATGGCGGGATTGGCAGGGTGTAATACGAGGGTTGCTATTTATTTTTTAGCCTTGACGTACCAAGTGTTTGCAGACGCCATCTGATGTATCCAATTGAAAGTTTGACCTTTTTAACCATAACCTTCTTCAGAAAGTTTTGCCATTTAAGTATAACTTGTATTATCTACAGCGACTTGAAAATCTTATCTCCGTGAAAAAATGGAACTAACTTGTGAAAATTTCCGTGCAATGAATTTTTACGAGTTTCGACGTGGCTTATCAAGACAAGAGTGCATCGATCAACTTATTTCAACTTTTGGTAATGAAGCCTCATATCCTTGGCCACTGTAAAACGCTGGTATAATGAATTTAATCGATACCGCAATTCGCTCCAGGACGAGTTCCGTGAAGGTCGTCCAAAATCCGTTGTTGTGCCAGAAAACATCGATGCTGTGCGCGAATTGATAAAGCAAGATCGTCATACGACATACCGTGAGATTGATGCATCTTTGGACATTAGTATGACGACCATCAATAAGATATTGCATGACCATTTAGGTGTTAAAAAGATTTGTTCACTTTGGATCCCGGATAATGTGACAGAAGCTCAAAAAGATGTTCGTGTCAATTGCTGCAAAGAAATGCTCAAGAAATACAATCGAGGTGCATTAAAAGTTGTGTACAACATCTACACAGGTGACGAATCTTGGATTTATGCATATGAGCCTGAAATAAAACAGCAATCCATTGTATGGGTCTTCCAAGACGAGCCCAAACCGACAAGTGTTTCGTGCTTGAAGCGCCTCGAAGCAAATGATCGCTAGTTTCTTAGGAATAACTGGATATGTGGCAGTCGTGGCGTTAGAGCAACGTAGAACGGTGAATTCTAAATGGTACACAACCATTTGTTTGCCAGAAGTGCTTTGTGAAATACGAAAAAACAATCGGCAACGAAAGATCATTCATCATCATGAAAATGCGAGCTCTCACACATCGGTTTAAACAAACGAATTTTTGACAAGCCAAAACATGGATTGATGAGTCATCCGCCTTATAGCCTTGATTTGACACCCAATGACTTCTTATTCCTGTACATCAAAAATAAATTGCGTGGTCAATGTTTTCCGGCACCTGAAGAAGCCGTTGACGCATTCAAAAACCATGTTTTGGAAGTACCTCAATCGAAGTGGAAAACCATTTTCAATAATAAATTACTGTCTTTTCATGATTAGGTTCAAAATATACATAACAACCTACGTAATATGAGCTGCTCAGATCAAATGAAACTATCACAGAGCATTGCTATCGGCTTAAATTGAGTCAAAACGTTGGAATCGAACTGAAACGAAAGACGGACGCTATTCGAGCGAGATTATTTAGACCAATTTGTATTTTTATTTAATGAAAAAATAATAAACCTTCCAACTGGTTTACGGCTGTACATTCCATTCTCGATGCACTTAATATAGATACTCTTAAATGTATTGTCCATGACAAATGCTGCTTGTACAGAAAAATTGATTAAAAACTACCCTTTGATGTGATTTACAACTTTTGTTTAAAAACTTTATTAAAACTTTCGGATTCTTTAAACAACTTTGAAAGACTTAATTTTTCTATGGTTTTAATCATATTCGCCGTGAAAATCCAGTTTGCACGAAAAGCCAATACTTTTTTAATCAATAGCCTAAAAACATACATATAACAGTTTGCATCAAAATCTAAATCGGACGAGGAATTTATTGACAGAACACAATCCAATTAAATTATATCTTGAATATCAAGACTTCTCGATATTTTGTAAAATTCAAGTACTACGTTTCAAAACTCGTTTAAAAAAGACTAATGTATAAAATATAATTTCATCAACAATACTTGAATTGATGTTAGCAATAGTAAATTAATTAGGGATTGAGGAATGAAATATTGATTAACATCGTGATTAAAACTATCAGCAGAGAATAGTTATATTCTTCTATGCAGAACTTTCACCCCCACCCCCCTTTTCGTATCTGAAACCAGCAAGTGGCTATATTTTATACCCTTTTGATAGAATATCAAATATCGAGACAGAAAACATGAGAAGTGATAAGATTCCAAGTGGGGGTAAACGTATTTCAGTGCATACAATTAAAAACTATAAATTTTTGTTTCTCTGTATATTTAAAAAACGTAAAATAACTTTCGAGAAATGCATTTCAAGGAGAAAGGTTTTAAACGAAAGGGTTAGGATTATCGATTTATCTTCAAAATAGGCTTACAGCTTAAGTTGATTTTTTTTAATGGAAGTTTTTGGAGAAAGTTTATTTTTGATTTAATAAATTTATTGATTTAATAAATGTTTATAAATTCATAGTCTTTTTTTTTAAATGTTTATAAATTGTAACAGGGTGGTCTGGTGAGGGGTACTTCGCGCTCCGACTCAACCCGCCTTGGCACCTGATCGCTCAACTCGCGATCGGGCTGAGCCGGAGCGCGAAGTACCCCTCACCAGGCCATCCTGTTACGTGGTGCTCGAACAGGCGATTTTCAGGGTTTTCCTGGATTTTTGATTATTATTTTTGATTATACGGTGCTTTATATACTACCGTATATAATGTATTAAAATATTGAAATTTGGATTAATTTTTTTAGATAGTAAATTTACTAGCTGATATTTGTTAGTAATAAATTTACTAAATAATAATAAATAAATAAATTTATTAATTAAAAGAAGTCATTGAGGAATTGCAACCATGGCGATCTGATAGATATATTGATTGCGACAGCGTCTTGTAGCCATTGTTCAAACGAACCCGTTATATTTCGCGGATGAACCGGCGGATCCGGAAGGATATAATTAAGATTTAGACATATCGTAAGATAAGGAATAGATACAAGGAGATAAGCTTAGAAATATTTTGACTTTTATTCGGACTTGCAATAATTTGACCTTTTACGGACTTAGAAAAATTCTCTACTTTTTCGGACTTCGAAAATTTTTCTACCTTTCGGACTTAAAATTTTTTGGACAATAATTTTTTTCTTTTTATGAACTTTAAAATTTTTTACTTTTTGGGACTTTGCGCATTTTACTACTTTACGGACTTAGAAATATTTTGACTTTTTCGGACTTACAAAAATTTTGAACAATTCAGACTTAGAATTTTTCTCACAAACTTGACTTAGATTTTTTTAAATTTAATTTTTGATTATTTTTGTTGCCTCTCGGCCTTAGGTTTAGGTTATTTTAGGCTTTAGGCTAGGTTTAGATCTCAATATTAATATATATATATATTTTTTTTTTCTTCTTTTTGTGGTTAGTAGTAAGCTTAGTTTAAGATCTTCGACGATTTACTGTACTGCCAAACGAGAATAAAAGTAATTTAATTAAAATATTTATTTTCAATTAATATTCGTTTCCTTTCCATCTTACGAATAACAGAGAGAGGTACGCAGAGGAATTGTGCACCTGCATAATTCTTTCCTGAAAGCGACTCTGTTATTTCCCGATCATTTTCCTAACTTGTTCAGAATTTGAATTTTTATCACAGAGAGAGCTAGGCAGTGGAATGTGCGTCCGTATAATCTTTTCTCCCAAGCTACTCTGTCAATATCCTTATATATTAAGTTAAATATTATTATCAAATAATGTTATATATTATCATATTATAAAAAAAGGACCCTGCTCAGGCGAGCAAAGCGGTGGGATGTAATAATATAGTAAAGCTAGTTTTTATTGATTTTATCAATTTTTTCCTAGCGCCACATCTCAAGCAATAACAGATTGCAATATGTCTCATCAAAAAAATCATAAATAAGTAATCGTGTATGTATCTATACTGTATAACATTATTGTAACAAGCGTGGTATTACCACCATTTTACAACTCAGTATAATTAATATGGTTTTTGTTATGTTTTTGTATCCATCTGTATATGTACATAATATTTTTTTTCTTGAATAAAAACATTTTCTAAAAAAAAAAAAGCGGTTGGATGTTACTAAAGTATAATCCAGACTAAGCAAGTCCCGCCCTACACCTCGCACCCTAAAATTTCTATAAAATATACATATAGATCGGTATCGTCTCACCCTTTAATACGATTTATCTCGCGTAATTTGTGCATACACCGGCCTCACGTCCCCGGCTTTTGGTCATAAGGACTAGGCCAAAATAGGAGCAAAAATACGCAGGTCTTCCGCGGAAAAACATAGTCGCGCATAGAACCGGAGTGTCACTCGCGTTATTATTAAAATTTATTTAATAGGCGGGATGTCACACATGCTTTACACTTCTACTAATCAGTGCCCCTATACAAACAAGAATGCAAAAGTGTGAAAACCTTAATACAATTACCAAATTATTGTATTGTAACATTTTTGTCCAATCATTAGACATGTTATGCAGCCTTAACACAGTCAGATTTTACTCTGATATTTCTTAAAAACATATTTTTCTTCTAGAAAGTGCACTGAAGTAATAATAAAAATAAATGTTATCATATTTTTTAAATATATATATAGTGTTTTATCGCATATAAATGATCGCTATTTAGCAGTTGATAGATTTCATCTAAAGTTTTTTATGTACAGATGATAGTCTATTATAATTGATTTTTTTTAATTAATAGGAAAAATTTGCTTTCTAATTTACAATTACGTTTGAAATTGCTGCTTCAAATAATAACTATCCATGATTAGTATTAGGAATTCACATTGTTGTCATGAGCTCTTATAGGGAATTAGGAATTTGTAGAAGCCAACGAACAGCCTGGATTATCATCTGATATCATGAAATACGATCTAGTATAAGTAAGTTCAGAGTTAGCACAAGAAGAAGTTAGGAAGCATTTAAGAATGCTACTGTTCTCAAACTATACTAATCATATAATTTAGGATACTAAATATAAAAAAATTATTTTGTAAAATAAGAATTTGAAACTCAAACAAATATGAAAGTAATAATACAATAGCAATAAAAATAAACACAGTTATAATAAATTAGTATTTATAAATAATAAAGTTTCGATTAAATTTATAATTGTTCGATAAAAATTTATTTTGCATTCTAAGATATAAAATGCAATATAAAAACAGTTATAGCTACTGATGTTTTCAAAAATTATTATAACATTTAATTTTATTAGCCTATTGTATTAGTTAATTTTAGAAAAACAATTTTTTTTGACTTATTTATAAATTACGAATTGCATACGAAACACATTAAATATACCTCCTATATCGGAAATTGGAATGTGTTCAGTCTCAAAAGATGCTCCATAAAATTCAACTCAAATAAGTTAGTAAATTTGGTGACTTTACCACACTAACACATTTGGCTAAACTAGGCTAAGTTGAACTTCAGTGAACCATTGACATTACCAATAAACTAAGCATTGATACTTATTATTTAACAATGTTATATTATTCTTTTGAATTTAGGGTGAAAAATAAAGATTCTAATTTAAAAATTTTAAATTGATCCTCACATAAACTTCAAGATTATCGTTCAAAACTCATTTAAAATTACTACCGAAAAGTCCAGAAAATTTCTTGAACTTTTCTATTTCATTCTTAACAATTTATTTAGAATTTTATATAATTTTGATATGTCTGTTCATAAATTTTATTATTAAATTTATAATTACTTTTTGTAATGATATTCACGATGATATTATTTTATCAAACATAAAACATTAATATACGATTATTTATAGACATAGAAATATTAAAAACTTACGCTCAGTTTTCTACTTTTTCCATTTTTATCGTCTTTGTCATCATTACTATCTGTTTCGTTTTTTTCTTCTTCAGATATATCACTATTAGAATTATTTATTTTTTCTTCATTTTTAATATCTATATTTTCAGGGTCAGTAGATTTTTTATCAATACTTTTTTTGTCAATATTATCATTTTTTTCTTTTAGTTCATTTTCATTTGTAAATTCTGGTAATAGTTTTTTGGGAGTTTTTGGAGGCCTTCCTCGAGGTCGACCTGTTCCTCTTTTAACTTCAGTAGATTTTGTTAAATTTTTTTTTGTACTACTTACTGATTTTTTTACTTTCTTTTTTGCTACAGGACTATAATCTTCATCATCAGAGTTAGATTTAGAACTATTTTCTGAATCAAATGTTTTTGATTTCGACAAAGATTTTTTTCTTCCTTTCTTTTTCATTTTATTAATAGGAGAATCGTCACTTGATATTCTTTTTTTATAAGGTTTAGCTTCTATAATTCTGTATGAATCAGAATCTTCTTCTTTTGATGAACTAGCATCAACTTCAGAATCATTTGGTTTCTCTCTAACTATTACAGTTTTTGATCGTGGTTTTAAATTTGTTTCTTTCTCATCTTCTTCACTTGATTCCTTATCACTAGCACATTCAACAGTAAGTTCTACACCATTTATTATTTCTGAATCTTCATTATTTTTCTTTTTATTTGTCTTATGTTCTTTTACATTTTCTTCCGATTTATTTATATCTTTCTTAATTGTGGATACATCCTATTAAATAATAATTTAATAAAGTCTTCAAAATAGAAATACCATATTTAAATTTGATAGATTATAAATGGTCAAAAAAATTTTAAGATTTCTACTAATAACTGTTTAACATGTTCTATTTCTTTATGCAAAAATTAAATCAAGGGCCAAGGTTGCTCTCCAAAGGCAAGTATGGTTTAAGAGATATTTTATAAAAATTTCCAATTAAACAATGAACAAATCTTGACTATTCAAGACGATTTATATAGTTTTCTTAGGGATAAAAATAATCTCTTAAGCTTCTTTGAGCCAGATAAAATATTTTCTATAGATCAGATATATATCATTCAACATACATTTTATCAAATACACTTCAAAGATTAAAATTTAAATTTTATTAATTTGTTAATATGCTTCTTATATAAACAAAAAAACCTAAATTTACAATTTTTGATTCTTTCCTTTCCAAATATAATAATTAAAGACAATTACATTCTTTCAATTGCAATTGTGGATTAGTTTATTCAAATGGTCAGGATGTAATTTTGTTTACTATTATAAACGCTAAACTTTGTTTCCGGATTTAAGACTGCTTGATCGCCCATGTTCAATTTC
The DNA here is from genome assembly GCA_018907035.1 of Sycobia sp. Sy_11. Classification (NCBI taxonomy): domain Eukaryota; kingdom Metazoa; phylum Arthropoda; class Insecta; order Hymenoptera; family Epichrysomallidae; genus Sycobia; species Sycobia sp. Sy_11. The sequence goes on from JACCIC010000104.1 coordinate 319,456, forward strand.
AATTATAATTTTTAGATTTTTACAGGCACATACAAACACTACCTGTTAAAAAAGGACTATCTAATCCATATTATTAAATATGATATAATAAATAAATAAAATTCTTTTAATTTCTGAATTTAATCATTGAATAAAGTTAAAATACAAGACCTCAAGATTTTTACAGTCATATTATTCTATAAAAATATTTTAAAAAAAAACATATTCTTACTTTTATTTCATCTGGTTTTTCATCTTGCTTTTCTTCAGTTTTACTCTTTTCTAAATTTTTCTCTTCAGATTTTTCATTTTCATCAGTATTAGATTGACTTTTTTTTACTTCATTAATTACTTTCTCTTTATTACTTGTATCATCAGAATTTTCAGTATTTTCTTGGTTTTTTTGATTACTATCATTATTAATACTATCTACTTCCACCGTTGTAGTAACTACATTTTTATCGGGTGATATGTTTTCTGCAACATTGTCAGATTCCTTTGAATTATTCATTACGCTATCCTTATGTGTGTTATTACTTAAAATTTCTGTATTAGTTGCAATCCCATTTGATTGATGAGAATTCGAAATTTCTTTGTCTTCAGTCTCATTAAATGTTTCTTCTATACAAGGTTTCTTATTTGATATTTCTTTTTCACTATCAAAAGAATCATCTCTAGAACGCTTTTTAGAAATTTCATCTGTTTCACCATCTTTTAAAGAATGTTTATTAGAAATTTCAGTTGTTTCAATATCTTTTTTATTAGAAATTATATCTATTTTAGTATCTTTTTTATTAGAAACTTCATCTGTTTTATTCTCTGTTATTTGTTTTTTAACTGAATTTTCACCTTCACTATGATCTGATTCAACCATTTTCAGAGTTTCAGTTATGTATCTATATAAAAAAAATTTAATATCAACTAATACAGTACAACATTTTTTAATATTTAAAAATGAACAGTTTATCAAATTTTAGAATAAAAAATAAAGTAAAAAATTTTAAATTTGCTATTTGAAATTTATTGTGATATTCTTATTTGATAAAAATTGAAAAATACTATAGGCTATTATCATTATTATATAATCTTATTATCTTAATATCGCGTATCTTCTATACCTATAGTAATTAAAACAAAATGGGGGATAATTAAGAAGCACTTGTTTTACAATATTGAAATAAATGTATAACCAGATTGTAATAAATGGAAAAACAATGTTCTCATTCCTCTCGTCAAAAATATACGTTCGAATTGAGAAAATATATATTTTTTTAAAAACATAAAAGATTTACTTAAAAAAGAATTTTCGTACCTTAAATTGATTTCGAACTACTACTTACTGCTACTTATCTTATCAATGTAAGATGTTTACACCTTTATTAATAAGTATAACGAATGGAGACAATTAAATTATAGTCATCAAATTTAAAAGTGTTCCCCACCTATATAAAATAACGAATTCTCTTTTCCAGGTATTTTAATATTGCAATAATGATTATTATTTACACTATACTGTAAAGGACTTGAAGTTCGATATTTAGCGCGGGATAATTTTTATCACACAGCGACACAATATTCAGCAACAATGCGGTATCAGCCATTGTCTTATAGAGGTTAAGTTATGTTATCCGGCGCCAATGTGCAATTTTGACAATGAATGCGTCCATATATATGTAAATAATTTCTTTTGTACATATTGAATGCACATGTGCTTTAAAAACAAAAAAATGCATATTTATTATTAGGAACAGCAATTCATCAACGATAATGTTATGATACGCTCAATGTGTATAATTTAGGCAATTATCTACATTAAATACATAGTTGGAGATATAAGAAAATATATATTTATATATACATATATAATTTAAAATTCATTTGTGAATAATAATCAGTAATGAGATGTTCTTGTTTTTATAATTTGTTTTAATTTACAATAGATTTATTTACACAAAAATAATTTTTTAATTTTCATCCAATTAAGAATTCTTTTTTTCAAACTGTTTTCTCAAATATCTTAATCCAGCTTCCACTTGTTGTGCGACATTAATATTATTATCAACTATTTGATCTGAAAATAAGTCAATAAAGTATATTTCTTAAAATCACCAATGCAATTGTCTAGATTAGTTAATTTTTAATTTAATAAAATCATTTTTTAAATAATTTTTTATTTAGTGTTTAACTAAATATTGATTTTGAAATATTCTTATTGGTAAGTATTTGAATTATAATTCTCACTCATTTACTAACCTTTGGAGCAATCTAACGTTTTTGTTAAAAATAGGTCTTTTCCATTTTCTTCATTTAAAGATGGTGGCATTGGTCCAATAATATCATCACTTTCAATTAAATTCTCTGACAAGTCTTTATGCACAACATCCTTGTTTGAAGATGTACTTTGTATAAAATTTGAATAAGATGGTGCAAAATCATCTATTCTTTCTCTTCTTTTTTTATGAATCCACTCTTCTTGTGACATGACATACCACTTATTTCTTTTACCTAATAATTCTCCAAAAGCTTGAACTTTATTTTCATCATCTAATTTATTGTTTTCTATATCTTTTTTATTACTACTTTCAGAATTATGTATTTCCATATTTATATTTAATTTTTCTTTAGACGTCTCATTGTCTTCCAATATTTTTTCTATTTCTTTATTTTCTAGGCTTGATGAACTTTGACTATCTTTATGAACATCATCTTCAGATTCAAGAGGTAATCCTAATCTCATTCTTTGCCTTAATCTTGCAGCTTTTAATCTGTTGTCTAATATTTTTTCTTTCATATCATTCATAATTTGGTTTTCTTTTTGTTTTTGTTCAGTTTCTTTTCTTAACCTAAATAATTCTTTTTGTTGTTTAGCTCTTTCTTCTTCATCTTGAGAAAAAGCATAATATCCAACACCATGTGTTCTAGCTTCATCAAAAAGTACATCTTGATAATGAATGTCGGCTTTCTCAGCTAATTTTGCAGTTTGTTCTTCCCATTTTCGTCTCATTTTATCTATGTCTGATTCTTTCTCTGGTACATTATCTATTACAAATAATTTATTATCTTGTTCAATGTCTTTATCTTTATTTTGTACTATAGTTTTCTTAACAGATTGATCTTTCTCTTGCATTTTTGATAAATCTTCTTTTAAGCACTTTCTGGTACGTCCAAAACAATCTGTGTATTCAACCCATTCACTATCTGAATCATAATCTGAGCAATTACTATCAGATTTTTCTTTACATATTTCTTCCTCCGAATGATCAGAATTTTCTGGTTTATGTTCAAAATCAACTAGAAAATTTGGATTCATATTAGTATGAGTTTTGGATAATTCCTTATATAATTTTGATTTTGCTTGCAACATTAATTGCGATTTTTTATGGATTTTAATACTTTCTAGATCTTCTTTTTTACACTCTTTTTTATTATGTTCATTTTCTTTTTTTTGTTGTTTTTTATTAGGTATTTTATGTTGTACTTGGGGTTTATTAATTTGAAAAACATTGTTTTGTAATTTAGCTTTTGCTGCTTCAACTTCTGCTTGCTTCCGAAGTAACTCTGCCTTTAAATCAACCAGTGAAGAATGATGAACACTGATTTTACTTTCAGCATGCATTTTTTTACTTTTATTCTTACATTTATAAATTTTCAATTGAAATTTATTATTAATTACAATATAATATATTACAAAAACTTAAACTCAGCTAAAATCACGACAAAAAACTAAAATAATATTTATAATTTTTTCTTTAATAAGTATTTTATACTTTGTAAGCACATTAAAAATATATTGACATTTGACAACTAAAATAGATATTATAATGTGGGCAAGGACAGGTAGAGATTGATAGAGAGGAGAGAAAAATAGTATGATAAATAGTTCATGTACTCCCAGAAGCACGGCACTAGCATTTTATGTGACAGATACGCTTCGTACAACAGAGAGTGAAAGAGAAAGAGCGAGTAAGCGAGAGAGAGAGAGAGAGAGAGAGAGAGAGAAGAAAGGGAGAGAGGGAGACGACGAATAAGAGCGCGATGAGCAGATATTGGCAACTTAAATATATTATGCGATACTAGCGGCGGAGAGGAGAACTAAAAAATATTGGATAACGAATACGATAACGCGAAAGCATTGTTTAGATTAGTAAAATTTCGGAGTTCTTTAAAAATTTCTTGAAAAAAAAATCAAAATTACCAAAATTTATCAAAGCAAACAAGATAATTAAAATAAAATAATTTTGAAATTGTTTAGTAATTTTCATTTCAATAAATAAAAACAATGACGCGGTAGATAAAACGTATTAATCTCCTATTCAGCCTGTTTGTTATTACGAGATTGTCAACGCCACGCGCTGTGACGTTGACAAGGAGGAGATTTAACAGGAACGTGAACAGGACGTCCTCCGCGTAAGGATTACAGTGACGCATCTGATGGAGTGACGCTCCTTCAGCTCCAGCTACCGATTTTCTTTCACGCCCTGGCATAGATGTTAATGAGCACCTTCTTACAGTTTACGATTCTGAGCGTGCATAAGTTCGCGAAACAGCCCGTAAAGGGGTGGTCTCGCACAACGAACGACGTCACATCCTCGACCTTAAAGAAGTGCTTGAAAATGTCGCGGACGGGACCGATTCATAGGTCATTCACCTTGAAAGACCTCGCTATCCGTTTGATAGTCTTCACCATCACATCGATCGCGGCCACATTAAGAACCTCAAGGCTGACCTTGATGTTCATGTTGCACGCGGCCTGCGTTTGCAGTGTCCAGTCAAGTACACCCGAGTTGATAGATGTGGCATCACTGCGAATTATCGCTGATGCAAAGCAAAAACGCTCCGCATCCTCAAACATTCGCAGAAGTGCACCCTCTCGTGTATATCGCTCGACAGAAGCGTCAAATTGAATCCTGAGGCCTGAGAAGCTCTCCGGGAAATCCATTGCCTTATAAAGCGCATAAACTTAGAGGCTCTCTAGTCACCGCCTCTAGGCAGTGCATCACCTGCGATACAAGGTATGCCACCGGTTTACCGCTCACTGGAGGCTCTTGCCGCTCCTCTCGTGCATCATACAGGGTGAGGTGTTATGAAATAATTGGAAGATCTCGTCCCGCATAGATTCGGGTATGTACGGACGGATTGTGTTTTCACGAATGTCGCAATGGAAGGGATATGCTCCTCGTTGTTCAACATTAATGGTTTTAATTTAAGTGGGTGATCGCGGTCTCGCAGGACTCTCAAAAATTCGCTTCACCACGTCCTCGTCGTTTTGATTCCAACCCTCATTCCAATTGAACATCGACGGTGTCCGGAACGATGCGATTCGCGAAAGCGTGTCCGGGACGGCGTTTCCTTTTCCGGCGCGGTAAGTGATTCTAACGTCGAATTGGTCTCGCACCCTTTAAAAATTTGCATAGAGTCTCTTGCACCTCTGCTACATGGGGAATGCATCCACCATAAAAATTCACCAGATCCAGGAATGGTCACATCTCCTAAACTGTTTTTGGTTTTGGGAAATTGCGCACCGCGTCTGTTTTTTTCGCGTGTACGCTTAAAACCTTCTTGATCAACAGTGTGCCCTAGAAATTCTAATTCGCTTTGGTCTAACTCACATTTCTCTAGATTTAGGTATAGCGCGGTATTCCGTGATAAATTAATATTGTATTGAGATTGTAAATGAATTGTTTAACAATAAATAATAACTTTTTTAATATTTTAAAAATCGAACACAAATGATAAATTACAAGTATTAACACCTTGATATTTCGGAGGCTAATCAGAAAGAGAGCCGCTCAAGCGTTTTCAAACAGTTTTATTCGCCTTGGTTGCTATGGAGATGTTTTTTAAAATCTTTTTCTTTTAGTTATTTATAAGTGAAATATCTCTATAGCGATGAACAAATGAATAATTAATAAAATAGTTGATACTAAATCCGATTAATGGAATCAAGGCGTGCTTTAACAATATTTACATTCAATGAATCGCGTGATTTCTCGCAAATTCTCGAGTTCAACAGTACGATCTCCGAAAGATGCGCGTTTTGCGTGACTATTAATTTTCTTAATACAGCCGTCTTCATCGCGGTAGTATTAGTTTTTTTTCCTTTCTTTTTTAAAAAACAGTAGATATTATTATTTATCAGACCGATAACTATATTTTGCCTTTACGAGCCGCGGATAATTCCAATTAATAGAATATTACTGTAATATCAAAGAATAATAACGATCTCACTGCGGTTTCTGAAATATTCCGGATTTACTGGTGGACTGACGACACAAACAATTGACAATTTATATATATAACACACAAACATACAACATACACAATGTTTCTTAAATCTATGAACGTATATTATGTTATTATCAAAATTTATATCAATCTTACAGAGTAATATTGCTGAATAAAAGAAAACAGGTAAAAGCAGTTAACCTGACTAATATAGAAACATTATAACTTTATTTCACCTGAACACAAAAATCCTTCCTCACCCGGGGCACCAAAAAATGTTGCTACATTTAATACTTAACAATGGTCATGACAATAATGATAATAATAATACTAATAATAATAAGAATAATAATAAATAATAATAATAATAAAATAATCAGAATAAAAGTAAGAATAATAATCGGAGAGGAGTTTCGTGGACAGGTGCAAGTAAGTTATATAAAATTAATTAGAAATATACCTTTATTTAATCTACGGGCATAAAAAACCTCCTCTTGATGAGAGGAGGAAAAAGCCTTCAAAATTACGAATTACTCACTATAAATTCGCGCGGGTATACCAATATATGTACATATACGAACAAGCGCTCTTACATACTACACTTACAAGCTTCTGAGTACTCCCGCGCCACACAATTAGCCGCGCCGTGAACAATATAATGTTCTGGGGGGCTGATAAGGTCGATGGGGAAGGAGTGTTCCGCAGTACCTTCTGCTCCGCGCCGTGGCCCCAACGTCTCGGGAACGGGTTCAGCCCTTACCAACGACGGCGGCCACTGGGCACAAGTGCAGCCGGGAACACCCTCGGATAAGTATAACAAAATATACTTCCACAAGGCTAGATCCTTGCCCCGCTGATGCGCCAACTTAGTTCACATTACACGCAAACACACACATAAACGAAATCTCGTTAATCACACAAAACTACACTTAAACCAAACAATAATAGCGGTATTACAGCATATAGAATTACACACTAATAATATACCGAGCCGAGTAAACTAAGTTAGGTATAAAATGAAATATTTCTAAAACTACGCGAGTAAGGAAAAGTACGAATAAGTGTAGAAAATACAAGCAAGAGCGAAAACAAAGCTTAGTCGACGGTCGAACAAGAAGTGTTTTTCCAGTTTTACTTGCTTATACTTGACACCCTCACAGGCTGGTGAGGGGGCGGGGGAACTACCTGGATTGCGGCCCTAGAACACGCCTGCATATTGGTGACGCAGGCTACGCCTCATTCGGGCCATGGAGCGCAGGGAGTCTACACGTGCCGTCCATATGCATCACAAATCATAGTTTCTACCGGTCATAAGATTTGCCGCTGGCCACATTTGACGATATAAAATTTGATTGCATGCAGCCTGCAGCTGCATCACGTAGGGCCGAAACAGCATTTAATTTTGATATCATTTTAAATATATTTATAATCAACAATGGAGCTGAGACTTTGAATTTATTTAAATAAAACAAAACTAGTAACTTGAATAAACTTTTTAATAACAAATTTTGACCTGAGCAGAGACCAGAAAACAATAATTTAGCGCGCTCTCATACGGCGTTTTTTTATATATTACATTACCCTCGACTCGGGGTCAAATTTCGAACGATAAGCCCCACACACAGATCGCAGCCCAAACTCTTGCGCAGTCTGACGGTCGAAAGCCCGAGGTGGCAAGTCGAACACGTCACCTGATTTTGAACTTCACAATATTTTTTAAAAGCTAGAATGCAACCTATCTGATTATAAGTCCGCAAAATAGCTTTTTTAAAGAAAATATTGGGAAGCTCCCGTCACAGCACGGATCATTGCTTTTAGGAAGCATAACCTTTTAACCTCTTTCGAAAACAACAAGAATTTTTCCGTAGTAAGTATTCGAGCACCTTATTTGTGATATCGTATAAAAGTTATTTTAGGAAAAATTCTTAAATTTTCTCGTCACGGCGCGGATCAATTATACACCTTAGTTGTACCAATAATTTGGCCTATAACAAGAGTTCGCTCGCGATCATTTATTGCAATTCTATTCAACTTTCATTCTCTTTTAATGAAAGATCGAACTCAATTTAATTTTAATCTTATTTAAAGAAACGAATAGCTGTAATTTTCTAGTTTCTGCTTTACATTAATTTACATAATTATATCGCCACATTATATTCGCACGCGGAGCCGCTTTGTCCAAGATTAATCTTTTTTTTTTTTTTAACTTATCTACATATAAAATTACAAATAAATAAATTTCTTATTTCTTAATATATTACTTAACATAACTCTAATTGGTTAAAATATAAAATATCGTGTGTTCTCAATACGCGGATGTATCGGACTGGCCCAAGGACTCTTTGAGGGTCGCACGATTCCCTTTTTGAGCATCTCGTTGAATTGCTCTTTTGCTGCGCGTAGCTTTTCGGGGGATAATCGTCGCGCGCTCTGACTGCTTGGTGATCCTTCCGTCACTATGTGATGGAATAGGCTATGATTTATCACGGGATTTTACTGCTCGACGCCTGTAACCCATGGGAACTTAAAACTTAAAAATTTCCTCGTAAGGGCTATCCGGGTCGATTCTCTGTATTTTAAAGCTAGCCTCGACGCGGACTATGAATTCGACTTGTACGCCGGTCGGTCTATGTATTACTTTTTTTAATTTTGTGTCCGGCATGACATGGAACTCGCGGAGAAAATCGCTGCCAATAATCGCGCTTTTTACGTCCATGATTACGAAATTTCAGGCCATGGTCTGTAAAAAACCGATGTGCATGGTCATCCGTTTTATCGCGTATGTTGCGGTTTCCGAACCGTTCTCGGCATAAAGTTTAACGCCCGAATTTTCGGCTTTTACTTCGTTATTCCTTGGCAAAATCGAGATTTCCACTCCCGAATCAATAAGGAAAATTTCGCCAGATATCTTATCTTTAATGTGGAGGCGTGATGAATAGGTTAGCGCTTGAGCCGCCTCTATGCTCGTGCGCTCACTTAGTTTCCCGACCGACCGCTCTTGTTTCTCTTCGCGATGAATTCGTTATGAACGACGTTACCAGGAGTTCTTCGTGATCGGAGTAATACTCGGAATAGTACTCTACTTGCATATCTACGATTGAGTACGTAGTGCCTTCGATTACATCGGTCGATTTTATTCTATCTGCGACGGACGGCGAAACTGAATACTTCCCACCCTTTATAATTTTTTCTCTGCTCATAGATATGAATTTACAGTGTTTAGGTATACGCAGATACCTATAGAACGTTATTCAATCTATGGCTGATACTACCTGGACGCGCGCAGCAATAATGCACTTTGCAAACATCATGTAACTGCTTTTTAATTATTTGGATGAAAATCTATTAAATGTAATACCAAATTAAAATATAGTTTATTGAATCTTAATTTTAAATACCCTAATTTTATTTACCTCTATTACGCTAGCTATTATTATTAATGAGTAAACTTTAATTAAATAAAAAGTAAAATTAATAATAATTTTTTAGTAAGAGATAGAATTATGTTGTAAATAGTTTTTTATTGTTCATAAAAATGCTGGAGATTAGATTTTGTAAAATAAAATTCTCATTATTTTTTTTTATTTAAAAAGAAGAAAAGAATTTAAACTTCTACAAAAAATTATATTATCAATAGTGATGAAATTATAATCATTGCACAGATTATAATTTTGAATGTCTTGGTTAAAATGAATAAGAATCAATATAAAATTAAATTTAAATATAAATTATAAATATTAATTAAATATCCATACTAATTAAAAATGAATCATTATAATCTAAATATATTTAAATTTTCGCTTCGTGTTTCCGCGAACTTCTATGAAACGGTGAATTTCTTAATACTCTCGACTTTTCCGAGAACTATTTACTTCATGCCCAAGGAGCCATTCAGTCACAACATTGGTTCAAAAATCAGACGACATTGCACATGTAAATTTAATATATCGTAAAACCAGAGATTGCCGATAATGATAGGAAGAGATTGCCGATGCCATATGCGAAAGGCTCGACGATTTCCTCGAGCGCCGGGAAAGTGCGCCCTTAATAGGCCCAACTGCTACACTAACGCGCCAACGCGACGTCACAGCTACGTCAGCATAAATTAATGTGCGCATTTGTCTACGTCACGAGTTGTGACGTAGGCAATAAATATATATAGATATAGTTATACGCTTTTGTCCAATGCGACGTTGTTCTTTTCGTTTATATCATTACAGAGGCTAAGCCAAAACATATCTAATATGCGCACGAGTATCAAAAAGCAATTCAGACCCAAACTCCCATGCGAGCTTCATAATGTAGACGAATTTTTGATTCTGCTGAAAATCAAGACTTTCCTTTCTGCCATTGTAGAAATTTCAAATTGAGTCTTATGATTCTGTGCTAAAATGGATATTCCATAATTAGTTTAAAAAATTTATTTTGAATATTTTATGCTTATATAATATTGTAGGATAAGAAAGAGAAAATTCCTTATTATATTGCGCAATCGTGAATGAGGAAGAATAGAGTAAAGTAGATCAGTGATCGCTCTGGATAAGGTGCGGCTATGTGTAGAGCCGCGCCAACGTTTAAAAATTAATAACTTATTTTATTGTGAGTGTACAAAATTTTTTTACAGATATCATTAGCTTAGCCAATTAAGAATAAAACCAGCCCCAAAACATGTCCTACCTATACGAAAAGTTAAATAATTTTTAATTTGTTTATTGCAAAATTGTTTTTGTTAAAATAAATTACGGTTTTTCATATTATAAGTACCCCATTTTATTCTTTTACTATTTTTGTACTTGCCATCCAAATTTTGTAGGCTTTTATTATAATCTGTCGGAATAATCGCAATTGGAACAAAAAAATGCTTAATAATTCATTTGTTTATAACTTTTTAAAAAAAAAATTTTGAAAAAATGTTTTAGGAAATTTATTTTAATACATAAACCTTCAACAATCTACAAAAATATATATAAAATTCAGCAATTCGATTTTTGGTGACCCACTTTAGAAAGTTTGACTCAATATAAAAAGAAAAATAATTATAATTTATTATATTTAAATATAATAAAATACATATTATTATATTATAACAATAGTACTATTATACTTATATTTTTCTATAATTTCTACTATTATTATTAATAGTTCCATTTTGATACGTACAATATTATATTATATTTAATTAATTAGAAGTAGAATTAATTAAAATGTATTTTAGTTGATAATAATCGGTGATAAAAGAAGAATATTTAATATGTATAAATTGCCATTTTCAAGCGGCGCGACCCAACGCGTTGCGGAATGAAAAAATCGCAAACATCGCGGATCGCGAAAATTTTGTGCAGCGTGACCCGGCGCGATGCGGCGACGTAAGGGGTGCAACGACGGAATACATCTCAATAAGCCGGTGTAACTATAATGAGCTTTTCACTCTTTGAAGCTTATATGCACACAGAGGGGCAGAGAAAACCGCTCCACAATATCTCAGAAACACCTGAAAAAAAAGAGTAGGAGCACTCATCCTCGCATTAGCTCGGATTGGCTCAACTCATATATAATAATGACTGGAAAGGATGACATTACCATTCGAGACCCTTGATAGATCTTTCTCTTCTGTAATTATTTATTTACCATAAATCCACGGAGAAGTAAGGAAGAATAAAAAGCAAAATAGTGTTGAATGCTAGATCGTTATTACAGCGAGGAATTTTCTCGACTAACGAAGAAGAAATCTACAGAGATGTGGAGGCAGAAAAAAGCTTACTAGGATCTTAAGGACGTGCTTACAATAGCTTCAACCGAAGAAGAAACAGATTACCCACCAAACTACACTTTTAGTACTGATGCCAGTGCATTTGCTTTCGGAGAGGTATTAGTGCAGGAGAAGAAAGTAAAGGAGTTTCCAGTAGAGTACACAGTAGATTATTAAACCAGGCTACGAAAAGCTTCAGGACATCCTATAGGCAGTGAATAAGTTTAGATCTTATATGGAAAGAGCGATATTTGATCAGAAGGATATCGTCCTGGGCATTATTGTTTCAGTCATTTAATTTAGAGGTTCAATACATCCCTGAACGGAACAATGTCGTAGCCGAAATGTTGCCTGCACCCACCACCATCGAAGGGACAAGCTTAACGAAGGACTATCTTACTCGTAATTGAAATCGATCTCACGTATATAAATGCCGTAGACATACGGGAAAATCGAATGGAAAAGCGTGGACTACGAGTGTCATGCATTGACATCGAGGCAATCTTCGTCGTCTATCATAAAAATCCCTTTACAGGATATTACATAATCAAAGGGATGACGAATCGCATACATTAATCATTCTATTGACTCGAAAGATGTTTTCAAGCAGCAGAATATGTTCGTGTCTTTGTATTCTGACAGCGTTACAAAATATCAAATCAGAAACCACCAAAACTATTACAAACTGATCATGTCGTAACGATTCGATGCAATCGCAATAAATGTAGTCGGCCCCCCTCCCCGAAAGACGTCAAGTTAAAAATGGACATTTATTGTCGAGGAAGCAATCAATAGGTGGTAAAAGCGACATCAGAATCATGTGTATGTACTTTACTGAATGAAGAGATATGAGTTCTAGGCTACCACGATGCTCGAGCAACCACGACGACGATTAATTTGTAAGTGCCACAATGTCATATGTCACACACGGCCGTGAAATGGACCAGGCGCTCAGTTCATTAGATCATCCGCAGGTAAACCCCATTGAGAAAAATACTGAAATCTTAAAGCACGTCTGGTTATTTTATAGTAAATAACATGATAGATAAATTAAAAAATAATTATCATGGATGGATATGTTATGGAGTTTATATATGGAGTTTATATATTATATATATACAAGTTATGGATATGTTGATCCGTGTAAAAAACATTGTAAATGAATTTATTTCTTTGATAGGTACAGCGATTTGATCAAATGAAAATTTTGATGCCCACAGTAGAATATATGATAATAAGGCGATAGTGAAGAGACGCGGAGAGAAAATACATATTTTTTACTATTTTTCACTTGTTCGATACGAGTGAAATTTAGTACAAGCGATGGGGTGAACATTTGTTGTCCAGTAAGCCATGGCTGTTTGGTCTTATCACTTTCTTACAATTGATGCATTTTGACGCTGATTCCTTTTTGTTACATTCCCTGCTACCATATCCCGCTAGACTACAGTGAGAGCAGCATTGCTCTGCCATACGATGTTTCGCTACGTGCCTATAACCTTGGCACTTGTAGCACCTCGTGGCACGGAGGTAGTCCTGCACTCTGCAAGAGAGCCAGTCTATGTAGACCCTCTTGCGTTGCAATAATTTACCCCTGATCTCCGGGGTTACCTCCACCAGACAGTTTGTGGCCGTGTGACTCCTTTTGCCCGTTTGAAAACGGAGCTTGAAGAATTCAAAGAATTCTTTATTTATTGAGGCCAGTTCATCGGTTTGATCAAAGATTGCCGAGGTCCCTTCGTCCGGCGACATGTTCTTGGGAACGTCGTAGACGATGACTCTCAGTTAGTCTCCTGCTGGTGCCTCAATTTCAAAAAGCTCCGTGAGGTCTTTTAAGGCTTTTAGTTTTTCGAGCCGCGCTTCAGTTCAGAGGAGACCCTCCTGGTCTCTCTTAGGTTCCTGATCTGAACTTTAGCCTGCCTCGGGTTGAAAGTTTTTTCAAGACTTTCTTAGCCTTTTCTATGGAGGAGATTTTCTCCATTCCCCTTGACTTAAGAAGGACCACCTGTAAGTAAATATAAAAATAAACCACCTTTAAGGCTGTAGCTTGTTCTCATTCCTATCAATAACTATCTATTCCTTCTTTGATGATGATTAATGGTCCCGTGATAAGGCTGATAGACAGAGAAGCTCTGAAAGACCGCCTCTCTATTTTAGCTGTTGATATCTTGATGATATCTTAAAGCATCCCAGCCGAGTACTATTCTATGGGCAGGATCCCGAGGCTTCTTATAGAAGAAGCCTTTTCGCACTATCAGCGTCAATGAGCACAGTAGTATTAGAGAAAGGTATCTAACCTGAAATTCCTTGATGTACTGCATGACCAAACCATTGTAATGCTTTTGTGACGTTAGATTCGCCGTTCTTGGCCTTGTGAGTCGTCTGTTGGCGGATCTCTCAGTTAATGGTGGTAGTGAACATCCTTTCGCAACCCGGATACACGCAGTTGTAGAAGTTTCTGGTAGTTTATTGGCCGACTTCACTGAAACAGGAGAATAAACATAGTATATTTCGTAAAAAATCGCGAATAAAACTAGTCACTATTGCAGAGTTATCAAGGAAAAAATATATTTCAATTATAAGCAAGATAGCTCCAGCCTTAGAATATCTATATTAGCATTAAATGCTAATATGTGTAAATTACTAAAACAAGAGCGAGTGAGATTAGGTAGAGTTTTTTTCGCTCACATGCTCTTGATTTGATAAATAAAGAACCCATGAGAGCATTATGAGAGAAAGAAAAACTATCTAATCTCAGCCCCTTTACATGTATCGTTGATATATATTTATATATTTTAAATTTAAATGCTGCCTCCAGATATGAATGTTTTCAGTTTATCGTAGATTCGAAATAGATAGATTTCCCAGAATATCCTTTTTGGTACTTCACGGTTCACGCAACCTGTGCCGAGAAAAGGAGTAGAACCGAGCGCGGTCATAACACGGCGCTCTCGCATATTCTCTCTCCCAGAGAAAAAGATTAACGTATCTTAGCATTGAACGATTACATATAGATAGGGACCATATAATTATTATACTTTCTTGAAATTAAATTAAAGGTAATATTGTGGTAGATTGGGAGGAGTCTGCGACCCATAAAGGCTAATAAAAAATTAATTGCACCCATTTGCTGCATTGTCATAATACTGTATACGAGGATTTGGTTATGCCGTCCTTCATCTATAAATTGGGCTGATACATGAATAACCCCATGAACATATCCTCATAAGCCCCCTTCAGAAACACTATATAATACCCCCTGTACTTTTGTATATACGCGTGTAGTATGTAAAAGCATGAGAGAAACAGGACATCAACTGATTTTAATTTTCAACTCTTACATACATATAATTGGCTATTAGGAACTTATATGTCTCTATCTGTAGTATGTATTATATTACACATCAGCTTCACATTTAATATATGTGTCAATGCCTAGAGTCAATAAATATGCGAATCTTATCAATAGTTTATAATCAAAAAATGTTCATATTACATTTAAATTAAAAAAGAGCTATGAAAAAAGGCACTATAATTTTTACATGTAAATCACATTATACCAGTTCTATTATATATTCTATTATATTCGTTCTTATGTAAGATCTTTTATCAATTATTTTATTTACTACATTTTAAATAAAAATTTTGTTATTATATTAGGAATTTACAAAATAATACTTAAATATTCTGACTACCATTATGAGCAGTATAACTTCAATGGAAGAGTACTGTTACTTATGATACGTAGCGTTGCAATTTTTGTGACACTCCCGGTGATAGCCAAAGAGCCCGTATGAACTTTTGGTTTTATTAAGAATTTAATTACAAATTGAAAGTTACTCTTGTTATTTTTTCATTCGGTGCTTAATTTTCAAGATAATATCGATTTTATTTTAAAAAACTGACATTTTTATTTAAAACAAAAACAGCATAAAATATTATGTAACCAAAACCTAAAAATTGACTAAAAATATATAATAAGATGGGACATTTTTTCGAGGTGCTACTCACTGCGATTGAGAGCCAAATTAAAAAAAAAAATTCTTTCGGCTCTCACCGAGCTCTCTTTAGCTCTCCTGGTTCTCTTCTGCAATCCGGACGCCTTAAAAGTGAACAATACATCGAATTACATTTTTACTACAAACTAGAGAGAGAGCTAAAGAAAACTAGAAAATGTCTAGTCTCATTATATTTTTAGGTAATATTTATGCATTTGCTATATAATATCTAATTATACTTTCTTGAAATAAATATGATATTTTTAATAAATTCGATTGCGCACAGGTGAGGAAGCGCGAAAATTGTTATTAAAACTTACTTTTCGATAAAAAGTTTAGTTTTTTATTTATTAAATCGATATTATCTTTGTTTTTGTTACACATGTAAGGTGCAAAGAGTGAACTCTGGGAGGTGGAAATGAATAGGCAGGAGTAAGAAAATAAGACAACTAATTTCGCGAAATGTAATAGATACACTTGAATTGGCGTAAAAATCCCTTCGGAGTAAGGGGAAAAGCCAAATCAAGCTCTCAAGAAAAGATTAGATTTATTTATTTATACACAGTAATAAATATATTACAATATTAAATATAAAATGGTTAAAATCAATCTATGATCTAATCGGTGATCTGCGCCAGCAGGTATTCAATCAGCTGGGCGCTAGTCGGGAAGCAATACGCCCAGAAGACGCGGCACGTTGCTCCGATGTACAACCTGCAAAAGGCACACAATGTCACAACACGTAAGCACGCACAATGTGATCACTACACACGATAATTACGTACGCGGCGTATTGAAATCTACGAAATTCTATAATTTGAATTGCTACAAAGTCTCACACGAAAAAAAAACGACACAAGAAATACACACAGGAAACCAAACGATATCTGCGCCGAGAATGCTCGAGCTGAACTAAACTAAAATCACGCATACACTGTCAGGAAACCGACGTTGCCTCGAAAGATTTTATAATCCAACTCGCCCGCCCCCTCGCCACGGTCGTCGCTTCAGCTCCGATGTCGGACTCACTTACGAAGGGACGACAGTCGACTGCGTCACGAGCTGGTCGCAGATATCCGAACGGCAACACTTGTGCGCATCATGTCCTTACTCGGGGCATTTTGCTCATTACGGCGGAGCCTTATACCCGCTTGATGATATTGTACATTCGGTTCAGTGCCGTGGGAAAGCTCGTAACCTGGGAAATTCCAATAAAACTTCAAGCACATGAAAATAAAACAATAAATTTCATCTGGTCAGAACCGAGCGATCCTTTTGCATTTTTGTAGAAACTTAATTTCTTATGCGAGCAAACTATGCGAAAAATCTTGAAAAGTATGCATCGGATGAAAAAATAACAACTTTCGAATTATAATGAAATTTTTCATAAGAATTAAGTATTTCCGAAATCAAAATTTTAATATTTGCTCTTTGACTTTTATCGGTTCCCATTGGTTCTCTTTGAGTCTCATCGGTTTCCTTTAGTTTTCATAGATTCTCTTGGTGAACTCTCACTGAACTCTCACTGGCTCTCTTTGCTTTTCAAACTGGTTCTCTTGTTTTCCCTTTAGAAGTGACTAGCCCCTTGCATTTTACCTTTCTTTAGCACTCTCCAGTTCTCTTCGGCTCTCGGTCTTATCGCTCATAAAATCTTAAAAATGAAATTTGATCCATGGTTTACTCTTAATGCTTTGAATTTCAAACGAGATCTATAAAGAAAACCAAGAAAGCTAATGAGGGCTTGGTAACGGCCGGTGAGAGCCAAGAGAGAACTTTTTGAGAACTTAGCACTCAATCGAAATGAGTAGCCCCTCGAGAGTAATGCATTGATACAATTCTATACATATGCGACGCGTGTGTACCCCAAGCATCCATATTAATAATTAATTTGATTTTATAATATTTTCTTGTGAGTACTTAATATGAATATATAACATTTTATTGTGCATGTATTAAAAACTTATAACATAAATATAATATTTTGTTTTTGATATTTATTTCGGAGTCTCAAATATTATGGCATAGAAAAACCTGTAACTTGCCTATTTTATATAAAAAAATATTTATTCCTCACAAATACCTGGTTATTCACATTATGTATATATAACTGTATTGGACAGAAAAAAAACGACGTTAGATTATGTTACATACACGAATTGTATGTAATCTAGGCAGCCCGTGTACAGGTCCTGATTTGCACACGGGGCACGCGCCCTATTCAGGACCTGTGCAGGCCCTGATCCGCGCGCTCGATAGATTTCTACTCGGGGCGGTAGGTGGTTACCCGCGCGTGCGCGCCCTTCCGCGCTTACACACGCGCGAAGTAAGCCAGAAAGAGTGCAAAGGCAAAAAAGAACAGCGGTCGACAGCATTGCGGACATTTGCGGCATGCCTCCTGCTCTCCCCACGATCAATCCGAGTTTGCAGCACTATAAGCAGAACGATACCTTCTTGCACTCGAAGAAAAACAATTATTTGCTTGTATATATATATATATATATATATATATATATATATATATATATATGACCCTACGAATGAATCAGTTTATTTCTAATTCATTCTCATAGCATTATATTTAACCACCCCCTCGATCGCAATCGAAAATGCGGCCGCGAAGTCCTGCAACAAAAGCTAGGTACGCACCTATAGCGGAAGCCCATAAGTCTAATCCAAGTTCACTTGCTGAAATTGACATTTCAAACTTATCACTTCTTTTAAATCAGTTAAATTTAATGCTGCAGTTTTGACAGCTTATTAATCATATTGTAATTAATGCACATGCAAAATTTAAAATGGACGCCAGCGTCTAAATCTATGGATATTAATTTTAGATTAAATATTAATCTAATTTTACAATTACTAAAATGAATAAATAATATTTTACTTGAATTGCAAAAGCTTATCTTTATTGCATGCTTTCAATAGAATTTCTAATATAAATATAAAAATTGTATAAAATTTTCAACTAATAATATTGCTTTTTAAGTAGTAGGATATTAATAATTGGTAAGCAAATGTATCAATCCTAATAAATTACATCTAAGTTGCTAACTTACGGTATATTTAATACTAATAGATACTATAAAAATCATTATATATTAATAACAAGAAATAAAATTATGAATAATATAAAGTATAAAAAACGTTAGAAATTTATGATAATTACTATTATAGTTATTATCATTATATTATATGAACTACTGTACTATTGAATTGGATAATATTGTTAAATTTCTTTTATTTTTAAGCAGTCTATGTTTCTAAATTTTAAGCGTTTCCAAATCCTGTAATTCAGGCAAACGAAAAATTGTTTGTAAATTTTTATATGTTTTTGGACTGGATAAAAATAATGGCAAGCATTGCTTTTTAAAGTCAAGTGTAAATTGATGATCATTGTTTTTTTTTTCAAATAATTGAGCTTGATTTTTTATAAAATCTGATGTTTTTTTTGGAAAAAATTTGTCAGTTAATAACTCATACTGCTCTAAAGTAATATTATCTATTGTGTGAATAAAGTTTTTTTGAAGCTTTCTTTTTAATTTTTTTATTTCATGTTTTTTATTTTGTAATATTTTGTAATAATTTTTATTAAATCTATCTTTTAAATAACTGTTATTAGTTTGAGAATTTTTTTCTAATTTATTTTCTGGCAAAGTATATTCTGTTTGAGTACTTTGTTCAAACTTATTATCTGCAGAATTATATTCTGTTTGACTATATTTTTCTGTTTCATTTTCTACATACATGAATTCAGTTTGAGTGATTTCTTCCAAATTAACTTTTAAAACATCTAAATCTGTTTGTGCCATAGCTTGTAATGAATCTATATCATTTGATATATTATTTAATGCACTGACTTGCTCAGATAATATAGCTTCAGGATTTGTTTCTAGACTGACAGATTTTTCTGAAATTATCAAAGGTAATTCACTTATTTTCATAGAATAAGGTTCAGCATTGTCTTCACAAATTAATCCCATTGGCCAAGAATTTATCACTTCATCTTGATAATTTAAATCTTCAATAGAAAAATTACTTTCGTTGTCATTGTTCATTGTAAACATATTTCCATTATCATTTACTGAATGATTAGCCTTTGTACTTGAAAAAATCTGATCAGATGGATTTGAATTTGCTAAATATTCTTCAGTTGCTTTAATTGTAGATACCGGTTCATTTATACGAATACCTGTAGCTTTGAAAAATTCATCAGCAGATATTTTTTCTGTAAGGTAAATAAGAATTGAACATGAATTCATAAGATTTAAATAATATTATTTATAACATATAGTCTAGTTATTTCATTTTTGATTTTTAAAAATTATTATATCTTATATAACACCTAATTTTATAGTAATACATTGAAAATTAAAAATCAAATAGTTGTAAAAAATTATTAAACATAGGACAATAAACTTACGTAAAACACAGTTGTTTAAAATCTTTGTTACTGGATATTGATTTTGAAAATCTAATAATTTATTATTTTTTTCTTGCATATCAATTGTATCATCAGAGTCTTCGGGTGGTTCAAGTTGCATTGGAATAGAATTAGGTTGCAGTCTATTTCTTAAATCATTGAGGAACATTGAATCAGTAAAATGTTTCGCGCAAACTCTATAACTATTAAAAAGCTCAATTGGTGTTTTCTCAAGAAGATCATTACGATTGCATGATTTAACCCACTGCTTTGATCTATAATATATTGTAAAATAAAAATAATTCGTTACTACCTTTATAAGCAATAATAATTAATTTTACAGCATTGAATTACATACCTTACAGGATCTTTTGGAAATCGAAAAAAACTTCTTTTATCACGACGAGAAAGGCCTCGACAATTTTTAAAAGCACAATAATAACCACCTTTTTTACTCATTTTTTAAATGCTTTTGTAATAAAAATTCAATGTCTGTAAGTTAAAACTTTACATCGATTCTATAATTGGTTTATTTATCCGATATTGAGTCTTTTCTTTACTTGCACTGCACTGCAGAGTACAGACTGCAGTGCATGGGTGCATGGTAATACCGATGTATTAGGTATTACTGATTAACAGCTGATCTGCTGATATGATATTAGAATACAGAGAATACAGAACTATCTCATGCCCATATATATAATTCAGCCCCTTTACAATAGCTTAGAAAATTGCGATTTTTGCCCAAAAAAAATATTATTGAGCTTTGGTAAGCCTTATCGAATAGCACATTGTTAGATGTAAAAATCATAATAAGTTGTAGTACACCGCAGATATATAGTCGTTTTCAGAATGAAAAAGGCGACTAGAGTTTTAAAGTTCAGTGGTTTGCGCATGCGTATATTGATAAGGATGTTTGTTATCGAAATAAACAATACTGACAATATTGTTTAATATATTATCTAATTTATTAACGTTTAATATCATAATATAGTTTAAGTACAATTACATACAGTTAATAAATTCTGTATTAAATCCTGATCCATTTTGCCATACAAGGTCTGTTTCAAAAGTTCCCAGACTTTTTAAACAGGTTTTTAATCAGTGGTACCACCTGTTTGTGATCATGCGCGTTTAAAAGGGATATATTTTAATTATAGTCTGCTGAAATTTCATGATATTTGGATGAATAGAAGCGAAGTTATTGCGCCTCAAACGACAGGATGTTTTGTTTGTTGGTCGGAAAATGAGCATTGAACAAAGAGCTAATATTAAATTTTGTTTTAAGTAAAACTTTTACTGAAGGGTTACTCACTTCTAAAGAGAAAAAGAGAATCAATTTGAAAACCGAAGAGCCAATGAGAGCTCGGTGAGAACCAAAGAGAACCGGTTAGAGCTCGGTGAGATCCAAAGAGAACTGGTTAGAGCTCAGTCATAGCCAAAGAGAACCGATGCGAGCCAAATATCAACTTGTTAGTTTCAGAAAAACTTAATTTATATGAAAAATTTAATTATAAATTGAAAGTTATTCTTGTTATTATTTTTCCATCCGATGCTTAATCTCCAAGATATCGATTTTATAAAAAAACTGAATTTTTTATCAAAAAGTAGCTTAATTAAATTCCCCGCGGTCCTCAGCTGTACGCAACTGAATTTATTAAAAAATATGTATTTTAAACATACAGAATCAGACATTATATATGCAAATACCTAAAAATTACCTGAAATATATAACTTACATTGGACGTTTTCTGGTTTTCTTTAGCGCTCTCCAGTTCTCTTCGGCTCTCGCTCTTATCACGCGTACAGTCTTAAAGATGAAATTTGATCTATTGTTTACTTTTATATAAAGGGAAGACTTGATGATAAGGACGTTTGAAAGGTAACGACCACCATTATAGGGACGTCAAATACATCCAAAAGGCAACGACCGCCATTTTGAAGATGATTTCGGTCAACGACATAAAAAAGTCATTTGACATTCTTTTCGAATGCGCTAAACTCTGTATTGACTCAGAAGGAGACTATTTTGAAGCAAATAAATGAATTTTGCAAAAATTATTTATTGTTGTATTTTTTTTTTTTTTAAGTCTTTCAATGTAACGTTCGACGTGAGATATCGTTATTATTTAACAATATTTAAATGTGCTACATGGGCACAATCTGCAATATATAAAAGATTAAACATAGACTGGATAGCCTCGTTTAAAAACCTGGATTTTCTCCAAATTATAGGTATTTTTCACAATGATATTTATCAAATTCCTATGAGAATACAATTTAATCTAGCAAGAGTGAAATTTTTTTTGTTAATCAATACTCGATGTTGCGATGTTGATATCAACGTGATTTCAACATCTATCATAGTACAATTGATAAACTATTTTTTTTTATATACCTAGAGGCCTAATTACTTTGTTTTTGTAAAAATTTCTAGAGACTAATGAGCTAAGATTATGGCCTAGTCGGGTATAGTGTAAAGCCATGCTGAGAGTCCAGAATTCCAGAAAGCATAGTGATCTTAGATTTATGAATATATACTATATGTATGGGATGTGATTATAGTATCATGAGAGTTGATACAAAAATACATAGACAATAATATCTGGAGTAAATAGCTTACAAATTTACAAACACAAAATATATTACTTTTTCTTCTTAAAAATAAACAGCGATATATTAGAATAATAAATAATAAATATTAATATTTAATATAATAATATAATATATACAAGAAAATAATAAAAATTAATATTTTTATACAAACATACCAAATTTTCAGCTAGCATATGAAAGCTCTGAATTTAAATTTACAATTTTAAAATTAGTATACCCACCATCTCACGGAGCTTTTAGTTTCAATATTATTACACATATTAAAAACAATCAAAATTACTCCTTAATTTAAAAAAAAAATGTCTGTTTTAAATGAATATTATACTGAATACACTGTTATTTTAGGAAAATTAGTCTATAAATAAGGTTAAATTCAAGATAAATTTCATTTTATTAAAAATTATTTTTAATATTTTGTTTTTATTTTGATGTATGAAAATCAAATAGTAATCAAATGTGAATACAATATTTATTGCCAACATTTTAGTTGACTTGTTAATATCATTTCTTAATAAAATGTAATCTTTAATTAGACATCATCCTGTCTTTTAATCAAATAATTTTAAAAATCTTTTATCGCATAGATGATTTAGCTTCTTTTGCATTTTGAAGACTTTGAGTAATGTACAATTTAGCCAGACTTTGAGCACAAAACTGAGAAATATGCTGACAATAAGTATTGATCTGGCCTGCAGTGATCATTGGATTGAGTCGTAATGGCACTGGAATTGGTCTGATTAATTTATTTATATCTTCTTCTGGTAGAGGTGGCTCGTCCTTAGCAGCTCTAGCAGCATTCTCCTGTGCTCGCTTTTGCAACAACCTATTTTTATCTTGCTGTTGACGAATAACCATACTTTGATATCGGTTAAATTTAATAGCTTCTTGATTTAGTTCATCTACTCTATCCATCATACAACGAAGTTGATTTTCTAATACAGATGCAGTACCTAAATCTAAATACTTTGTGCCTTGTTCTTCTGGAACCATTTCTTCTAGTTCTGACATAACAATATTAGTCAATGCACTATTTCTAACTACAATTGGCAATTCAACAAATAAATTTTCATATCCAATCTTTAAATTTTTAAGTGCCTCTGATGTGAATTCTCCATCTTTGTACATATGAATAGCTTGAGGAGTTAATCTGTATGCCTTTAGAGTTAAAAATCCTCTAGCTGACTTAGCTGTATCATAAATAATAACAACTGATTCTTCAATCGATGTTTGATAGTGATATTGAGATTCCAAAAGAGGTAAACTTAAAAAGTTACCAACATCTGCACTTTGATACCAACCCACATGAAAATGGTCCACATTGACACTAAAAATATTAACAATTATTTGAATAAATTTTAAGTTTTTTATCAAAATATTAAAAAAATATTGAAAATAAATTAAAATCACTATCATTATGAAAGTCATTAATAAGATATAATTTTATTTGAATATTTTTATAACAGGCAATCACTGTTCTCATACTCTATTACACAAATATAAATCTTTCATAAACTATTTACAAATTTATAAGAATTTTAAGAAAAGTAAATATTATATTAAAACTCTAGTAGCTATTGCTTTATAAATTTTGTATATAGTTACTTTTTTATTAGAACTTAGATAATTTTAATCATCCAAAAACTATCTAATAAACTTTATAACATAATAAAAATCTTGAAAAAACTTGATGTGCTAACTACTCTGTGATTTCTATCCATGTTCATTCTATTAAAGTGTTTAACTTAACTAATAATAAAAAAACTTATATTTATATAAAATAAGATATAAAAGAATAGAATAAATATGAAATAAACAAAAAATACTAACTTCACATAATTATTTGTTAATAATAGTTTAATTTTGATGTTAATAAATTACAAATATAAATAACTTACATGCGTAGTCTTCGCATCATACTTAATTGGTAATCTTCTTCATCAACGAAGTCATCATTTTTAGAAAATGGAAAGCAATTGGTAATTTCGAGACGTCCTCCTACATTTAAACCAAGTAGAGCACCTTGTGCCACTTCCATATTGCTGGATGATTCCTCATGACAATGTTTAACCATTTTCATCACTACTAAACCATCGCACTGTACATAATCTATGGGCGGCTGGACCTCCTGTACACGTCGAGGCTGGTTTCGACTAGACATTTTTATTTTTAAAAATTCAGATAATGCAAAGTATCACTTTCTCTTCTAATATTCTTTCAATTAGGAAACAAAAATTCCCATCTGCTCTCAAATATCTGAACAAATTACTCTAATAAATATAGAGCGAATCGGAATATGAACAGAACAGAAGGTATCTGAAATCAGAAAAGAAGGAAAGCAGAAGAAGCTTTAAAAATAAAAGATAAGAAACTTGCATGGAAATCACATCGAAGTGCATTAGTGATTTAAGGGACCGCTAGGTCGCGCTGTTTTCGCTTCAATTCCGCACATAGTAAGTACACAGTACACTCGCTGCGAGTGTCCTTTTTTGGTAACTCCAATATTTTTAAAAAGTGCTCCATACGTCTCACGGAAGTTCAAATCGATTGCAACTCCTGATTTTTAATATATTGCGGAATTTTCTCGAACTTCAAATATACGTATAACGAACATAGACATGGATATAAACATAAAGCCCATATAAAAAATGTGACTACCCCCAGGTGAGTTACTACCCCGCCATACAGATAGCACAACCATTTCAAACCACAATGGTAATAGTTTCCCATCGGCCCCTGTTTTTTCACATAACGACGGGAATTACAGTTTTTTTTACAAACTGCACTTCAAGATTGATTTTACATATACTTGACATATGTTTAAATTAATATCAGAGATAATAGGAAGAGATTGCCAGAGCCCATATAACAAAGCAGAACAACTTTTCAGCTGCCGTGGACGGGTGCCCCGCCGCGGTCAGTCGCTAAAGCGGATGCACTCTTGAGAGTACAGGATCTGAAATTAGTTACCCAACCAGGAGTCGAAATTAATAGAAAGATACATTATTTGGCCCGATTATCTGTCAAGCTTGAAAACAGTCGCTCATGAATAGTTCTTTTATATTTTCAGATGTATTGCGTAAATAATAATTTACATTTATCTTTATTACAACTACTTTATGTAATATTTACAACAATATAGGAAAGTATCGGTTTTGCATAGACTTTAGAAAAGTCAATGTAGTCACGAAACAAGATGCTTATCCATTACCTAATATGGATCATATTCTTAAGAGACTGCAATCGACGAGATATATCTCAACGATAAATTTAAGCAGCGTATCATCAGATACCGCTTTAAGTGGAATCTAGGCCCATTACACCATTTATCGTGCCTAGCATGTAGTTATTTTAATTCCGGAGGAAGTCGATTGGGTTTATAAATGCAGGCGCGTCGTTCCAGCAAGCAGCATTTGAGAACATCAAATCTATGATCGCTACATCCTCTGTCCTTCATTGACCAGTGTTCGAACGCGCGAACCAAGCCAGACCGGCTGAGCGAAAACTAGACGTTAGATACTTTGTTACGGTACTAATCAGTCGCCAAAAATATCAAGGATTAATTAATCCAGGATCAGTAAACTCCTTTATGCGACCAAACGTAGCAAAACATTGCATGAAGCAAGGCAAACTGTAAACCAGTAGCAAAAGAGAAAGCAGCTGTACTGGCCAATAGAACTTTCAATTCACAAATGAAAGAACTGAAAGGTACAGTTAAAATGAAAAATTTTTACGTAAATCACCAATTTTATATTATGGAAAATTTAAGAAACAGCTTCATACTAGGTATGGATGTATGAACGAAACTAGATATAGAAATCACATTAAAAGGCAAGAAACTTGTAAATTTGCACTATGGTAATGAGAATATAGCTAGTATCGAGACAGAAACATGACTGCAGGACATTCCACAGTATTAAAAGGAAGATTTAGAAAACTTGTTTAACCAAGAAATGCGAAAATTTGACTCAGTAAAGGGGGCTACGCTTTTCGTTAAGCATGAATTTAGTTTAGTGGAGGAAATGCAAAAAAAAAATTATAAACGAGGTCGATAAAATAACAAACTAGGGCGTAATCAGATCATCAGGTAGCCTCTGAAATAGTTCAGTGGTGATAGCTAGAAAAAACGCGATTTTGCGTGAATTTTCGATGCCTAAATAAAGTATAATGAATGGACGCATATCTATTATCTCAGATGCAATCAATTCTCGATAAATTACGAAAAGCAAAAATGTTATCGACCGTTGATCTAAAAAACAGGTATTGACAAATTGAACTGACGGAGTCACTTCGGGTCATTTACGGCTTTTCCAGTTCCGGGTCTAGGACTATACGAAATTAATTTTAAGCCTTTTGGTTTACACACAACACTAGCAACTTTTCAAAGACTGTTAGATAGGTCATTACACCTGATATAGCTCCTAACGCATTCACATATTTAAACGAAATAATTGTAGTCACAGATACGTAGAAGGAACATAAAAGAGTGTGACGAACAGTGTTTGAAAAGTTGAGAGCTGTAAGACTAAAACCTAAGCTGGACAAATGCCGGGAGAGCTGAAGAAAAACTTAACGGAAGCTCCAGTTTTGGTATGTCCTGATTGGAATCTACCGTTTGGCTTGAAACAGATAGGAGTTTAGCCGGCCTGGAAGCCATGCTGACACAGGTGGATGATGATAGAGAATACGTGATCGCCTATGCAAGCCGCACGCTAAATGCAGCAGAGAAAAATTATTCTGTCGCAGAGTTAGAGTGTTTAGCTGTGCGATGGGGCATATGAAAAATGAGACAATATTTGGTAGGCTGTCCATTTACGATGGTTACCCAGCATCAGTCTCTGAAACGGTTATAAAAACTAAATAATCCATCTGGACTATTAGCATGGTGGGCACTCGAACTGTCCCAATGGGATTTCGATATACAGTATCAAAAGGGCACAGAAAATAATGCTGCCGACATACTCCAGAAATCCAGTCGAGATCAATACACTTTCAAAAATTGATCATAAGTGGTACAATCAATAATTTAAATCTGTAACGGATAATTAAGCGGATTTTCCAGATCACTGATTAGGAAATAATAGACTATATCGAAATATTTTCATATAGTGGACTTCAAAGAAAGTAATGAAGCAGGTGAATGGAAAATATGTATCAGTGAATACGAGAAAAATCGTATATTTAAGGAAAATCATGATGATTCGATTGTAGGGCACTTAGGCGTTGCAAAAACGCTATCAAAACTAGCTAAGAATTATTATTGGCCTGATATGTTTGGCGAGGTCACTCGGTCACTTGCCAACAGCATTAAGTACAGCAATCAGCGCCCGCTATGAAAATGTATGCGATAAATGTCGAGCAACCGTGGGAGATGGTCTCTGTCGACATAGTAGGGCCTCGTCCATGGTCAAATAACAGATATATGATACTTTTAGTAATGCAGGATCGATTCATGAAGTGGATCGAGCTTAAAGCTTACGAAAAGCAACTGGCATCACCTTCGGACGGGCTATTCAAGAACATATAATATTTCGTTTGGGATATCAACGTACGATGGTGGGTTTTTTTGCATTTTGTTTTTATTTTACTTAAACTTCTTGATTTTAGTACGGGCTATAGCCACTTTCTTATTTTAATATGCTTAAATTTTCTTACTTTAATATGCTTTTTGAATTTTTCATTTCAGAGCTTCCTGTGTCAAGATATGATGTCAGCAAAAAAAAGCAAGCTTCGTTGTGGCAGCCATATCTGGGCCATATTGGATGAAAAATGAAAAAAAAAAATTTTTTTGCAGACTTCAATATGTATTTTTTTAATATAAAAAAAATGTAGTGTGATAATAAAGTTTACTACAAGAAAAAAATCTTGAAAATTTATGCAAAAAGACTAGAGATACCCCCTTAAGGGTGCGCACTGCTAATTATCGAGCGCCGAATAATTATAGAGCGGTGTAAGTCGAGATGATTTTCGCAACTATAAATTTCGCAGTAAAGGGATGAAATCTCAGTATGCTGCCGGCCACAGAGTCGGAAAAACATGGGAGATTCACTATCGGCACGATAGCGGATAGTTAATCTCCTAGCACTCTTGGCGCGCGCGATAAAGAATTTAATTATACAAGTCAACGGGCTTTTGTAGAAAATTTTTATGCAATAAAGCAAGGTAAAATCAAACGATCAATCTATGTATTCTCAAGTTGTTTTTCCTGATACAACCCACTGCCCAATATTCGCCGAAGTAAGAGAGCAGCTATAGCCTGGCATCTGTCTCTACTTTGCGAACGACACCACTGCTCACAATGTGGTTCTCATGACAATATATATATATATATATATATATATATATATATATATATATATATATATATATATATATACATTGACTGCATCAGGCTTCATAATTCTTTATTTGATTTTATATGGCATTGAATATTTTTCGCAGTGTCACATATTCCAAAAATCAGAAATTAAAATTCTGACTTTTTTATCTATAGAATTGACAATCCGTATTATAATCGTAATAAAATCATAGATTTCGTTTAACTCCCTCAATTCCATGAATAAAAAGATGGAATACAGTTCTTTTGATTCTTTTTCAATTCTATATCCGAGCTGACCCAAGTTCGATCGGTACTTTACGTATAAAATTTATAATATTTGTTGTTATTTGGTGTTACTGTAAAACATCAATTTCTATGGTGCAAATGACATTTAGATATAAATTTTCTTATTTATTTCAACTAACTTTTAAAAACATTATAAAAACCGTAAGGGGCATCCCGGTTGTATAATTTTTCAAAGATTCAGATAAAATGTGTTTCAACATTGTAAAACATAAAATGAAAACACAAAACGAAATCTAAGACTTACACATTTTCATTTCCGTTTTAATACTTTATCGTGGTATTGAGATCGCGTACTGAAGCACGCTTAAATTAGTTTTAACACTTCTATCAAAATTGAAGTTTGAAAAATTGAAGTAATACTTTTACGTATTTCTGTAACGCTCACTGCTCCCATTTTTAGTTCTCTCCGCCACTAGTGTCACATATTATATTTAACTTTCCAATAGTCTGAGCATCCAAATGAGCGCTTTGTGTGTGACAGAGGTAGAAGAGAACATCACAAATTAACATGGTACCTACAAAAACTATTCTTGATCGTGCACTTGCAAAAGGACCCGTACTATGATAATTGTCATATAATTGTAATATAATATTGTAATATAATATAACTGTTGTTATTATAATATATTAAATTCATATTATTATTATTATTAATGATTATTATAAATTGACAGTTCGGCCGAATTTATACGGGTGGAGACAAAATTTGCCGATAATGTCACTATAAATTAGTGAACAAAGGCGAAAAATGGCAGTGCGTCCAGTGAACCGACTCGGGTAAAGTCGTTTCACACGAATTACCCTAAATTCACCAGTTCTCTTTTCTTTGAAACTTCTGTCCCCTCAATTCTTGATCATGGCTACAAAGCGCTCTTCAAAAGGCCAACCAAATGAAGTATTTTCCTATTTTTGTTTTCTGATGGAAATCATTCCGATTCAAACAGATTTTAATTTCCCCGCGTGGAAAAAGCACGAAGAGGTAGGAACGTACAGACTTTCCAAATGTTGGCCAGAGTTACATAGTTTATTACTGTTTAGTAAATATCGCTGTCTTATAAGTTCTAAGATACTTCTGCGCCCAACAAAGAGAAAAAGTAAGAGCCAGAGAGAGAGAGAGAGAGAGAGAGAGAGAGAGAGAGAGAGAGAGGGAGGAGAAGAAAGCAAGCAAAGTGCGAAAAAGGGAAATAAGAGTATGATAGAAAGAGAAAGAGCGATTGAAAGAGAGAGGTAGAGAGCGAGTGAAAACGGCGGGGAGGAATATGTACAGACATTCGTGTACAGATGTATGTCTTACATTCTACGACTTTAAAATACTATGCCTTGCCTCGTCTCAGGTACTCATTTAACGCATTTAACTTTCCCCTCTTTTTACTCTCGTTACTCTCCCAATCTCTATCCTTCATAGCCGCTTCTGCAGATACTATTCAACTAGAAACCTTATAGGGTGTCGCCGCCTTACGACCAATTCGTGCATCACCTTTCCATATAATTTGGCACGATTTTAGCGGAGTTTCCACTCCTTCACTCTACCCTCTATAGTCTATGGTTTACTGACTTATTCATGTTAGCTTAATATTGTCTTCCAGTTATCTTATTGTTCACTGGCAGAAGAAGAGCAAAAGACAAGGACGCAAGTATGCACAGCGCACATGCGGGACAAAATATAAATGTCTTGTTTGATTAATTCTGTCTGTCTTAATAATATATTATTTAATTAAGTTTTTTTCACTCTTTTATAGATTAATATCTTATAGTGATTTGAAATATTATTATCTGCAATGTTCAGAAGTTTATAAGTAATAGAATCCCTAGATCAAACGATATTTTTAATTTTTGTTAAAAAATCAAGATGTCTAAATTTACTTTTGGCACTCCAACAACTACAGCCAGTGCACCAGGATTTGGGTTCAATACACAATCAACGTAATATTTTAAAAAATTTAATTTTAAGCATCAATTTTTTTTGTAAATATATTTAATGAAACTAAAATTCTTTTTGTTAAGTTCTCAAATCTAAGTGAATTCCAATTTTTATGTTTTGAGAACTCAATTATATTAATTAAATAAAATAGATAACTACGCTAATCTTTAAAGAATGAGTAAAAATATTAACTCGGCCATTCTTGTATTTTCAGACCAACAGTTGCAGGTTTTGGTTCTGGTAATACAACATTTGGTTCTTTAGCATTACCAACGTCAGGAACAGCGCCTGTTCAACAAATAGGACAAGCAGCTCCTGCATTGAATTTTAGCTTTGGAAATACACCTACAGCAACTGGCCAAACAACTCAACCAAATACTTTAACATTAGGAGGAGGAGCAACAATTACAGCAATTACAGGAGGCAACTTGTTTTCTGCGAATACCTCACAAACTCAACCTGGTCAGTTAGGACAACCTGGTCAACTTGGACAAACTGGTCAGTTAGGACAAATTGGTCAGTTAGGACAAACTGGTCAGTTAGGACAAACTGGTCAGTTAGGCCAAACTGGTCAATTAGGTCAACTAGGTCAATCTAGCCAACTAGGTCAACCTGGTCAATTAGCTCAGCAAACTCAATCAACTGGTCTAACATTTGGTGCACCTGCTGCGAAAAAAGCAGGACATACTCTTGGGGGTGGACTGACAACTGGAGGTCTATCCACAGGAGGAGGATTAACTGGAGGTTTAACGTTTGGAACACCATCTACCACTGGAGGTTTATCTTTTGGCACAGCTACAACTACTACAGGGGGCTTAAGTTTTGGAACTCCATCAACCACTGGAGGACTAACATTTGGTACAAGTGCTACTGCTCTTGCTCCTGTGAGTTCAACAATTAGTTTTGGAGCCTCACCTGCTACCACAACAAGTTGTAAGATTCTATACGTAATAAAAGAAACTATAGCTATAGAAATACTTTGAAAACTTATATATTTAAGCTTTTATAATCGGAAGACTCATAAAATAATAGATAATAGTCCAAATAATTATTACTTTTCATAGCGTCCTTGTTTGGTACAAATACCACTGGACTTTTTGGAACAAAACCTGCAACTACAATTGAATTAGCAACTACTACTGGATCTGCACCTGTTAGTCGTGGACTTGGTGGATTAGATGTTTCTGTTAATAAAAAAGGTCTAGCACAAGACAGTACAAGTCCGACAGCTGCAAAAGAAAACTCCTTACCAAATGAACTAATGCAAAAAATTGATAGTTTTAAGTTAGTATTTTTCAAAATATTCTTAATCTTTACTATAGAATATTTAAACATTCAATTTTACAAATTTTATATTATAAATATAATATATGAATTATATCTAATGTTTAACCCATATTTTTATCATACTAAATTTTAACACACATAAATTCATTAAATTCTGTTATATTAGAGCTCATTTTAATTTTAGGGAATTTGTTAAAACTCAGAAAGGTTTAAGTTCTGATATAGCTAGAGGGTCGGCAAGAACTTTAGATAGATGTTCAGAAGATACAGCTTCATTAATGGAAATTCTTACAACACTGGCTGGTTCTGTTCAACGTGATAAATCCCTTGCAGATAAACTTAAGCAAGATACAGCAAAAGCATTACAGAATGCTGAAATATCTCAAAGAACACATGATACACCAGCAGGATTGCAGTATGAGAATAACGCCCCACTTTTATTTTTTATGGAGCTTGCAGAAAATTTTGAGCATGACTTACTGTTATTTAAGTCTCAAATTGAAACCACTGAAAAGCACATACAAACAATGATGTCTCCAAAAACTTTAACACCCCAAGGTATTTATTATATTATTATATTTAATTATTATATTTAATATATTTTAAATTACATCAAATTAAACTCTGTTTTAAAGTGGTCATACATAAATAAATAACATAATCAGTAACGAAAATTAAAGGTATTTCAATGAATTAAATTATGTATTTATAGAATAAAACACCATTGTGTGATAAAGTAGGTCTACGTTAATACACCATAATTTAATATAGTAAGATTGAAGAACAAAAATATATGTAATCAACTCTATACAATTGTATACAGTTATACTGAAGATAAATATAAAAAATGTTCCTTCTGTACATGGCTGCACTTCTTAGGGTTCTTTGGTTATCAAACAAATTATGATGTATTTATTTCTACATATGTGTTTCATCACATGATGGTATTGAATGTTTATTTGATTAATATTAGTTTATTGAAATTACCTGCAATTTTTTGACACTTGCTATGTCATATAATCAGATACTGCCAATGTGATGTGAAAGCTTCATTTTATGTTGTAAAAAAATAATTAAAAAAATAAGTAGGCCGCATAAAAATTAAGTAAATTTTTTTATTTTACTCTAAAGTATCATTTAAAAATAAAATTAAAAAGACCAATTTCCAATGCAATACCATCTATAGCAATATTAAATAATTATAAATCGTATTTTTTTATTTATAACTTATTATATTTAATTATACTTAATTTCAGAGTTAACAATGGCTATGAGTAAACTTCACGAATCACTTGTAGCAGTTGCAGGAAGATTGCAAGGAGTACATTCAAAAGTACAGCAGCAAAAAGAGCAATATCTGAATTTCAGAAAATATGTCTTAAAAGACAGTTCAAATGTTTTTGAAGATATTAACTCAACTGGAAAATCTAGTAAAAATAGTATAGGAAAAGTAACAAGTGGTCCAACACCATTTAGTCCAGGTATATATAAACTATATTTATTTATTCCTTGTTATTACGTTTTGTATAAAATAACTAAACATTTTATAAATTTGTTTTCTTTAGGAAATAGAAGTTTCTTATCTAATACAGCTTTACATTCTTCTCAAACACCCAGTTATGGAAACACAAATCCACTAGGTAAGAAATAAATGTTAAAACTACTTACTTAAAATCAATAAATTATTTATTCTTCAATATTAAAAATTTTGATGGTACTATGCAACTTCTAATTTCTCTATATACATTTTAATATCCAGGTCTGGCAAGGATTTAGAGCTAGGTAGAAGTCTATTTATATCTTCTACCATTTACAATGCTTCTTTTAATTGTAATTTACATATAACATATTGTATGATTTTAATTCTATTGCATCTATTTTCTTGTCAGTACATTTTGTTGTCTTATGTTTTAATTTAAATCTTTTCATAAATGTAATTTATCACTTATGTTGATTTTTCTTTGCTGTTATCTATTTAATTTATTTGTAAAATAAAAAATTTTTCTTACTTGATTTTTTGTTTCAATGATCAAATATTAAGCACCGGTTAATAACAATTATCTGTTACAACTATACTCTTACCTTTTCAGGAAAAAATTAAAATATGGCTGTTATCTAATTTTTTATTGAGGTACTGAAAATTTATTTTGTTAGCATTTTATTTTGTGTTTTTTCACCTTTGGGATTTTTAAGGCTTACCCAATAACTACTAATTAAACTTGTCGCACATTTAATTACATTTTATTTAAATAAATTGTTATTTCCCATTGCTTTATCTTAATGCTTCTAATAATACATAAATAAAATTAACAATAGTTAGAAATCGTAATGTTGTTAAAATAGTTATGTTAAATATGTTAAATTATTGTATATTTACACGTTTGATGATTTTTGATATTTGTATTTTTAATATTAAATTTACTAACATTTTTATTTAAAAAGAAATTCTAATTTTACTAATAATCAGTAATATACACCAATATTTAATTGGTTCTATGTTTTTCACTCATTTTTTAGCTACTAATAATAACTCTAATCTAGGCAGTAAGAAAGTTTTATTAAATCTATTAGAAATAAAATAAGTTCATTAATAATTCATCATTGCAAAAACACATTCTGTATATTTGTAACGAAATTAGATAAAAATTCACATGCTCACAATCATACACATACATATAGTTTTAAAAAATATTATAAATTTATAAAAATAAAAAAAAGCTTCATATTTCCATTTTTGTTGGCAGTTTGGGGAAATACGAGTTCGATGCCAACAAATAATTTGTCACTGAGTACGACAATGAAACCTCCAACGGCTGGTCTTAGTTTTAGTCCAACAATTAATTTAACGGCACCTCTTAGTTCTACAGACTCCAATTCAAGTTTCCAATTGCAACAACCGCCTGTTGGCAGTAAGCGACAGAAGCATTGAGCAAGCTTCAAATGTCTTATGTAAAATAATTAACACACTTCCAAGGATAGTAAAAATTGTTATAATTAGATTTAAATACCGTTTGTAATTTTGTATATTATATGTTGCACTTTGATATAAAAAACTATTACTTTCTTTTAAAAAAGTCTTTATAATTTTCTATTAGCAATCCATGTTACCATACTATTAAATGTATATTTGATCATAAACTTATCATAAATCTAACATTTTTATAAAGTTTTGACAACTATTATAAATTTAAATTTAATTCTTGAAACCGCATATCAATTAAATTATTACAATTTTAAAAGTGTAAATAATCACAATTTTACTTTAAATTTATATAAATGCTTCTTAAATTTATTTCAAGAACTCCAGTTATTTTAATTTATATTGATATAGATAAAATGATGCCCAAGATATTTGTAAACACCTTTTAATATTAAGAAAGTTTAAACTAGAAATAACCATCTATAAAAATGAATATTTTATAAATTAACATTAGAATAAAATACAAAAAGTTAAAAATTTCGTGTGTAAAACAACAAAATCTTTCTGCATAAAACTATATATTTATAAATTTTAATTTAATAATATATATTTTAAATTTCATATTTTCTTATTTTTATACATATGTAATAAAGATCTTAACGTTTCAATAATACAGTATTAAAATCCTTATATCGCTCCAACTTGTAAAACTGGAATCAGTAATCGAAATGCTTCTTGGATGTATGAACTAGCATTAGTAGCCTAAAAAACATTATTTTTTGAAAATATCTAAATAGCACAAGAACATTTGTGACTGAAAGTTTAAATAGCATAAAAACCATTATTGTACAAATAAGTAATAATACTTACTTCTAAAAAGATTATCTTTACATTTGAGTTAATTTCAGACTTGTTTGTTTCTTCTATAATTTCCTTTAATCGATTGCAGTATAGATTTGCAATAGATCCAATTTGAGCAGACAATGTCTTTGTTAACTGAACCAAGGAATCAGCTTCATTTACAGTACTTCGACGTTCCTTAATCAAAAGTAGCTCTGCTGTTTTATGAAATCTTTCAACAGAAGTTGCTGTAAACCTTGCTAATGCTGATATTGCTTTTTGGAATAATTCTCTATGTGGTAAATCTTGTACCTCAGGCATTAAAATCTCAGAATTCAGCTCATGCCAAACCTAAATAAAAATTTAAATGAAAATTTATACAAACATCAATAAATTTACAATTATTTAGTTTTAAATGATGAGTAGTGATAAATATAAAAATATAAAATATAAAATATAAAAAATATAAAAGAAAAGATCTTGGAAAGATACTTAATATGTTAACTAATTCCCATAGGCAAGTTTAGAAAACAATAAAGAGAAATATATTAATTAAACTATTATTAAATATATTAATTAACTTGAGAATTATATTAATTAACTAATATTTACATATATTAGGTAAAAATTTATAAACTTTGTTTAAACTATAAATAATCTATGATTTGTTATAATTCTTATGCTTACATCAATAAGTTTATCGTAAGTTATGTTAACACCTAAATCTTTACAAGCTTCATTCAATTGTTGTTTAAGATCCTTTGTATTTTCTTCTTCGTCATCTTCATCATCTCCAAGATCACATAGCTCTTTAACTTCATCTAATGTTTCCTGCATTGATGTTAATTCACTTCCATCAAGATTAATTAGTTGCTGTTGAATTTTCATATTACATTGTTTCGATAGCATTTCAAGAGCTTCCAAATGCACTAAACCTTGATAATCATCAAAAAGACTTTCTAAATGGATTTTTCTAGCTAGTTCTTTTTCTTCTATTGTTTTTTCTTCGGCATCTGCTTTTTCTTTTGCTTCTCTTAAAACTTGAGATAGTATTGGCTTATCAGCTTCGTTTGTAAAGAAAGCTCTTTTCTTTTTTAATCCTGGATCACCTTCTTGCAAAACTTCCATAGTCTTTTTTCCAAGTGTTTCAAGGGTATCTAAACCTCCAGATATAACTTTTGATCCAGTAGATTCTACTAATTTTGTAATTGAGGACATGCCAGATATGAAGTTACCAAATCCAAACGACGAGGGTAAATACTGGGATTGATTTTCTTTTGATACTTCAGATTCGTTATCTAAAATAATAAAATAAGAAACTCTGACAGTATTATTATTAGAAGTAATCTAAAAATTATTATAAATAATTATGAATTATTCAAATATTATTTATTATTAAGAAATGAACATATTTAAATAATGTATTTTTTATACAAATATCTATATTATTCTAAAAAAAAAATACGTTTTTAATAAAAGATTCTCCATATACCATTTGGTTTCAAAATTTCTACTGGTGCATTTTCTGAATGAGCTAAATCTACAGGATCTGGAACTCCTATTGATTCTTCTAACAATGATAATCCATGGCTAACATGACTCGTAAAGGTTGAGACACTTGCAGAAGCTGTATTGAGTAATGAACTGACGCCCCAATTTCCCCATTTGCTCCAACTGCTATTTGTGTCCTGTTCTGTTTCATCTAAAGCAATTTTGTTCAATACAGGATGATACTTGTCATCTGAAAGATCATCTGGAAGATCAACATCATCTCCTAAACCTTCCCATCCATCTGGTTTAAAAATATCTTTAAACGTTAAATTTGACATTAATTCTTCTGGCATATCAATAGAATCTTTCATACCTTCTACCTTTGAATTAACCATTTTTGACTGATTTTGTTTTTCAGCATTTTTAAGCTCTTCTTGCAAATTTTGTTTATCACAATTCTCCAAAGACTGCTGAATTAATGAAGGAGCTTTTTCTTCAGATTTTGTCTTTATCTTATCCTTATCTTGAATTATATTTTCTAGATCTGGAAATTTATCAAGTTTTGTTGCTCCTAACTTTTTAGCACCCAGTGATTGAACATCTTTCCGCTGCTTTTGTGTTCGCTCTCGTTTATTAGAAATGTTCTTTAACTTTCCACTACTATTTGAGGTTTCTTTAGCTGCTATTTCAAGCCTAGATTCTTTTCTTTTTTCATCAGCACTCGTGCACTCAATCTTGATATTTTTATCTAAAGCATTGTTTTTATTTTCAGCACATTCAATGTTCTCATTTAAATTTTCATTAATCATTGCACTGTTATTCGAGATTTTTTTTTCCATTTGAGCTTTATCTAATTATCAAAAATATATTAATCAATCTTTCAAATATATAGTACTTCAAGTTTCGTAAAAATACTAACCAGATTTGCCATTATCTTTGTCGCTTGAACACTTTTGTTCAGATAAATTAGTTTCTCCGTTATTAGATCCCTGCATAGGTAAGTGACGTTGTATTGGTATAAATTCTACATCATCATCACTATCTGAACCAATAGAAGTATATCTCTTAGTTCTAATAGTATGCTCTTTGCGAGCATTTAGTTCTTCATCAGCACTTTCGAAATCATCACTTTCAGATGTTGCCATTTTACTAAAAATAAATGTATCAGAAATTTTAAAGAAATAAAGCAATATTTTTATAATTTTGTGAATAACAGCATTATTTAGTTTATATATCTGCTGTTATATTTATGCATTATTTGATAAAAGCACTTTACATTTAATAATTACTTAATAAATAAAGTATAAAAAAATTGTATCTATATAAGATTATATATCTTTACACATTTATACAGCAAGAATATGTTTTAATAAAAATTTGCAAAATATTCGCCAACTATGAAACAAGCAATACATTTTTAAGTATCAGCTGGCATTGCTGGCAACCAACATCCAGCACCTGCTGCTGCTTCAGTCTTCACACGTACTTATTTATTTACCTGTAGCTCTCGTTATAAGTGACAAGGGACAATGAATATATAAGCTAAAAATTAAGACTACCTTCCAGGGTTCATTGAAAAATATGCCTAATATATCACCTATTCACTTGACATCAATGTTGTTTTAATAATTTTGATACATTCTTCTATATATACATACACCTCTTTCTTCATGCTCATCATATGTCACACGAGAAACTGTAAACGTATATAATGTAAAGTAATTGCACGATTCGACGCAGTGTCGCTTATTCCTTTTTTATTCCGATCTTCCTACTCGATGTTCGTTGGTTTGACGCAGTATGTAATATACCCATATGCAATATTAGCTGATGCCACTGGTGCGCTCGTTTTGCGCTTTGCGCAGCGCAGCTACACCACATAAGCACATAAATACTATACATGCATTATGCGTGTATATATTAGTATATACAGTATACGCTTCTTTATATGCAAAGATTACGCGGCCTAACGCGGCTTATGACGTGACCATTATTGTTTAAATACGACTCTGTATTTGTATATTACGAAGTAAATGTTTATAATTGGTATAGTTCTATATACCATATCTCTCTCTCTCTCTCTCTCTCTCTCTCTCTCTCTCTCTCTCTCTCTCTCTCTCTCTCTCTATATATATATATATATATATATATATATATATATATTTATATAATTAAAATTATAAACTAAAAGTAACTTTATATATATATATAAAGTTACTTTTGGTTTCATAAAAAATAATGTTCATAAAAAATAAATCTGACCTAATATAGAAAAGGAACTCTGCTTATTTCTTTAAATAAAATTATCTACTTAATTTTGAATTGAGCATTTATATTTAACATTATGCATTACTATTTGCAAGAGAGTATAAAAAGTAAGTAAATTTTTTTTGACGAATATTCTTTGTTGAAAATTAATAATAATGAAATTATATTTTGATGTTATAAATTTTTAATAGGTTTAAAATATATGTAATGTATTTTACTCTGATGAATAAAAAAATAATTTTAGCTAAATTACAATCTTTTATTAGTTTATTTTCATAAACTTAAATAAGCAGTATAATTTAAAATATAATCTCAAATATATAATACAACGAATTTTTAAAAAATAGTTTTGGTTTAATAATTCTATTAAATCTTTTTTATATGACGTTTAAATAAATTTAAAAGATTTGAACACAACAAAAATATTTACAAAAGAGACTATGTAATGCAAAGTATCCCTAAGAATGATATTTCTTATATTAATTTGCAAGCATATGATTATTAATAAAATTTTAAACCCATTTAAATTGTACTAGCTTATGTTATAAAAATTTTCATGATATTATTCTGTAGAAAAAGGGACATGCAAAAAGTTTTTTTTGTTATACTTTAATGGTTTAAAAATTATATTTAAAGGTCCAGAAGTATTCCATAGAGACGATAACTACATGTCCAATACAAATTTCAGGAGATAATCATTCTAAAACTTTCATAAAATAAATAAATCTCGTTCTTTCAGTGATTTTAAATAAATAAATCAAAGTCAAATAAATAAATCTAGTTGTTTTCGTGATTTTCTAGGCTGTCTGAGCAAATTATTTATATTATTATAAATTTTACTGTTAATAAAGCAATACCTTTAATTTTAATGAAGCATTATAATTAGAAGTTTATTATTCTATCATAAACAAATGATAACCTGGTAACAACTATGAATTGCAATCGGATTAACAGTAGTAGTGGGAGTAAGTCCGTTAATGAAGTTCTTATGAAAGTGCGATCTTTGTGGATATTATCCACGCTTTGAGGAATGATTATTTTTTCAACTTTAAATAAGACCTACACCAAAAAGCGATGTTTTGTTGTTTAGATAATAAAGAATATTTTTAAAAAACTGTATTTATAGTTTTTCATTTGTTATTTTACTAAAAATGTAAATATTTAAAAAAATTTATAAACAATTTAATATCTCTATTTCATTCATAAGTTTCTAACTTTTAATTTTATATATAGGGCCATTTATCAACGCTAAAGAAGACACTGATGCTGTAATATTTCGATAAAAATTCAGAAAACTGATTATAACTTTAACTGAAAAAAATAATCATCAGAAACAAATAACTATTTGTTTATATATATATATATATATATATATATATATATATATATATATATATATTAGATTTTAGGAATATATTGTCAAAAATGATATTATTAATTACATCATTTATTTATTTATTTATTAAAAATTATACATTCATTTGATTTTAATCAGTGCAGTTTAGTAAAATGCATAGATATATATATATATATATATATATATATATATATATATATATATACATATACATATATATAATGTAACATGTACTTAATACATGAATCAATATTAAGACATTTATTTATGCTTTAAAATCGATTTACACGTGTAATATTTTTGTAAAAATACCGAGCCAATGTTGGATTCGGCTCCGGCCTTCAATTAATGATACTTGATTGAGTGACCTCAAAATTCTTTCTTAAGTTCCCTGACTGTTAAAGTACAACATTATTAATTCATTAGCTCTTCATAGCAAATATGTTCGTTTCATACAATATTATTTTAGAAACGCCATCGCGCCAAATCCATTGCAAAGGCACATAAGAATATACTTGAATATAATAGTATAAACTACCGCTAATACTCGCGTAACAACTCCAGATATCTCATATCTGCATCCTGTAGGCGCAGTGCCACGATATACAAAATGCAACTATGCAA
Source organism: Sycobia sp. Sy_11 (assembly GCA_018907035.1). Classification (NCBI taxonomy): domain Eukaryota; kingdom Metazoa; phylum Arthropoda; class Insecta; order Hymenoptera; family Epichrysomallidae; genus Sycobia; species Sycobia sp. Sy_11. The sequence goes on from JACCIC010000104.1 coordinate 361,776, forward strand.
GTAATGCAACTGCGTGCCGGTCTGCCAGTGTGCAATGCGCCCAACAACCTTCGACGCAGAACCCGATGCTCACACCTACTATATACCAGCTATACTTTTTACCTGATTTAACTACGTAGCCGGTTTACAATATAGGGGGGAGGGGTCTAAGACTGATGAGTACGCGGCTTTTTTCTTTATGTATATTCCTATAGATACTCTTAATGCTTGAAATGATGCTTGTAAAATGTAATGTCCATAAAACAATTAAAAAATAAAACTATACCTAAAACTTTTATTATTATGGAGTAATGCAACAGATCCTACTGTTTATGGAAAGCCATAAAAAAAAGTAGAATACATCAAGCCATGTAAAATTGTTTTATTATCAACAACGACGTTTGGGTTATTTATTTAAATAAATTTCTTTTCAAGAATCTAAAACGTAAATAGTTTTTTTTTTAAAGATTAGAAAATTCATAACAAAAATATTATTTTTTATACACTCGGTCTGTAAAATATGACTGGACTTGCATTACAGAACAATACGCGTGTATAATTGTTTTATCTTCATATCAACTACGCAAATATCTGTAAACTCGATAAAAATATTATTTAGTTATTTAATGATTAGTTTGATTTCCAGCAGTTGACGGAGGTAGAATTCTTAAGTTTAATTTAAAAATTAAATAGTGTCTTAGTTCCCTCAAATGATGAATATAAGCCTCAAGATCTACGAGTATTCCTTGCGAAGCAAAATATCCCACTTTCAGAGGCTCAAATAAGGTATACCACAACTCGGACAAAAAATTACCTAATAGAGTTTGCTATACATGTTGAAATCTACCTTCAGCTAAATTTTGGAGCTTCTAAAGATAGTCAGGTAAGATAACGATTAATTTGAATCTGTAAAAAAGGCGATTTTTGTAAGAATAACAATTTTAATATGGCTGTATTAAAAATATTGGCTTCCAAAGAGCCTCATGCGCTAAACTCGTGTCCGTCAAACCTTTATTAATCTTGCTTTATGATATGTTTGCTAAAATGACAAATACATAGTAGACAGCCTTTGCCGATTAGCTCCACTATTGGGGAACATAAATAGAGCGATGGTAAATATATATATAAGCAGGGAAATCTGTGGTTGAACCCAGTGTCACAAAAAACGAGGAAGAAAAACTACTTTAGAGTGATCGGTACATTGAAACTAGTCGAATTCGAAACTCATATTACATTTCGTAGATTCTGATTCCCGGTTTGACAATCTCACATCTCCCTCTCGTATTGTGGAATGCGAAACAACATCTAAGCGACATACAGAGACTCAGCGTTCGTGTGGTCACCCATATAAGTAGCGGTCGCGGCGAGTACTGCTTAAGCGCGTTGATTGTCCGACGTGTGGCTTTGCCACTCCGCGAAGGCGCGATCTAAATGGTTGTAACAACTCAAGAACCACTTGATCGATTTTTTGTAAATTTTCACGATCTGAAAGGTAATATCATGATCTTACAAATGCGATCTGTTAGGTGGATCTATGCATTTGAATATTTCTATTAATTCAAATATTGTCAAATTATAAGAAATTTCTACGCACATAATTAGCTCCTAAAATTGGGGTTTAACACTTCAAAATTTTCATTATTTTTTATCATAAAAGTTATAACAGTTATAAATATCTAGGATCCTCACATCTATTTATCTCTCATCATGAAGATTAATGTGGTGCTATGTTCAGATAAGTCCCGACTGATGAATGTGACAATATCTTATAAAAGAGAAGGAAGAACCTTCTTCGGACTTAGAAACAAAAGTGAGTAATACTAAATATTCATGGTTATTTTTCAATTTTTCTTAACGGTCGTTGGATTCAAAAGATATATCAAGACAAGGAGCAGGCCTATCTGGATATATCGGTTGATCCTTATCAGAGTTTGACCCTTCTTCTATTGATCGAATAATGGAGGAACAACTGACGAGGCCCGCATACCCAGCTTATCGCAATCCAAACTTATCCCACGATCGCCAAGCCATGAATAGAAATCGTCCTTTTTATCATTTTCTACACGCGTATAGCCGTGACGTAATAAAAATTGGAAGCGTGGGAGCAACTATTCGACTAAGTCGTCGCCGTAACTTAAAGAGTTTGGAATAGCTGTCCTTTTTTGCGCGCGATTTATTTGTGAAGACGTCAAATTCCTGGCTTAAGTTAGTATCCTAATATATACATGGCTCAATCGTACTATATTATCACACTATATATATATATATATATATATATATATATATATATATATATATATACTTTGGTTATGTCATTTGTATACGTGGTATTATTTTTAGCTTCGGGATAATAACATTTTTTTACGGGTTGATATGAGCTTTGCACTTCTATCGGTTTCTATTTACCTCTATCTTTGTTGCCCGTAGTGGAACTTAGTCAGTGGTTGATTACGGAGGTACAACCAGGTACAACGTTCGAGTAGGTGTAAAATACGTTTCATATATGCGCGACGCTGATTGGCCGTTATAAATACTCAAAGAGGCGTACTATTTAAAAATCTTAAAATCACTACTTAGAAGTTTTCTAATAGAAAAATAGAAATCCCAGCAAGAAAAGTTATTTAAAATTGTTACTTATTTAAATTTTAGTAATTTCAAGTATATGAGAAAAAAAAACAGAAAACAAAATAAACTGAATCAAAGCATTCTAAACTTGATAAACATAATTCTAAGAAAAATGCAAATTTGGAAAATCAATTAACAGATTTAGAAAAAAATTTTAGAGTACACAATTGTAAGCATGAGGATGTTAAAGCTCAATTAAACAATAAATATGCATAACATATTCAAGTGTTGGCACTCTAGAAATCAGAAATAGAAATATCTTTTGAAATAAATACTGTAAAAATGCCGTCACAAAGTTACTTAACAAGACGGGAAAACCACATCAATATAAGATCGTAAAATATGACAATAAAAGATTGTAGCTTTCTTGTCCTATATCTATGGCGATAGGTCTGCACATGGAGAAAGCTCAACGACCGAATTTCGGATTAGTGAAGGGCCATACTTTAAAATCAATGTAAGAGAACCTATCACTATAAATCTCGTAAAAGTAACAACAAATTAACAAAAGATTAGTTATGCGATAAAGATAAATACCTTCGACAATTTCTGAAAATTAATATCTTGAAATTTTTAAGCAACCCTTACAATAGGCTCAAAAACTTTTTTAAAAATTTTTTAATATGACCAAGCAGCTCTAGTCACGCGCCAAGAGATACAATTCGTGTTGTCCGAAGTATTGAAAGGACTTGCACGAGTCTGATGAGAATATAGAGACGATTCGATTATAGGTATACAGGACTTTCAGAAGCAATTTATCACAAATTACTTAATTGAGTAAAAAGACGAATGGGTAATACGCAATTTGAAATTTGGATTAATCGCCAATCTTACTCTCAAACTTGGAGTCAAGACACTTTGCAAATATATAAACACTCTATTATTGTAGAGAAAGAACCATCACCAAAAATATGATTAAAAATATGAATAATCAATAATTATCCTGTTATTTCGATGGTATAGACCACTCTCCTTACAATCACATGTTATAAGATTTTTTTAAAACAAGTATACATTATACACAAGTATACCTTATAATTATAATTTTATAATTTTATAATATATTATAATTTTATATAATGAAATGACTTGCTAGAAAATATTTAAAAAAACTAGCGTCACTGAGGTGTTATTACAATATTAAAAGGAGGAGGCTAGGATATAGAGAGGCAGTACTCATGTATTCGACTTATGTGTGTGTGTGTGTGTGTGTGTGTGTGTGTGTGTGTGTGTGTGCAATTTTGTCGCTCAATGTCATCAATTCATATTTAAATTTGAGGATAGTTTATTCGATACATAAACTCATTTGTGTTGTGAACTTTAACTGTAAGTCGTCAGTGTATTTATACTGTATTTTGTTACGGTTTCTTTTTTGTATATGATATATAACTGGTGTTCCTTCTCTATTTACAATGAAATCGTCTTGGTCCAGGTATTTGAATTTAATTTACAATGATATGGTTTTTATTTGTGAAATTTTCAGCATCCTCACTTGAATCATTATGTAATGTTTTTTAATAACAACTGTTATCTAACTATCGTACCCTATCTCCGTGAATCAGGTCATCGTTCTACGTTCGATACTTACAATCCTGATAGAGAAAATCAGGAAGAGGAGAGACAACCTCGCGAAATCAGCGATGAAACGGCAATCATAGCATAATAATATTATGTACAGCTGTAAAAGATCAAAAGATGAGTAGTTCTCACTGCTACATATTTTATAAATTAATAAAACTGACTATCTTTAGGATAAAATAAAACACCGTATAAATTGTGGCATCATAAAAATCGATATTGAAAATTTTAAAGATATTTAGCTCCGCAGTGTACATCCACAAAAGAGTTTAAAAAATCTCAGTTCGAAGAGAAATTCCGGAAAGGAATTATGGTAGAAAAAAACGTCATAGTTCGAAAGTTTTTGATGTAAAATCTAAGAAATCTGTAGTAAGTAGGGATGAAATTTTTGAGAAGAATTACTTGAATTCAGGTCTTTATTAAAAATTAAAAATGAAAGAAATCCAAATGAAGTGGCAAAGATACAATCAATAAGCAAGTTCAAACTAAAATTAATTATGATAAAATTGAAAGTGAATAAAATCTAATAATAAAAACTCAGATAGACTGAGCAAATCATTCGAGAAGTTAAAAGTCAAAAGAACAAAAAATTGGTAGATGAAACGGATATATAAAATAACAAATCTGTAACCTAAGCCACGAAACTGTTAAAGGTTTTAAAAAAAACTAGGATTGTCTTATAATGAAATTGATGCCCATCACATTCCGTATGTATAATCAGTAATGTTGAAAATATCAAGTTCGTTTTATGAAATAATAAATATAAATGATGGCAGAAAATCATGAAGTACAAAATAAATTCTTTTAGTAGCAAAGAATATTTGGGCATTAGTTGAAAAACCGTTTAGTAAGAATATTACTAATTGAAATATGGGTATTTAGTATTAAAAACGATGAATTTACAAACTCACTAAAATATAAAGCTGAACTCGACACGTAAAGTTTTTTAAATTAATAAATATTTCTATTGGTCTTACAGTCCAATTAAATAAATTAAAACTAATACATAATAATATCAATATATATTTATATCAATAATACACGCTCATGTCAATACACTCTGGATGTATGTAATTGGCAAATCCATTGTAGAAATTTTTGTGGAACGTATTTTTAAATATAATGCCACTGGTAACAGAATTCAAAAATCTTATTTATTTTTATGATCTTAAATTATTAAATAAAGTAATCAACTATTACATTTAGTTTCTCTCAACATTTTCTTTAATTTATTAGTTATAATAAGCATCTACGACCACCAAAATATTTCATTAAAATAAATATCTATGAAATAGTTCTGAACTTTTTAATTACTGAATCACAATAACTCAAAACTTAAACAAGATATGTTGTATAATATATGCATGAAGTTGTAAAAAATTACGAACACAATTTTTTAAAACCATCGTTACCATAATAGGTGGACTTCCGAAAAGAGATCATGCCAAATTTAGCTAAAAATTTGTATACTTGTTTTTTTGGGTTACTGATTATAAATATCCTAATGCTTTTGGCGAAAATTGAATTTTTATGACAAAAACTATAAAAATAATAAAAATGTCAAAAAATATTTCAAACTAAATTTGTTTGAAAATTTTTTTTGAAATTTTTTCGAGTCGAAATTGTTGATCTTTCTCTGAAAATATTGTTGACACCGAAAAACTGTGTAGAACAAAAACATGTAATTCGATAAGATGTATAACTTTCGGTTAAAATTTTTATGACAACCATGATTATTATGGAGTTTTTATTAATATCACCATGAATATTCAGTTTTCGCCTAAAGCCATTACGATATTCGTACTCAGCGTCTCCAAAAACATAATTATACAAATTTTCAGCAAGTATACAAAATAAATCGATGGGACTAACTGAATACAGCTACGCAACCATTGATATGCTTCAAGGGGACCCCGAGTTAAAACTGTTGATTTTTTCCAGTGATGGACACTTTATATGTATGTTTATAAACTGTTGACAGCTTATTTCTCGACATTTTTTTCATATAAAAAAAAAAAAACAAATTTCTTTAGCGAAAGTAAACATAAACTAAATGCAGATTTATCCGTTTACAAATTAATCGCGCATAAAGTTTCGTGTTTACTTTTACAGATATTGTATTATATAATTATTAATTTATTGACATTGAGCATTTAAATCACTATCTTCATTCTTTTTCAGTAAACATCATTTACTGTAAAAATATTGGTCTATGTACCTGTGGATAAAATACGCTAAATATGTCCAAAAATATTAATTTACCATCCTTCAAAATATATGAAATATTTTTTCAAAAATCAAATTTATTTCCTTTTGCAATAAAGAATTTTTGTAATATTGTTGATGTTAATAAATGTATTGAATAAATGTATTGAAGGAACATTAATAAACCCATCTATTCTCTTTAATTTTGTTTTTAGTTTCTTTTTATTTTCTCTCGCTTTTACATTTTTTCTTTTGTATACATTTTTAACTGCTAGTGACATTTCGTGAAATATTCCGATTATTAATTACTATAAATAAATTTATTTCGAAATGTTTTTTCTTTGATTTGGCCCAATAATTCTTTGGATTATAATTTTGAAGATTGAAGACATTAAGCTCTAATAGTATTCCAACATAGTATTCCAATTAATCCAAGAAGCCTTACTTATAGCCATATATTCATAAATTATGAATTGAATTACAGGACGCATTGCGTTTGATTTCTCTATATAGATCTTCTTTGATTGTTTTCTGATAATTTTAATATGCATTTAAATTTGATAAATTATTTCAAAAAAATAAATATGTGTACGAAACATTATTGAATTTACTATTAATTGACCGCGTTAATATCTTGTGAAACTATAATTAATAAAAGTAAAAAATTCTTTTCAATAAATTTTTAAATACTTTTATATAACACTTTTAAAAAACACAAAAAGCATAGAATTATCAAATTTTTGTTTAAATAGTAGTAAAAATACTTTTTCTAGTAGTTTTTTAGTAGTCCTCTAATAAGCCAATCGTATAAAATAAATAAAAAAAATCATTTTCTCTTGCGATGTTTGGCAAAAGTAATGTATTTATTACATATCGATTTATCTTTTAGACGATTAAGTCAAATCTTATGACTTTACTTGATATGAAAATTTTTGAAAAAGAAAAAATTATAAATGTAAACAATTTTAAATCAAGTGAGAAGAATTATTGTTATTATAGACGCTTCGTCCGTAGATTAATTACTGAGCTGATTACTAAGATGAGAATTGGTCTGATCTTAGACGTACGATGCTGGAACGAAAAATGAACAACTTTAACATAATAGTATTTAAATTAACTGTAGAAAAATGTATTAAAATGGATAATTTGAAATTCATTATAACATGCATCTTATAGAATGACTGGAGATTTTGGCCTCTTATAGCTACTTTAATAAATGTTCGTATAATTACGAAAATGAATCTTAATAAATGATAAACTAATTGCTATAATATTGGGTGAAACCTAGTTTAGAACGAAGTATTTATTTTCAGATTACTTATACAATCATCTATGAAATATGTTATCTATGATATAAGTCAATCATCTATGAAAACATCAATAGGAAACCCCCCCCCCCTCATTCTCATTACTTTGACCTCATGCTCTACTTAATGGAAAGATAGTTGGTAATAGCATCAGATCTATGAAAATCCCTGGATTTTGATGCATAAACGTTAAAGAAAAATACAATAATTAAATAGATATTTATCATTTTCGACGTTTTTAAAATCTTTTGAATAAATTCAATTAGGGTAACATGTTTTTGTAATGTTTTGTGGATTACACGATTGATATTTTTTTTTAATTTCCTTATCTCTTGCATGGGTCTGGGGTTCCACAAAGACGTAATCCAGCCCTGACACCCCTCTCTTGATCCGGCCCTGAGTTGTAGTCCTCAACAGCGGACAACGCAGTTCTCTTACGAAGAGTCTTCAGCACAATTGCTATTGCACCAGAGGCACCATGGAGACACCAGCTGATGCGTGCAGACAAGTGGCGCTGAATCTCCACCTGACGGAAAATATGTCAACTTATATCAAGCGAAGAGCCGGATAATAATAAGTGAACTGAACTTTGATGGAGTTGCAGCATACTATTAAAGCACGCTTTCAGTATTTAATACTTATTGTATTCCCGATATATAAAAAAACAAAATTCAAAAATATCAGAAGGGTTTAATAGAGGAAATAATAAAAAGTCAATGCTCGGCTGATCGGTTTCAGTCGCTCAACGAATAGAAAAATAGCGTTGTCTCTGCCTGCCTCTTGTCTTGTGTTCCAACTCTTGACTTGGTGTTGCATATTTCATATTTGTGCATGCGTTCGTGTGCGCGTGTGTATGGACGAGTATTAGCGCACACGTATCTACAGCTATTCACACGTGCGCGGACGCATATGCATTACCCCTTCCTTTTACGCGTTCACACACACATTGGTAAGATGCCTTCCCTCTTTCTCTCTATTTTTCAAGCTCTATCCTTCTTTCCAATGTAGCGCTAGCATCGTGAATTCGTGAGCTACATAAATTTGAAAAAAAGAAAGGAAAATAACGCGTATACATCAGAAAGCTGCAGAATGATAGAATGCAATGCTGTGGTTGGCCTGCCATTGCCGCAGCCTTAGCCACAGTAAAAAAGTGTGCGTACGTTATTGCACTTGCGCGTATTGTGCATTTACTCCGCGGCCGAATCCGCGGCCACCGACGTAATAATGCGCGAGCGCCTGTTGCGCGGCTCTACCAGTGATAAAGAAGAAGAGAGGTGAATATATAAGGAGCAAGACGATGGTATGGTGTAACGCACACCGATACACGAGCTCGCTTGCACGCGCATACACGGCAGCTCTGAATAGGAGCAGCAGCGCGATCGCGGCCGCAACGGGTATCAACACCACGGGCTTATAACATACCAGCTTTTATATATACAACAGCAGCCAAGCAAGAGAGGCACGCGCACGGCACAGCGCACGGCCGCAAAGAACGCGAACGTAAACCCGGCGCGTGCGCCCGCGCGAGGAGCTTATATCAATATTAAAATACATATATCTGTGTACAGAAGTGCTGTGTTTATGCGTGTGCCCCCCCCCCTCCAAAGCAGCTCCTAATACACGCGTGAAGTTGTATATTGTTGTTGACTTTTTTTGTTCATTTGTGTATATGTTTGCTGCATGTGCGTGTTGTGTACTTGTAACATAAAACAAATATATAAAATTTAAGAAGCTGTATATTATATTCGACGTTTCGAATTTCGTTCCTCGGCCGTATGCGTGCACGCCGTTGCATCTTGATTCGCTCGCGTGTGTGTGCACCTGCAGTGCTCCGACCCCCCCCCCCCCACTGTGACATCTGTGCTCCCGCCAGACTATATATATATATATATGCACGCGAATATAAGGTGAGTGTCGCTGTTGCGCACGTGAAGGAGTAAGAAAGAGAGGGAGTGAGAGAGAGAGAGAGAGAGAGAGAGAGAGAGGAGAGAGAGAGAGGAAGAGAGAGGGAGGTGTATTATATACAGGGTGGGAGAGAGTTATATTATGCACGTCGAGCACCGAGTTTTGAGGGAAAACAGTAGTAGTAGTGCAAGCAGCGGTAGCCGCGACCGGACCGGAGACGAGAGGCAACGATGCCCCGGAGACGCTGATGGCATCAGGTGGTGAACCTCCGTTTGAACGGCTCACAGGCAGAACCCGCAGTGTCCGAAATGCGCGCTGTGATTTCGAGGTTATAATTAATACATAGGTATATAAATATAGGAGCAAGTACTGTGCTGCGTGTATACTGTATCGTCAACCGCGGCCTCTTTTTTTTTATGTTCACCGCGGTGGCAATTGGCAGACGCATCGGATCCGGAGCACTGCACTAAAGCACGGCCGGACACACTTCACTCGGTGTCGAATACGCGGCGCCGCCCGCGCGACGAAGATCGCGACCGACGTCGACGGCGAAGGGGGGCAGCTGCTCGGTGCACGCTGCAGCCAGGGTTCTATCCGTCCGTCTGTTGAGATAGGCAGCGAGAAGGAGAAAGAAGGAACTTGCTCGAACGGAGAAGGAGAAACAGAGAGGACACAGAGAAAGAGAGAGAGAGAGAGAGTGAGAGAGAGAGAGTGAACGAGAGAAAAGCGTGTATATATTCAAAGTCCATCCGCGAGCGCGCGCGCGCGCCCGTTTAAATATAGAAACTTGCCGTGTGTGTATATAAAACATCGTCGACGGAGAGCCCGAGCGGCGGAGCGGATCGCGCGCGCGCGGCGCGCGCGGGGAGAGCCTCTGTGGCTGGGTGCTCGTGCTGTGCGGCAGTGCGCGTGAAACGCGCGACCACGACGACAGTGTGCGCCGCGGACAGTTTCAACTCGATTTATAATATTATACCTATCATATATATATATATATATATATATATTTTTTTTTACTTAAGAAAAGTGCCTTCGTGATTTGAAATAATATATATATATATATATATATATATATCAATATATCTATATATGTATATATAGATATATACATGTAGATGTAGCTATTTTATTCGTCGTTCGAATGGGTTGTAGGAGGCGACGGAGGAGGAGAGAGCGCGAAAGGCAACCTGGTTAACGTCCACGTCGGGCCGGTGGTTTTTGATATAGAGATAGAGTGATAGAAAAAGAGAGAGAGAGTGAGAGAGAGAAAGAAAGAGAAACAGTGGCAGTGCGCGTGTGTTATTATTAATAGGTATACTTGTTTTTTGGTAAAAAATTAGTGCGGCTTGTATGCGAAAGGCATATCGGAGATATCGCAAGAGTTTATATATCTATCTATATATATATATATATATATATATATATATACATATACATAGCGGAGAGAGAACGCGGAAGAGAGTTTTCTCGGGAAAGCAAGAAAAAGGAGGTTATTGAAGAGAGGCATCGGGCGCGCGGGGCCACGGCAGCGCGAGCCATCGACGAAGGAGGATGAGAAAAATGTAAAAAAGGTATTGCGAGAGATATAAAACGGTAAATATGCGACGGAGATAGCGCGCGCTCGGCACGCTGGATCGGAATCAAGATAAATATCTATACATACACGTATGTATATTTGTGCGGAGCTGAAGAGAGCTTTCAAGAAGGATTGAGTGTAAGGAGACGGTTCCTTCGAGTTTGATTCTTCTTCTTCTTTTTTTATTGTTGTTGTTTATTGTTTTCGTTGTTGTTCTAGTAAACAAATGTTCAAGAAATACAAAATGAGTGGTGAAGTGCGGAAGTCAGTGATTTTTAACCGATGATTCCGAAAGAGTTATCTTTTTTTTATATAGTTGTTGTTCTTGTTCTTGTTGTTGTTCTTGTTGTTGTTAATATCAGTGCGCAGCAGTATATAGTTTTTTTACGGTGAACGAAGAGAGCCTTTTGGTACATAAATAGTCGCCTTTTTTCGTTTATACAAAAGAAGCACCGAAGGAGGAGGAAGAGGTGAAAAGGAGGCTTTCCTCGTACATACACACGTAACGCTGCGAGAGTGAAAGAGAGAAAGAGAAAGAAGCGACGAGCCAACAACGGCAACGGCGACAACGGCGACGACGACGACGACGACAACGACGACGAGTCCACAGTCCACACTATCATGTTAACGGTGGAATTCCGCTCGAGAGGAATCTGAAGGCGGGGACTCTGACGTCACTCCGCTCATGATAATGAGGTATTCATGATGGCGGACGCGCGGCGCGCCGTGTTGAGGGATAGAGAGAGAGAGAGAGAGAGAGAGAGAGAGAGAGAGAGAGAGAGAGAGAGAGAGAGAGTACGAGAGTAGGAGAGGAAGGGAGGGAGAGAGAGAATGTGCGCCGCTCTCGCGTGTATTACCCCTCTTGATGTATACACGAGTGTTGTGTACGCGTGCCTGTGCATGCGCGTGAAAGCGTGTACGTGTAATACGCCCATGTGTGTTTGTAACACGCGAGCGCGAGAACTGCGCGCTCCTGCATAGGGATATGGTGGATGTGGTTGAGTTTGAATCTACCCATATTAGTATATTATTTTCTAGGTTTGCATTGTTTTTTTGTTTTTGTTTTTTTTTTGTTTTTTTTTTTTTTAATAGAGAACCGCACTGTTAACATCTTTACAAAATTGTATAAACAGAATTTTCAGCTAAATAAAACAAAATTATAAAATTAAAACTCAATCACAGCAAGATTCTATAAACTATAATGCTTATTGTTATTATTGAAATTTAGAAAATTTACGCACCCTCGATGATAACGCGTGACACAATTTTTTATTTTGTCGGCCTTAGATCATCGCTTATAGAATATTAGTAAATATCGAATTATGCTTTCGATTACAATGATTTTTAATATCACCGAGATAACAAACATAGTATTTAAAAAAACTATTATTTCAATTATTTGCCTTCAATTTGCACATCCAAACAATATGGATCTGTTTATTAAAAGATAACAAATTCAATATTTCATTTTTTTTTCGATCAAACACTTTGAATGTTTAAGAAGCTGTGTTATAAATGGAACTTTATCAAAAAATTTAATCGTAAATTGATTTATGTATTTTTTTTCTTGATTATCAAAAATTTCGACTGTACATATCATTATTTTAGCTTCATTGTCAATATGGTAATAAACAATCGAAGGATAATTAAAAACAGTTGAAAAATAGACGTGTTCGGGGCACCAGAGTGCATAAACAATACAAACAAATTATGTGACTGCTGCTCGCTGACTATTATTATTATTAATATATTATGCCGCGCAATAACGTGGAAATTTCCGACTACTTTGGTTTTGGGTCAGACTTGGGAGAATGAAGATAATTGTGTATAGTGTGTGTGTGTGTGTGTGTGTGCGTGCGTGCGTGCGTGCGTGCGTGCGTGCGTGCGTGCGTGCGTGCGTGTATGTGCGTGCGTGTGTTGAGAGGGGGTGGGATTGAACGGAATTGTTTTATAGCTACATACGTGTACATATCTTATATATGGAGAACGGGGACAGGCGCACGAGCGCGGGTTTGATTTTAATTCGCGCCGAGTATATAAATAAGAAAAGAGAGGCGGTTTTCGGGAATGTGGAGAAGCTGGCGAAGACGGGTTTTCGGGGTTTAGCGTGACGTGAATTTCGAAAGTATCCGAACCTTTGGAAATACACAAAGCTTTGAATTTGATTAAACATCCAGTTTTTTTTTTATTTTATTATAATGACCACCGCTTTTCTTCAGTTTTTACCTTTATTATTCGAAACATTTAACAAACTTCCATTTAATTTCAAACAAGCTCCTTTTTCGGCCATTAAAAATTTAAAATTATATAAATTATACGAATAATTCGAAAGGCATTCCGTAGCAAAGGTGAAGAAAAACAAGTAATAAAAGTTTGTACAGCGATCGAGATAAGCGCTGGTTAAATATTATGCCGTGGTAAAGGAATTCAGTAAATTTTAAATAAAAATTCCATTTCAATTATATGGAGAGATTTAATTGTATTTGGAATATACTAAAATTACATCTAATTATATAATCTAATTATATATATATATATATATATATATATATATATATATATATATATATATATGATCTTTTGAAATATATCTTTTAAAATTTAGTTTTCTCTTCAACTTGATTCGTTATGTCGCAAGAACGAGATTTTTCAATATATTCAATTTTTTAAATAGATTGTTTCATTTGTTTCAAGCAATCCTCAGAAATTCCTACAAATCCTAAAGTTCATTATTAATTACCATCTTTTTGAATTTTTAATTTCTTGTACCTGCTTCAGCTTATTTAGCGTATGTATATAAATTTGTAAATTTACTAGAAAATGAAATTTCAAGTCAACTATGATGTGGATCAATGGAGTTTTCGGACTAAAAGTTTTGAAAGTTTCATAGCTTCCAGAATGGAAGTAATATTCATGTTTTATACGTGAAATATAATATGATAAAATTTAAACATCTGTAAAAGAAACAAAGTTGCCAAATTGAAAATGAGGCTTTTAATTGTGTGTGTGTGTGTGTGTGTGTGTGTGTGTGTGTGTGTGTGTAATGTAATCTATCACATTAAATGACATGAATTGGCGTGGACATAAAAATCGAAATAGGCGCGTAAAATATTTATTGCACAAAAGGTATTTTATAAACATGAATTTCATATTTCATAAGAAAGAGCGGAGAATTTTTGCGTGTGTCTAAAATTCTTTTACCCAATATATCTTTTTCTGGAATCTATGGTAGTATAAAAAAAACATGTGTACACACGAGGGGCAAGGGAATGAATTGTAAAGTATTGAGAGAGAGAGAGAGAGAGAGAGAGAGAGAGAGAGAGAGAGAGAGAGAGAGAGAGAGAGTATTGCATGTATGTGTGTATGCACATATGTAAGATTATATGTATATGTGTGTGTGTGCTTGCGCTTAAAATATGTGTCTATTGATATATATATATATATATATATATATATATATATATATATATATATATATATATATATATAAAAGCTTTGATTGTTTCTGCGTGTAACAAACGGTGTGGGGCTACGTGAAGATGATATGTATATATGTATATGAATGAGAACCTAAATTGTACGCCATAATATGTACATGTAAATATATTTAATTATATAAAAGTGATCCGTTCCCGTTTTCTTTCATCTCTTTTTTTTCTCTCTTTCTATTTTCCTCGGACCGTTCGATAATCCAGAGCGCAGTGAAATATGCCAAGGAGACGAAATGGGGAGATACCGCTTCCGGAAGGGTGGGACGTCGCGCAGGACTACGACGGAAAGGTGTACTTCATTGATCACAATACGAGAAAAACAACCTGGATCGATCCTCGTGACAGGTGGGTACAGTGGATTCAACATATATATTATATACTTTTTCTGTTTAAATATATATATTTTTTTCTGAGGTTATCATCTGCAACACTATATGTGTATGCTATGTGTGAAATCGTACATTCGATGAAAAGATGGCTCTATAGTAAGACGGGGGATGCATATATGAGGGGCTCTGTCGATTGATGTTGCTATATTTTCAATTATGGTGTCAGTATAGTATTAAACAGTCAATGCCAGTATTAAAAGATAAAAATATATAAAATCAAACCTGAAATAAGGTTCAATTAACTGGCAAAACAATTAATTAATAAAATTACTAGGTAAAGGAACAGCGAGAGAAAGAGAGAACAACGTTTGGAAAACGTGTGTTAAACAATTTTTTATTATGTAAATATATATTAAATATGTTCGGGAGACTTTGGCGTTATTCAGCTACATAACCGAATGATGAGAAATTTTGAAATTATATGTAAATACGAACTTTTCAAATTGAAACACTGCACTTCTCTACCAAGGAACTATACGATAACGAGTAAAATTAACGCACGAAAAATAAAAATATTCTTCAGGCAATATTAAAAAAACAAATCAACATTATTTGATATATATTTTTAGTTACTTTATACATACATTGATAGTATTCAATAAAGGAAGTTATTGCGCTAATAAAAATATTGCTTTCGCGCATCTCCGGAATGCAGCGTGTGTCGCGAAGCGGCGAGGGGCGAAGGGGAAATCAGCCATAACAACAATCGATCAATTCCATGCGCGTTATATTCGATTGGTAATACGATAAAGAGCGCGAAGTAAAGTTTTGATTGAGCGCAAACGAGCTTCTAATATATATCAGTAATAATAGTCGGCACTTTCGTGCAATTTGTCATAAAGGATATTAAACAAAAAAAAAAAAAAAAAAAAATAACGATGAGAAAAAGAAATAAAAAATTGAACTTCGGTAAAACGCGCACGGCGAGAAATAATACATACATAGTTGGGCATGTCTATCTTTTCTTTTATTTCTCGATAACGATTATTGTCTCGTGTTTGAGTAAAATAAAGCTGAAAATGAAAAAATAACCTGCTTTATGTTGTTTGTTTTTGTGTGTGTGCGTGCGTGCGCGCGCGCGCGCGTGTGTGTGTGTGTGAAACGTGTGCTATATTACTCGGGCACGTGCTCGATTCAAACATCAATACAATGAAAATGAATCAATGAACCACTTACCACTATATAGAAATTCCATCTATTTTACATACTATAATAATGTGTATAAATAGCAAATGAGACTGATTGTCGAGTATAGAATCTATTCACTTATAAGGTAGCAACTCAGTCTACATTTAAGTACCACTGCGTTTAATTTACGCCAATGAAATATTATATATATATATATATATATATATATATATATATATATATATATATAACAATAATAATAATAATAATAATAATAATAATAATAATCCGGAAACAGCAGATGTTTGGTGCTGATAACCAACTGGCGTCTATCGCGACCTCCGTTCAATAATATTTACACTATATTGTCTGTACAGATATATATATATATATATATATATATATATATATATATATATATATATATCGAATCAAAGTTCTAATATTGACGGTTGGTTTGGTAATAATTGTCCTCGAGTATCTACTTACGTATATCACTTACATTGATATATATATATATATATATATATATATATATATATATATATATATATATATATATATTGGTGGCCGATAAATGCAAAAAGTATTTCAGCAATGGATTGAAAAACTTGAAAAATTATCGCAATGATCCGTTTGGGGCGATAATTATTCTTCTGTATAGGTATAATAAAAATATTATACGTACATGCAATCGGATACGTGCGTTTTTTAAGAACACACAGAGCCGATTTCACTGCAGCACAGCTAAGAAGTATTTAACAGTAATTTATAACGTTTCCGATATGTATATATACATTGTTAAAATTATCGTATTATTTAACTTTTTTTTAGAAAAATGTAAAAAAAAACATCGTAAAATGTTACGCAACACGTAAGATATTACTGAAATCGTGAAACTGTTGCTGATTATGTAGATCAAAGACAAACGTGTAAAATGTGTATTTAAAAATATTTCTGACTTCATTTTTAAATAGTTTGTTAGCTCATTAAATACACTCGATTATAATATAATTTATAAATAAATGAGTAAAATTTACTTTGTAAATTATTACATCGGTTTAATAAAAATAAAGATAAAAATAATGTATGAAAAATACTAACATCAATGTGCTTTTGCACAGACAGTTTTTCTTTCTTTTTTTCTGAAATCACAACCAAATCTTACATTTTTTCGCGGAATTGTCATCATGTCACTTTCAATTCCTAAATATATATATATATATATATATACTAGCATCCCCCGTCTCGGCTTCGCCCGAGATAATAATTTAACCGATTACATAAACAATTCAATAATATTTAAGTAAAAAGTATTCTATATATAAAAATGTATATTACTATAAATAATTGACCGTAATTTACCTATCGTCGCATGTGTGTAAAAAGCTTTTTCAATGTAGCATCCACTTCAAAAAGTTGATATTTTGCCGACCAGTTTATACAGTGTGTGTGTGTGTGTGTGTGTGTGTGTGTGTGTGTGTGTGTGTGTGTGTGTGTGTGTGTGTGTGTGTGTGTGTGTGTGTGTGTGTGTGTGTGTGTGTGTGTGTGTGTTAAATGCGGCTTCAATGGAGAAAATTGTACTTACAAGTTCGAGCGGTAGAAAAAGATGTGCAAGTGTCTTCAGACGACGTTTACAGAGAACATCATGTTCGGACTATAGGAAATGTCTCGGTACGACCGCTATAGAAAGTTTTCTGTTGGGGCGGTAGAATACAATGTCCAGGTATACAGGGACGACTCTTACTGGGAGTGTGCGTGTTGAAATGATAGAATACGAATCCTTCATAGAAGTCGTACTAACATACCTGGACATTGTTTCCCATCAACTATACACGAAACTCCACGTAGAAGTTATTTCGACATACCTAAATATCGTTTCCTACTAACTAAACACGATAGTTCCCGTAGAAATCATCCCGAGATACCTGGACATCGCACTCTATCATCCGAACACACAACTGCCTATAGAAATCGTCTTAAAGCAACGGGATATCGTAATCAACCGTCCCTACACGCCACTACAATATTTCTCAGTAGAAACCATATTTAAAATGTGTATATATAATATGTAGAATATAATATACATACTATATATATATATACATTTCGTATATTTTCGTTTTTTCAATTAAATACCGTGAATATTTTCGTAGTAATGTCAACTGAATTGAAGCAAAATGTTGGTATGCGCATAGCATATTTTTTAAGCAGACGATGGATATTTCCTTTTTATGCAGAAGTGACGATAATTTTATATATATAGTTTCGAGGTTATTGGTAAAAAATCCTATTTTGCCATCATTTCTTTTGTTCGAACTAAAAAAACAAAGTTTCTTGTCACACTTCTGAAGTAATTTGTCGTCACGAACTATATTCAGTATGATTTGGCATACAGAACAATTTAATAAGAGAAGGAGAAAGAGAGACAGAGAACAGACGGATTTTCTCACATAAGATAGAATAAAATTTACAAAAATCAAAAGATATCCATAAGGTGTGAGAGTAGTGTCAGATTAACCTGAAGAACAAAAAATGTAATACCGACTAACGTCACACCTTCTTAGGATACGAATCCCAAAGTTGGATATGAACATTCACTTGAGCTGGCCTGGTATTAATACTTTAAGCCGACTACATTGAGTTGATGTTCGTAATGCAAGACGCCACCTAGTGGCGGCTGGGGAAACTGACCACTAAACTGTTAACTTAATTTATCGTTAAAAAAAACATAGCCTATGTCCTTCCCAAGATAATATACAATCTACATGTCAAATTTCAGAACAATCGGTTCAGTAGTTTTTTCGGTTATCGCGTACAAACAAAAACACGCTTTGTCTTTATAAATTAGTATGATATGATATATGATATGATATGATAGGATACGATATGATATATATACGTATACACACGCACATAATATGAATAATAATATGCCCCACATTGCGAAAAATCGAAAATCCAACCGAAACCACCACTACCCCCTCTTGCCCAGCGGCTTTTAATCTCGTGAATCGCCCCCCTCCCCATCCTCGCCCTCTCTCGACAACCACGACGAAATTATTTACGCGAATTCCTGGCACGCGTGTGCCACTTTTGTAGGCCGAGCGACGTGCGCGCAACATCGGCGAAATGCCATAAGAGCCGAAACTGAAATTATACATTTATACTTGCATACATACGTAGGCACGTACGTACATATATATATATATGTGTGTGTGTGTGTGTGTGTGTGTGCGTGCGTGCGTGCGTGCGTGCGTGCGTGCGTGTGAATATATCACGTTGGTAGCGTCGGCGCGCGCAACATCAGCGCAACTCGCGGAATCGGGAGCATATGATCGTCTGCTGCTGCTGCTGCTGCTGGCACTGCTGTTCATGTGTGCGTTTATATGTATGAGCGTGCAAGTCTCCTGGTGGAGCGCGACCGCGCGTGGTTCACCGACTTTTTCCGCTAGCTAGCCAGCGCCAGTGCCGGTCATGAAAATCCGGAGGCCCGACTGCACGTAAAATCTACAAGAGTGATGGACTATTAGCTTAGGGGATATAGATAAGGGAATCGATCGGAAGTTGGACAATTGCCTATTGAATTTTGTAACTGGAATATGGGAGGTTTCAATTGTTACGTAGTAAAATATAAAAATAACGGTATATTGGCGGTATACGTGGAAATTTTAGAAATCTCCGACAGTCGAATAACAGAAATTAAACCAGAGAGGTTAAAGTGTAGCGGATATCGCATCGGCGAGAAAAACAAAGTGACTGCTTTGACTTAATATTTTTTACTGTTTGATAAAAATGCTTCAAATCGATTTGTTTACTGTGTGTTACTGAATCGTTGATTGAGCGGACACATGCTTACAATAACAAGGGATTAATTTCGATTATAGGTTACTGATTTATTTTAATGCAATAATAAGTTCACAGTGATTACTGGATACGTTTTCTTCCACCAACAAGTCGAACAGATCATAATGATTTATTACTTTTAATTTTTCAATTCGATACAATCAAAGTATTTAATGCTTATAATGCAATTTTTTCTCAACTCTAGTTGTTACGATGTCGCCAGAGTGCGCTATATGAAATTCTGATAAGGAATCCAGAGATGCATACACTATTTTGATTTACGTTTAAAGTGGCTTTTTTAACGCGTTGAAAATTAAAACCATACCCACGATATATATATATATATATATATATATATATATATATATACACCTAATTCTAACACATGCATACCCAATATATCCTATATACACACAATGTTACTCGAAAAAAAGTGCAGAGGGTGCGATAACAGAATCATCAGGAAGAAATCATCGTTTAAAGAAGAAAAAACCTCTATACTGCTTTTCATTTTGCGCAGCTTTTTCAGCGACTATTATAAGCATGGGGGAGAAAAGACGAAGGAGACGCTTCTGATGCATTCGCCGCGTGTATATCTACACACACACACACACACACACACACACACATATATATATATATATATATATATATATATATATAGTACAAGCTCTCGCTCTCTCGCGCAATATATACTTGCCGCGCCCGCATTCCACGAGCCGCATCCAGGGCCGCAAAAGCGCGCGCGTTTGCGCGAGAGAGGCGAAAATCCAGAGAAATGCTCGCGATCTCAGCGAGCGCGCGCTTGGGAATCCTCGGAACGGTTTTATATTGAAACGTGTATATTATATATTATGCTGGAAGTCAGAGGGAGGCGCTTACGTATATATGTGAACGTCAATTTTCTTAGCGTTATTTATTGGCATATGTAGGTAGGTAGGTGTGTGTGTGTGTGTGTGTGTCATTTTTTCGTATACACATGATCAAACGGTAGCATATAATGTTAGACGAGGATTTAGATCGAGATGATTTTTTTTTGGTTGTAGGTATAAAATTGTGATATCGAAATTCTATTTTTCCAAGTATTAACATGTTGGTATAAACGAGATGAATTCTTTTCTGGTAAGTTTTAAGGGGGTCCACGAAATCAATTTTTACCGATCGAGCAAAAAGTACCTAATCTTTCGAATAACAGTACATGTATAAACATTCAATTATTGAAAATATAGTTCTTTGGGACTTTTTTTTACGTCTATTGTATAATAACCGAAACGGTTGGAGCAATCAAACAGTGTGAAAATGCCATAGTTTTTAAAATTTTATTTAAAATTTTTGGTGATTCGTATATATATATGTATAAATGAAGGTCATGATTAACTCAACTTTGTAATAATTTAATATATATGTATATATATATATATATATATATATATATATATATATATATATATATATATATAATGTTTAAAAAACACAATTTCTTTCTAAGCGATATTAAGAACTTTCGAAAAATCTTTTGCGTGTATGTATGTGTCTTAAAAAAAAATCTAAAGCTAATAAACAATGTTTATTTGACGTACTTTTTTTAGGCCATAATGGAACGTTATTGAGCAAGAATGTACTTAATACTGTTGATTAATGAAAAACAGATTTTTCTTGACGATAAAAAAAAAGTAAATGATCAGCGCAGCAAATGTAACTGTATATAAAAAGTATTGTCATTGTTTCGAGCTTAAAAGGTGTTAAAATGTCAAGAATTTCTTCGTAGCTCGTGAGTGAATCACGTCACAATGTTCTTTGCGTAAAAAAATTTTTTTCCGCGACATAAGTTGCGTATTATCAAGCTAATCGCATTGCTCTTTATATATATCATATATATATATGTGTGTGTGTGTGTGTGTGTGTGTGTGTGTGTGTGTGTGTGTGTGTGTGTGTGTGTGTGTGTGTGTGTGTGTGTGTGTGTGTGTGTGTGTGTGTGTGTGTGTAATTATATAAAGAATAACGGATGGAGATAAGCATATAAAGTCTTGTGCCTCTCTAATGAAACTCCTCCATCATCGATGATTCAGTGTCCAAGAATAAGGAAGCAAATCCTCACTTTTAAAGAGAATAAAGCTCTTGTTGTATTAGCCGAGTATAATGACCTAATTGTATTTTTTCTACTTCTTATTTTTATTCGTTTTTATTTCACCAGAGCGCGGCAGCTAATGCTGCGAAACGACAGACATTCTCTCTCTGTTTCTCACTCTCCTTCTCTCCCCCCTCTCTCCCTCTCTCTCACTTCTTCGTCTGTTTGTGGAGGGGGGGGGGTGCCAGATGTCAAAAAACGGGAAAGAATTTCAATGCAACAGGGCAATATAATAGTGTCTTAATTATATTCTTTTTAAGGAATTTTTCAGAGAGATAATGTTAAATGAATAGTGAAGATGTATTCGCTCGATAAAAATTTTATTTTCATAATATACGATTAAATACATATGAAATAAAATTGAAAACAGATATGAGTACTTGTAGGTAATATCGATTTAATACAGCAGTATTACGAAATGTATTATTTAATTGGTTAGGGAGTCGAAAAAAATTAACAATAAAATTAATTATTCTCGGCAAATGCATAAACTATATAAAATCGCTGCATATAATACAAATATAATATAATTCATTCATCAAAAAGGTGTAGACAGATAGAGAGAAAAGGAGAGCGAGTATACGTGCAAAACTTATTTTTTCATTCTTCAGAAACAGAGTTGCATTGTACGTATAAATAAGCATGGTATAAAAAATTTTTTTTTTTAAATAATCTAAAAATACGTGAAAAACGTGTGTATCGAGACCAAATTATATACACAATCGTCAAAATGACGCTATGTATATACTTTGCAGCCTGTGTATACGCTTGAAACGTGAATAAGAAATATATTCGTGTTAATGTAGGTGTGATATATTAGAGAGAGATAAAAAAACGGTAGCTATTACACAGTAGCGAAAGAATTTTATGTACATAGTACCATAGTCAATCCATTCATTGTTAATCAAATAATATTATTCGATAATGTTATTGAATGAATTCTTCTCCCGATAAAACAGAAAAACAAAATGCAAAACAATAGAAAAGACGATTGGGCCGTGTAATTAATGCGCACCGAGATACAGCTTTGTTTTTCAATTCAAAAAAGCTTATTCCATTATGTTATGAGTGTGTGCGCGCGCGCGCGCGCGCGTGTGTGTGTGTGTGTGTGTAGCAAAGAAACCCAACTGATGCTCGAATTCATTTGCCCGGACCTATATTATATATATATACATGTATATACTTAAACTGATTTTCCTCAAGAGCGCGCATTCCTCTGATAAAAACCTTGAAACGTTTCTCCTCTTCACTTCTCTCTGCTCGTCTCTATCTCTCTCTCTCTCTCTCTCCTCAGCGATTCTCGCCCAGTATTGAAGAGGGCTCCAGATGCTGACTCTGATTGCCTGTACGCATTTTCCTCCTCTTCCACCTTCTTCCCCTTCCTCAATCCCTCTCGCGCATACACACACACACACACACACACACACACACACACACACACACACACACACACACACCAGAGAGAGAGAGAGAGAGAGAGAGAGAGAGAGAGAGAGAGAGAGAGAGAGAGAGAGAGAGAGAGAGACCTATTTATGCTATGTCTTTCTTCTCTCCCTTTACTTTGCACATACACACGCGAGCACGTGCGCATCATACATACATACATGCATGCGTACATACATTCCATGCCTCGGCAGTTTCAAGTGTTTCAAGGTCACGACGACGACGGCAGGACGACGGAGACGCGATGTCAATCCATTAATTGAGAGTCGCCGTGATTTTTATATAAACATGTATATATACGTGCGCGCGCACTTGTAACATGCATATGAAAAACCAGCATGTATATTCATGGCGTTTTATGGATGTGTCTGGCGTATGCGTGCGTCGAAATTCGATATATATATATGCATGATATTGAGAAAGTGAACGAAAAAAAAGGAAGGGACGTGACCCTAAAAAAAGGTCCGACACACTTTTGATTGCCCCCACTCCAGCCCCAACTTTAGACTGGATTGTCGGCCGATATAAGCACCGCCGTCAGCGGATGATCGGAAGCAGCTCGCTTTTACGGATTGCATTATGCCTCCTCGACCATGCCTTTTGTTTTCTCATCCCATTGTGTCCAAAGGAGCGAGCTGATTAGGCGATATCCACACATCAGAAGAAATAATAGCTGTCGTTCGATATATATATATATCTTGGAAAAAGCGTTTGCATATATTATTTCGGCGGTCTATACGGAGTCCTGAAAACAAAATGTTTGTTTTATCGTCGATAAAAAGCACGCGACCGTTACAGAATATCATTAAAGAATTAAGATGAAAAATTTATATGTAAAACGTAATATATTAAGATCTATAATTTTGGTAAGATTCTTTTTTAAATAACTCAAAACTCGATAGACCATTGTTTTTGATATTCTCTTTTCATGGTCTTCAACGCGTAGATCCATTTTTTACTACGATAAACGTAATCATCGCCTCCAAGAACATATATGCGTAAAATAGTCGATTTCTTTATCGAATTTTTCAGGCAGCAATTGTCAGTATTTTGATCGAGAAGCATCTGCCCGACGATATGTTATAAGCGAATTTTCTATTATACGCGCGTCTGCCACGTTCTCGAATCCATTCGTGAACTACAATCAAAATGAAGTTATTGCACGTTTTCGAAAAATTGCAGTTGACTGGAAGTTCGGTGCTCGAAATTTCCATGGAATGCCTATATATATATAATTATGGAATTGGACAAGAGCGAGCAATGGTCTCAGAGACTCACGATCCGTCGTAATACTGAGTAAAGAGAAATAATTCATAGGATAACTTTTTTAAAATTTTTTTTATTTTTATTGCTCCTCTATGAAGCGAGTTGTCGAAAAATCATGGTTTCATTTATATAATATAAAATAAAGTACAACGTGTCGGGGCCAATACTATACATATATTATATACACTTGGTGTCTAATTCTGTGCCATATAATATGTTCAAAGATTCAGCCTACACACACGTACGCGCGCGAGCAGCGAGACGGGGGGGGGATGAGAGCTGACAGACAGACACTTATGTAGAGAGAGAGAGAGAGAGAGAGAGAGAGAGAGGGTGATGTCGCGCATCGCGATTCGAATACATGATCTCACTTTATACATTATAATACACTCGACACATTTTTGACCTCTTTCAATTCTCTTAATATTCATCGCAATTTGTATATCATACACGTCGCCCCGTATTAATGCCTCGACTATACCGAGGCGCCGATCAACGCGAGACGCGACTTGTTGCGCTGCGCGCGCGTCCCGTTAATTATATCGGCGTTCGAAAACTTTTCCAAAACTGCTCTTTTACTTCACGATGTATGCGGGCGCGCGCGTCTGCATTTGTGTTTATACAGGGTCTCTCGAGTAAATCCATAAATTACACAAGAATTTCGGTATTCAAAACCCGCACGTCTCGACTGACGTTATATCAAAAAAATTTGTAGCCACCTCATACGACGTCCAGCAATACGATCGATTTTATATTTTTATGTTCTCGGAAGCGCAGCGTCCTTTTGCGAAATACAGGGGAATTAAAAAAAAATTGACACGTACCGAGAACGGTACCAAAAAAAAATTTTTCACAGAATCATCGAATCAACGAAAGAGAAATCAGAGAATAACGTTTGGAATATTACACGCACGAAATTAATTTTTGTCGATTGCAAGAGAAATATGTTATTTTCCGCAGCAGTAGTAACGGGCCGCTGTCGCACGACGAAAAGTCGTCTGGAAATTTTCCTAAGTAGAAATACGCAAACGATTGGAAATGCCTCGTAATAGTGAATAAATTAAATAAACGAAAAAGTTTAATTGTGAATTATTCGATATTTAAATAGCTCTATTGATTAACAACCTGTAGAATCCTTTCTAAATACAGACGTCAATTTTTGTTTACCGATCGAGAAAAAAGTACGCTGTTTTAAATAAAATATTATATGCCATGGAAACATTCAATTATTAGAACATTTTTTTATTTATCCCCTTTATTTCGCCGTCTATTCTACATTGCTGTAAAGTTGAATTCGTCAAACAGTCTGAAAACGAGAACGATTTCACAGTTTCATAACCAAATCAAGAATTCTAAATAAAAATTTCAAAATACGTTCTAATTTCCACAGCGATTAGCCAATTTCCTTGAAACTTTATAAAAGAGACGTAAAGAAAGATCACGATTAACTAAAAATTACAGTATTTTCATTTTTACAATGTACTTTTTTTTTTTTTAAATAAGAGCCTTATTTTTTACTCAATCGGTATTAAAGGCCGGTTAAAAATTTTACTGACGAACATAACACGAAACGAGTACAAAATGACGATCGCTAATCTTGAAGTATATGTATATATATATATATATATATATATATATATATATACGCGCGAAGAGGCCCTCAATGAGGCCTCTCCGTTGTTCTTGAAAAACCAGCTGTCTCTCTCTCTCTCTCTCTCTCTCTCTCTCACTCATCGCGATCGCGCATTCCCGATTCCAAGGCCTCGCTCTTCCCGTTCGCGCGCGACCTCGCCCCCGCGCGCCTATAACCCGACATTAACGCGACCGGTGCTCGCCCGCGCCGTCGTCTCGGATTGTGACACATCATTTTCATCTTTTGGAACAAGAGTATAATGCGACTAATCCCCTCCCCCCTCCCCTCCCCACCCCCAACCACTATCCCTCGACCACGCTCCACGACATCGTCTGCTGCATATATCAGGTGTCTCACTCTCTCTCTCTCTCTCTCTCTCTCTCTCTCTCTCTCTCTCTCTCTCTCTCTCTCTCTCTCTCTCTCTGTCTCTGTCTCTGTGTGTATGTGTGTGTGTGTGTGGGCGCGCGCGCGCCCGCTAGAATGCAATCGCAAGCTCGTTTTTCGCAATATTATCCCTCACCTCTTATACCTTCGCCGTAATAGTATGTTATATATACTATATATTATAACGGGCGTTGGAATTCATATACGTCGTGCATATATAGCTGCTGCCACATGGCTCTCTCTCTCTCTCTCTCTCTCTCTCCCTCTGGTTTGACGAACGAGCTGTAAAAATTATATATCCCCGGCAGCTTACTTTTTCCTCGAAGCTTTATGGAGACGGTGGAAGGGGGAAGAAATAATGCGCGAAATATGTAGAGAGCTGGCGCGAGCGCTGGAATGTTTAAAGGCGACTGTTAAAAGATTTAGCGCGACCCGAGGCGCGAGGAAAATAACTGTCTTCTTTCGCTATCCATCTCTCTCTCTCTCTCTCTCTCGCTCTCGCTCTACCTCGAATTTTGTGCGTGATGCACACCCCCAGAAATGCTGACGTGCAGTATAAGAAAAAGTTCGATGCCCACTATATCTATATACATTGATAGTACAATGCACAAATGTGGAGATTCGAGCTTTATCCGTCGTTTTAGTCTCGTCATTGTATTAAAAAAAAAAAGAAATATTTCTGAAAAAAAAAGTTTTAGCATCAAAAATATTTTGGATTATGGAAATTGAATATGATAATTCCCTGACTCATTTTCCCCATCCAGTCTACACTGTCGTGTTTTATATACGTCAGTGGAGTTAAAATTCTCAATTAATTTTCATTCAAATTAAAATTCAATACCGAAGCTCAATATTAATAAAATACAAAATAAGATTTTTATGATAGCAAATCAGCATTAATTTTAATATGTTAGAAATTATAATTCATATAAAAAATTAGAACGGATTAAATTGTATGTACAAGATTAGCTTCAAAGAGGATACGGCCCATTAAGATGGACGAAATGCCCTCAATTTTTTATTTTTTCTTTTATAGCTTCAATATACATCATAGATAATAAAAGAGTGACCCCATACTTTTTATTCATCTCGACACGCGATCCCATTTTATACAGCGCAAAAGAATCTGTTTCTTTTTTTCTTTTTCATTATTTTTCTGATGTTTTTGAATCAATCCTTTTGAAAATCATGTATGTGGCTAAAATATATATCTTTTTAGTAATTTTTTCGGAGATACACAGCATTCATTATCTTGCTGGAAAAAAAATGTTCAAATTGTTTAATGGCATTGTCACCTGTGTGGATGGTTCTAATTGAATCAAATAAAAAATGGTAAATAGAAAAATGGTCCATATTGAAAAAGAAAAGTGGAGCCATTGAAAACAGTGAAATCTTCAATTATTGAAATATTGCGAACTTAACTAGTATCAAGATCATAAATAAAATAAAAAATAAAATACTATGTACTTTTTTATTTAGAGGTTCCAATATTATGTGACATCTAACATTTCTAAATATTATAAAATTAAGAAAAAGCGATAGGAAATATTTTTTACTGACTTGAAAAAGTCTGTAGGGAAATGAATTCTGATAATCTTCGGAAGAAATTAATAAAAAAAGAATATATCTTATTTAGCAGTAGACGTGATTATTTTAAAAAGCTTTGAAAGAAAAATTAAAAAGCAAAAGAATAAACTGTGTTAATAATTTTTTTATTATGCAAAATGTATGTCAAAACTATGAAAAAAATTCAGGCCATTTCACCCATTTTAATAGAAAATACCCTTTTCTGTATATAAATTGCGTCGCTCCTTACGCTTCGCCATTTACAAAAGAGAAACAAATTCTATACATAAATGGACCCAACAGATACACGGAAAAAATAAAAATCAGAAAACTTTTAGTTAAAACAATTTAAAATTAATTTTTACAACGACGTTTATTGGGATAATTTATAAATATTTTTGAGAACACTGATCAAAAGCGGACGTTAATAATTATGTTACAAATTTACTAAAAATTACAAACTTATTAAAAACATCCGTCAGTAGCGATTTTTCTCAATGACGACTGATCACTATAATTTTTCTGCAGATTTAAAAAAAAAAAATCCAAGAATCTCATACGTATATATACAAGATACTTCGCAGAACTTACAAATATCTCGGATTTTCGGCCGCCATTTTGAATTCCCAAAATCCAAGTGCAGATCCCGAAAAAATCTACGTAAATTTATTAAATTTATTTTAACGAAAATTTCACAATATTTCAGATATTCGCCCATAATGAACAAAACATCGTCTGTTTGAAAAATGTAAATTCCCGGCAAAGTTCTTAAATAATCCGACGTATTTCATTCCTTATTCCGGCAAGCGAATTATTCCGAAGGCTTGCAACGGAAAGAAAAAGGAAAAATCCGCGACGATGTATGCCTAGCTCGACGCGCCGAAAATATTTCCCCGCGATCGCTCATAATACTCGTCTTCCCCCGACCGACGCGCCGATGTAAATTACAGGCGAGCGCGGCTTAACGGGAGTTCTCCCGGTCTCTCTCTCTCTCTCTCTCTCTCTCTCTCCCATCGGCAATATCCTCTTCTTGACGCGAGCCTCGTCTCCGATGCTCGTATACCGACGATGCGCTGCTGCTGCTGCTGCTGCTGCTGCGTGCGCGCGCAACGCGTACGCGATGCACGCAGCCACGCGGCAGAAACGGATCGCGCTTTAAAATATAAGCGCTAGGCAGCGCCGCCGCATTCCAGGCGTATTATAGAAGCGTTACGTACCGGCGTGGGTTCCTCTCCCGATCCCCTGGTGGATATATACATATATATATATATAGAGTACGCGCGGATTAATGTATAACATACACAGATAAACGCCGGGTCACCGAGCGGCGCTGCTGACGACGAGGACGCGAGTTTGACGGAAGAATTGGATTTCTCTTCTCTCTCTCTCTCTCTCTCTCTCTCTCTCTTCCCCGCTCTATATATCCGTATTTTCGTTAATTCATCGCGCCTGGAAATTTCGAGCGTGATAATTTTAAATCCTAATGCGTCGCGAATATCCGGGACATTTTTATTATATACATGGATGTGCTCTTGGCTTTACGAAAGTGAAAAAAATTAGGGATAATTAATTCTCGATTGCCAGCTGAAAAAGAAATTTAGTTCTGCAAACGGCTTCGTTATGATGTTCGAAGCGGACGCGACGCCCCGTCGATAATCCCAGCCCAAGAACCCGGGGAATCGAAGCGCCACGGCAATACGCGACACCGAACAAAATCTGAAATTTATGCCCGATACGCCGAGAGTTATCTTAGAAAATCTCAGAAAATCGTACCAATTGATACTTTGAAATGTCGCGGAGTGGAAAATTTAACGAAGTATCGTGGCGCCATTTTGAGGAATCGACGCTTCAACAGCCGAACAACGACAGAAAGCAATAATGTACATGGAAATTAAACGGCCAGAGACAGTTTGAATGTAAAACATATAACTACACATTTTTTCGACTCAAAATCTAATCTCAAAATTCTATGTAACGATCGTACGGCAAAAATTACGAAATTCGTTAAATTTTATTAATGAGAAGTTTCCTGCATCATCGTTTACGAATGAGTCACATATATGTAATTTCTTCGATACCTGAACAATTATTCTGGCTCAATTTCGATTAAAAAAATCATATTAGGCTGTAGTGTATATTTTTAAAATAACGAACTGTACATCAAGTGAATAATTTATAATAATTCATTGGATATACTTTGTATTTAATGAGAACAAAAAAAATTAGGAATTTTTTCATTCACTATTAATAACTCTGTATGCATATTGATCCCCTGTTCAATTACTCCTTGATACTGTAATCATCTATGAGACCGTTTGAAGAAGAAAAAAAAACAAACCAAAATATTTAATTATTACAGACATAAATAATTAATAAATCGAAATAAGTAAATAATAGAAAATGAACGAGACCAGTCGCCGAAGAGACTTAGGAGGAAATTTAATCTACAGCAAGAAATATGTGCCTCATTTCCTATAGATAAGTAGTAAAAGGCCGCTGACGCAAGACCGCGGCTAAGACGGCAATTTTTCGTAAATAGAAATACGCGAACGATTCGAAATGCCTCGTAAAATATAAATAAATTAATTGGCCTAAATGGTTTCGGCGCGATCACTCGGATTTCGGAATAAAAACTGATAAGCGCCCAATAGAAGCCTTGGCGAATGCGTGAACCGTCTTGATGGCGAAGTCTCGTTAACGCTCGGACGCACGATGTGTCGATAGTTTCGAGCTGCTTTTTAATTTTTGAAAAACCCCGAGCTGGGAAAGTAACGAAGTATCCGAATATCATTATGATTTTGTTTTTTTTTTTTTTTTTTAATGATTAAAAATAACTTGGCTATGTAGGATAACCTCGAGAATAACGAGAAGACATACCAATTTAGCGAAATAATTTAGAAGATACACACACACGCGCGCGCGCGCGCGCACGCACACACAGACGTTCCTTTTATAATAACACGCGCTTATTATATCTCTTGAATCTCATAAATTTTTATTCCCGCGCTGCTTTGTAAGAATTTTAATTCCTTGGACGCGAGAGAGTTTCTCAATCGTTCGTATATAATGAATTTGAATTCGTATGTGTGTACGTATGTGTGTACGTATGTGTGTGTATGCGTAAGTGGGTGTCTATGTATATATATATAGATATACATATACATGCAAGAACGATCGACAGAATTTCGAGATCGAATATATAGCAAACGTCCACTAGAAATCTATAATTAAAACATTTGCTATATGAAAATGATACATTCGATATAATAACAGTTTTATTTTTTTCTTTCTCTCGAAAATAAATTCCAACGTGATATTTTCCATACGTGCACGGAGGTCCGTTTGAATATATTTCTCGTAGATGATAAACGCGCGGCGCTCGCTGAAGCGAGAAATGCAGAAATGAAATACGCCGAATCGTACGAGTGCGGGAAAAATTAGTCACGAATGCCGTATTAACGATATTAGAGAAAACAGAGAAAACAAGAGAGTGTGAGCTCTGAGTTAAACGTTCACTACTATGTCGTTGGTTTCTGCATTGATCAGGTGTGTTGTATCACCCGTGCGTTATATATACACACACACATAAAAAAACAAAAATAAAAATCGACGCAATCGAAAATATAAATGGCCAAAAGACGAGAGAGAGAGAGAGAGAGAGAGATAAAAATGAACAACTGTAAATAACGTCAATACGGATATTCCTACACCTGTAATTACGGACACACACGGATATACATCCGGAGATGTATTAGAAAATCCGCGCGCGTTATCTCCGGCCTATTGAAATCCAGTTTTGCGACGTTCTCTATATACGCGAGGGGGTGACATCATCCTGAAAAAATGCGCGCGCGCGGGCGCGCGTACGCATACACAAGCTGCTCTTTTCAATGCTCGTTTCGTCCGGATGTACAAGCACGCACGCAGGCACGCACGCACGCACGCACGCAGTCACACGCGGGCGCATGTACGCGCTGCGCCTTATCGGTTTCGTCGGTTTATTAAATTGAAATAAAAATTACGTACACGCACCGCGGCGTGCACAAAGCGCAGATGGAAAGTTGAAGGGGAGTAGCCGAGAAGACGAGAGATGAAGAGAGAGGGAGGGAGGGGGGTTGGGATCCGCGAGAAAAACTCGCGCGTGTTCTTTATATATATATATATATATATATATATATATATATATATATATACTTTTTTTTCTCTACCTCGTCTATATAATCCGTCGCTCATTATGCGCACTGTGAGCCGTTGTCGTCATTGTCACGATTGGAGAGGAGATAATTTTGCTCTTACGTCGACGAGGAAGTAAATTAATTTCAGTTATTTTTTTCTCTTCAATTCCACATTCGCTTGAAATCTTTGACATTCCAAAATGCCGTTTATTTAATTCATCCGTATTTGCGGATCGAAAGTCATCTGAGTTTTTCGTTTTTTCCCCCCTCTTTTTCTGTACACACGAGTATCGATAAATTCATTTTTCCAATTCACGAACTGAGAAAGGAGGGCGCACACGTAAAACGTTTATATACGGAATTCTTGAAATTTTTTTCTTTGTGTATTTATTAAACGAGGTCTCGACGAGCTGTGGTGCGTTCATATATATATATATATATATATATATCGATTGATATTCTTTTTTATATAAATTAGGTCGAGAAGAAAAAAAACCATAATTGGCACGAAATTCCTTTTAAATCTGAAAGAACAAAAAAATAATTTCGCTTTAGAATACCTCCGACCTTCATTTTGATATATATATATTTGCTCGGCAATCGAAAAATTTCATTGTTTGCCGTACATCAGAGCCAACGTATTATTATGCCGTCGATTAAGGAATTTTGTGTGTTTGTTCCGCTCATACAAATATATAAGTGCCATAATGGAAAACGTTTTGTCGTTGAAAAATCATGACTGTATCGAATTTCGTTCGCCCCGGCAGCAACTGCGCCACAGCGCTGCTGCTGCTGCACGTCTGGCGAATTTTTGAAAACCCAGGCCTTGGTTGAATAATATCGACCGGGCACAGTACGAAGAGAATCGGCCGCAAGGAGATTTGTTGTTTTTTTTTTCGTTGTTGCTTTTATTGTTGTTTTTTTGTTTGTTTTTTTTTTTGCAATATTTTTAAATAGGTTGGAGAAGATGCGCGTGGACATCGGCAAGGCGAAAGAACTTCTTCAAGCAAAGCACGTCATTATGTTTTTTGTCGCACGACAGAAAGAAAGTTTGAACGAGGTGGATGATTTGAAAGAAATTTGTCTCGAGTAACTGTGGATGGCTCAGCTTCAAAGCTGGTGAAATATTGATACTGATATTTATAGTAATAATAGTAATCGTGGCACGTTCAATATACTTTTGCAAAATTGATCGACTGATAATACGGTTATAAACAAAACAATAAACAAAACAATAAACCGGAAATTCTATTTCCTTTCTTCGAAAATTTATGCAAGTAGTGACTTTCTTTCAAGCGACGTCGTGTTTATTCTAAAAGAGCGCCGCCTATTACCTTTCACACTTACACATCGTCAAAGTCAATCCGTATATCCCATTCGCACCTGTGCACATTGTCTAGCGTGCCGTCTGACGGCATTACGAAAGCTTAGATAATCCTAATCCGCGAGAGTCAATACACACCTCTGTCTCTCTCTCTCTCTCTCTCGCGCGCGCGCGCGTATGCGCGCATAAAGAAACAGCTTAACGTACGATCACTCGATCGATATCAAGGCAGTCAGTATAATAGAAAGATCATCGCAAAAGGTCGTCGCACCTCTTCTCGTCGCCGCTATGTTATATCTCATCGATTCCTCCGCTCGAATTCGCGAAAATTGCCGCTGGAATTCCCGGTATTCTGGGCCAGTCGTAAGTCGAGCGCGTGTTTACACGCGGCCAAAGCCACTTTTTAGAACTGAGGAAGTGTCCCGTTTACCGATAGAGGCCCAATTTCTGATAGTCAAAATAAAATCCAAGGAATTTCATTGAAATTAATATTGTATTCTTATGTTTTTCGTAATTTTTACGTTATATATTTACGATGTCGGAAGCAA
This sequence comes from Sycobia sp. Sy_11, assembly GCA_018907035.1. NCBI lineage: Eukaryota > Metazoa > Arthropoda > Insecta > Hymenoptera > Epichrysomallidae > Sycobia > Sycobia sp. Sy_11. The sequence continues at coordinate 396,272 of JACCIC010000104.1, forward strand.
ATGATAATAATTAAAAACTAATGGTTGATTTAAGGCACTACACTCTCCTTGTTAATTCTCGTATCTTTATCTTCGTTATTAATTCTTGTTGTACTAAGGGGCTTAAACGAATCGTCATTTTTTTTCACGTCTTTTTTCAAGCAAATAACGTCTTTTTGGTTTAACAAACTTGTAATCTAAATTGTTATCTACATTGAATGCAAAAACAGATGTAGGTAAGAGTTTATTTAATTATTAAACATTTTTTATATCATATTATCAGGAATTATCAAGATTTATAAATAATCATAAAAATAATAATAATAATCTATAAATATGTAAATATGCATTTTCTACATTGTTAATTTCGATTATTAGAAATTCCGACAAGTGGCTCGACGAAAAGTCAGCGCTCGTAAAAAACAATATTAGAAAAACCATCTTATTTTTCTTCTTTTTTGAATCGAAATTTAAAAACATAATTTAGCAATTAACAAAATAATTCAGACACTTTTAATAATTTAAATAGACACATATAACGTTTGTAATAAAATATACATGTATTTGAAATGTTAAAGTATTCGTTGTTTTTAATAAACGCATTGATCGTATTACTAAGCTATCAGGAATCAGGACAACAACTTCATATTATTATATGCAGCATGGAGAAGATGCGAGGCATTAGGCAATAGCGGCAGATATTCAAAATCCGTCTGTTCAATTGTAATCCTTTCGTACTTTATGGTACCGTATATATATATATATCCTTCATTTTCTCTCTCGCTGAGTCTCTTTCGTATTTTCTCACACCCATTTCGGGCTCTATATTTCGTATGGTAAAATCGGCGTTATAAATTCGTTCTCGATCTATATTGACTTACGGGAGTCGGGGGAATTGCCCTATGCGCCCAAAAAAGGTCATTGATTCGGCGCCGAGATGGGAATTATTTCCCGTGCCTTTTTATTTTCTTTTATTTTCCTTTAAACGTATGTATGCATGTATGTATATATACATAAACTGTAAGAAAAACGGCCAACGGCATTCCTGTATAACTGCGCGCGTTAGGAAAGAAAAGATAATACCGCTGTAGGCATTAAATTGGAGGTGTCGCTGAGAAATTACATATACAGTATATATAGTGTGAGCTATTGTTACGAGCACATACGTTGTGGCAGGCCTCGAAGCGTTTACCGAGAAGGAAAAGCATTGCGAATAATAATACTAATAATAATAATAATAATAATAAACTGCTTTTTTTCAATATAACAATAGCAGTTTGAATAAACAACATCGCGGCTTGGAATTGATATATTCGACTTTGAAATCGAATCGACTTGTAATTTTGTAAAAAAAAAATCGATTTTGCATGTGTGTGTATATATATATATATATATTATTGCGACTCTCGAATTATAATAAATTAAATACTCCCATAATACATCACTGCTGAATTCAATCACGACTCTTCTGGGGAGGGAGGGAGGGTGGCGTTTGTAAATTTATCGACGTGAATATAAAATACGGATTCGCGTGAGAATTGCTTTTAATACCCGGCAAATATATAGGAGAGCGCCCGATCGTTTTGAAACAATGGAAACGATATCCCAACAGAAATAAAGCGACCAATTATTCGCGAGTATTATGAAAAACTGATGAGTCACAAGTGCAAAACACCGAAAGCGCTTTTATAATGCGCCTTTCGGCGAGTCCGATATACAAAACCGTAAGCTCATCAACATTAATTTAATGCATTTTTCTTCTCTCATTTGAAAATCGAGTATGGGATGCAAGTGTGTCCGTGTACGTATATCGTATGGATGAACACATTATGTGCAAATTTTCAACCGCATTAAAATAAATACGATACGAGCTTCGTACGTGATAGTTGCTTTGCATCGATATCGCTTAGCCACCGAGGAAATATTGCCATTATAATTGCAAAATTTTCTGACAGTTCTTGAATTGCGCGTATGTGTCGTGCTGCTAATTTAGTAGAAAAAAACAAGCACGACAGCGGCTTGGTACTCGATACTTCAACGGTATAAAAGGAAGCATGCAAATGTGCTCTATTTTCGTACGCTTTGATTACAAATAATTTAAGTTGATCATTTTATGCTATTTTAGTAAAACTAATCCATTAGAATTGGTTAGAATGGTACGCAAGGATAATGTACGGCTCGATGGACGACACTTTTCGGCATGAAGCAAACTTTATATGTGTTTCAAGTATATATTTATATATATATATATGCAATAAATGTTTATATATATATATATATGCAATAAAATGTTTATATATATATATATATATATATATATATATATATATATATATGTCATTCGTTACTGAACTACCGCCGCCTAAGTTACGCTGTTTCTGCACGAATCGTTCCATGCCGTTTAATGACGACGAATCGAATTAACAGACTTTCGAGAGAAAAATTCGTAACTTATGCAACACGGGTGTAAAGTGAACTTTTTCGCTCGAGCGACGAATATCATGCCCGCGCGAGCGACAGGCTCGACCGGACAAGGAATTTCACGATAATCGCATACGCGAGGGTGAATACGTTTAAGCCCGAGTTCCATAAAATATTTTTATATAACGGGGTAATAAAAGAAAAAAAAAAACAAGAAAAAAAAACGAGTTTCATTACATATAGAATATATTATATGCATCGATAATATATTCCTGATCGGTTGTAGTGTATAAAATATTAAAAGGCTCGTCATACTATATATATATATATATATATATATATATATATATATATATATATATATATATTCTAATGCTTAATGAGCGCACGGTATATAGATGTATTTCAAACACTATATATATGTAGTAAAAGTACAGTTAAATTCGAAGACATTAACCTCTCCCGTTTCGCGATACGCCCCCCCCCCCCGCGAACGAATCGATTATCAGCCTCAAATATGTAACACCGCGCCGACTCGCTACTGTTGCGTAATAATTGAGTACGTATTATATGTACCACATATATACATCCACGTAATTTATACACGAAGCAACAGCGCTGGCCGATTGTGCAATCGAAACATTTTTCTCTTTCCGCATTATACATGTGTGTGCGTATGTGTGCGCGCGATTAATCAAGGAGGGAAGAGGGAATTATGTCGGAGAGAGAGAGAGAGAGAGAGAGAGAGAGAGAGCGCGAGAGCGCCACCGGTGAACGCGCGTATAATGCGCTCGGCTTAGCTCGCAACGCAGCAGCTGCGACGTATCGTGTGTGCGACGCATGTATCGTACAGTGCCAATAGCCAAAGGAGGACTATAGCCGGTGGAGGACGACGACGACGACGACGGCGAGAACGCGGTCGCGCGCGGAGCAGCAGCGTCGCTTATACACGCGGTGTCACTGAGATATCTGATAACCGATCGACGCGCTGAAATGTCGGCGCGCATTTGCGTATAATTTTGGCGCTCGCTCTACGCGGGAAACACGAGAGACTGGACGGAGCTGTAAGGACGCCCAAAGAAAGGAAAGAACGGTGGGGGGGGGGCAGTATGGCAGATCTGAGGTTGCTGATGTATAATAAGGCGCGCTTCTCATTTTTCCGACTAATCTACAGGGACGAATTGTCTGCTTCAAAAATCCATCGTTCTTTTTTTTTCAACCGTGGCGAAACCACGACAACGCACTATTCTATCGAGAACGATGCCGCTGTGCGTGCCGAGTGAGGCAAGGACGAGTATACCTTGACAGAGAGAGTGTTGGTAATTTGGTCTCCTCGCTCCGGAGAGGATTTCCGAGCCGAGATTCGCGCATGAGGCATAGACGCCGCGTTTTTTTTTTTTGTTGTTTTTTTTTGCTAGTACAGAATACATCGACGCCGTTTATCACCTGGCATTACGGAAAAACTTCGGGTTATTTGTGAACAGGACGGTGACCCGTGTATTGATCGAATTGAATTTGGCGGTATCCTTTGATCCCACTCGTTCTTTCATTTTGCGATGCACGTGTATTAGTTCCGCCAAGTTCTTCGTTTATCCGCGTCGTGATTGGCCGATAAACGTTGTGTCGCGCGGCTTAAAATTTACGCAAAAATCGGCCAAAATACATATGGACTTTTAGATGTGCATAACTTCTCCAACAAATTCCAACTTTGTTTCCTATTTTCGTGCCAAAATGCGAATCCCAACTGCTGCGTCGATCGGCTACCACGAAGACACCGTGTATATGGCGAGAAGAGAGGCGAATGTGGAACAGCGCGGCGTTTTATTAATATGAAATTGCAGCCCTGTTAAACAGGCGTGACTGCGCGCTCGCGTGTTCTAATTCTCTAATACCCCGTCCCCTATCTTCTCCGCGTATACGTGTCCTCGATGAACACTTATATAGTGTACAAAGTCTATTGTAATTGCGTATGCAGTAGTCTCTCGTCTGTAAAATTACGACGATAATTTTGCATAAAATAAAAACGATGCTTACCGGCTCATGAATGGAAGATCACTGCACAGTTCTCATTGAATAAGAGAATTGATTAGCGAATTCTATATAAATTATATACGACCGATAAACTTTTAATTAATCTCCTTTAAAAATTGTATATTTCTATTTTATGAGGTAATGATTACGCTATAATATTTTAAACAAAAGTTGTTGATTTTGTCATAAAATACATATTTTCTGTCCGATGAATTTTATATGGCTGCAACCGATTTTTTCTGAAGATCTTTTGATGGCTTGCGTTGGCACACTTTGAAAAATCTCTCTGAATAAGGTCCGAAGTTCGTTCTCGTATCGATTCCGTTTATGGCCAATTTCACGCTCAGAATGTTCATATTTCATTGTATTTTTCTCGAAAATTTGTGGAAAGTGCCATTAATATGATCCTAAACAGTAAGCCAAAAAACATAAGCATCTAAAGTTTGAACAATATCGGATGGGCCGACAAATCCAAAGTACAGTTATATCATACATTCCACAGTAATAAAGGAACGGAATTCAGAATTCCATTTCGAAATCGACTTCTGCGTATTTCGAAATTTTTCCGAATACTGAAAATCGATTTGCAGAAACCAAAATAAGCGCTGTCTACCGATGGTGTTTTATTGACAAAAGCCTCCAATAAATTTGTAAAGATTTGGAAACTCTATTTTAACTTCGGATTTTTGGGACTATTTTAAAATCAGTCCATAGCGCGTGTGTATGTTTCGGTACGAAATTAAATATTGCAAGCGCGCACGTTTAGAATGAATACGGTCGCTCGGAATTTTGCTGAACTCATAAATATATATGACGTAAGATAAAGTAGATTCCGCGAAATTACGAAACGATACCATTACCTATATATATATATATATATATATATATATATATATATATATATATATATAACGGTCATTAAATTAAAAAAGGAATTCCAGATATTCGATATATATAGAGTTCAATTGAGGGCGACGTCATCGTGAAAGTCATGCTATCCTATGAGAGAAATTCAAATTCCTACAGAATTAATAAAATCATTGGAACTATAAATCCATAATGGACTTGACATAAACATGTTTCTTTGTCATTCTTCGAATTGTCTACGGTGTGAGGCCTCCATATTCATTCAAATATCGAGAATTAAAGAATAAAAGATTCATTTAAGAATCTGAAGTTTGCACTGTTAGAATGCAACGGAAGGATTCTATAAAATAAGAAAAAGCTAACGAAAATCAGAAAATTCAAACTAAACCGGTACGCCAATATATTACCTATACGATGAAAAGAAAAGATTCTTTTTAGAATAATTAATATAGCCATAGAAAGTTTAGTTGAACTCCATTAACGATGCAAATCTCAGACTCGCGCTCATTTTTTTCGCATTACGTTTTTTGTTTTAATGTACTCTCCATGTTTCCAATGATCGCCCTTTCATAACTTATCACAAATTATTTTGACACAAACGTTCCTTTGCACTAAATTGGGACGTCAACCCGGAAATTTATGCACATTACTTCAATCTGAGCGTTGGTCCTTACATGTTCATACTCACATTCGTCCCATGATATCACAGTATTTGATTCATCGCGGTTGCTACATTCTTCTTACAAACCCATTTGATCTTCCAAATATCTATTTGCTTTTTTGCTCCGAAGCCAATTCGTAACGCAATTTGCCATCAGTAGCTAGCTTATTACATCCGTCGTCAGAATTCTCATCACGTTTTCAGTCGCGAACGCTTCATTTAGCCAGGTATCATGTAGCCAGGGTCAATGCTAATATGCGAAAAACGTATGCTCAGCGTCGTCCGAAGCCCAACGCAGTATTTACATTCTGACCGAGCTTACCTTCTTCATTCTGTAGAGGTACTCATGGAAATATCCTTGTCCCCGACAAGAATTGAGCGTGGAAGAGCATCGCGTCAAGGTGCAACATCTCCGTCCATAATTGTTTCGTCCAGCATCGTCGTTCGTGCCTTATGTCCAAATCATTTTCCACAATTCACATTTCGTGGAATACTCGCGCTTTCTGACATTCGTCGCGATACCGTAGAATCAAGCGGGTGACATTTATTAAAAATCTACTTACGTTTGGTCTTAATCTGTTAACATTGGCCATTCTTATGGTCAAAGCATTTGTCTTTTCAGCTACCTTGTACGCCACGCTCTCTAAATACGAGGGCAAAAATTTAGCTTGATATCATGTGTAATTCCTAAATGCGTAACCTCCATCTTCGCCTCAAGCCTAACATTTCGTATTTTCATCGAAGCCACCATATCTATTCGTCGATAAGTTGACTGTATCGACTCCGTATTTTGTAGCGCCATTTGCACTTTGTGATTCTGCATCCGTTAAACGACTCTAAACTTAAAATAAACCAACTGACAGTTGCGTAGGACTATCACCTAAAGTTCACCTCGTCAGAATACAATAGAATAATTTGAGCTCTGCATAAATTGCGTCTGACTAAAAGCAAATCAACCATACGAGATTAAAACTTTACATTAATCTTATATTCTAGAGTACATAATAATTAGTTTAATATATATCAATCGGTCGTTTAGCTATATATAACAGCTGAAATTCGCGAGTGCTTATTATACAGATGAGAAAGCTGTGAATTGAAAATTCCGACGACGAGCTAATCTTTCAATTTTCGTATCCGATTGTAAGGAGCCGTATATGTATGTATGTATGTATGTATGTATGTATATATATATATATATATATATATATATATATATATATATATTGCAGGTAAGTTAAATACGGCTACCGGGGACCAAGAATCGCTGTACCACACGCGCATGCACATATACGCAGACCACGTCTCTTCTCCCGTGGCATGCACGCAAACGCCTGTTTGTGTGTGTGTGTGCGCGCGCGCGCGCGCCCGCGTGCGAGTCATCACATTCCTTCGTATAACGCAGCGACCTCGTGCCAAATTGCTTTTAAATTACCTGGCCGGGTCCTGGTTGCCGCCACCGCCGCCGCTTGCTGCTGCTTCCTACGCCTAGCGGCTTCTTGTCAACATCATCAGCGGGGATTTCTGACTCGCCTTTCCTCGCTCGGCCCTCCCGAAAATCGTACCGTTCTTTTTTCCCTCCCCTCCCCCCTTCCCCATCCCAATTTTTTGCTCGTTCCCTGTGTCTTCTCCCCCTCTAATAGTATTTAATTCGCTGACGGCAGTTTCAAATTTTTGGGGAGGGGGTATGTCCACGTCGCTGTCCTTCTCTGCTTATATGATCTACGCATTTTTTTTTCTTCTTCGTATATATATTAAGCGATTCCCTTGAAGATTCTCATAAAGATCTGTAGAGCTTCAGCGCGAGAAAATGATTTGAAGTTATAATATGACGACACGGTATATTATGAAGGAGAGGGGGAAACGTGCCCGGCAGGCCTCGGCTGATTGGACGTCCGATCCGATGGATGCTCTCTCTCTCTCTCTCTCTCTCTCTCTCTCTCTCTCTCTCTCTCTCTCTCTCTGACTGAAGTTGCAAACATGGCCCGCAATACCAACTCTTTACTCAAATTATGTACGCATTTTAGCTCGCATATCACTCGGATGGACGGATATGTGTCCTCGCGCGCGCGCGTGTGTGTGTGTATGTGTTTAATTTAGCAATATTACGGATTAAGTTGTCATAATGCGATCCCTCAGAATTTCTTAATGCACACTGATGATGTATACGTATATGCGAAGTTGAATTTTGAACAGATATAAAAAAAAATGAATACACAAAATTTATCATCAGCAAACTGATATAAATGAAATCATTGTATAAAGGTATCATAAATTTTATTTGATGCACTTTATTCTCTTCTTTTTTTTGTTTAAATAATTGCGTTGTCTGCAAATTCATATTTATATATTATTAAAGAAATTAATTCACAATAAAATTTGTTAACAATAGTGGCAAAAATACAAAAAAAAAATTAATTCAATAAATGCGATTGCATGTCATTTGAATTATGGAATTTTTTTACTAGATGTATGACACAAAAATGAAATTAAATACTTTAATTAATAGTACTTGAATTATTACTTACCATCAAACGATTCTGAATTCTATTTGTCTTCGTATCGAATACTGTGTTTTCAAAATAAAAATTTGTCCTTTTTTTCTTACTAGAATTGAAGACAAAAAATGAAGTTGTTCGAAGCATACAATGTTATTAAGGTCCAATTCTTGAAGTCCGTGATTGAAGTGCAATTTTTTTTTATCCAAACCACAGGTCTCACAATAAGGGAGCAACTTAAATTACCCTATTGGTCTTTTGAATTTATTTTTAAAACGCAGCTGCTTCGCTTCGAATCGTGGAATTTTGATTGCCTTTTGCGGGCGCGCGATTGTTTCTTTTACTTTTCTTAAAATATGCGCGCAGCATAATATTTATTGCGAGCGTAAATTTAAAAAAATGCTGTTTCTTTTATTTGCATTTGGTACGAGTTAATCTATATATACATATATATGAGAAAAAATAAAAAAATTGTTTTTCTTTAAAATATTGAGCACATAATGAACGGGATTAAGGTTTATTTTTGAGATTTGCATATTTAAGTGGCACAGCCGCTCCTGCCCCCTCCCACGAAGAGATTTAAAACATTATGCTCTTCGCATACTTGAAGTTCATACGAATGGCAGAAATATGTAAACGGAATAAAATAGAACATTTTTCACTCTTGAACTTTCACTCGTGATATTACAAGATCTCGTAATGTCTGTTCGGCGCATCTTACAGGCGCGTTTTCACCAGACTCATACGCGTACGGGGAACCATTTTTTTCATCATAAGAAAAATACAAAATATCTCAATATTATATTCTCGTGAAAATATTGACAATTATACATGCATATCTCTCTCTCTCTCTATATATATATATACACGGCTATATTCCTCGACATTAAATACATATATATATATATAGATGTATATGTAGTTTGTATATATGTGTATTGTATATAGATACTCTCATTTCGCAACTTAAGTAGCACACGGTCGAGATTGCGCGGACATATCCATATACATATACAAATATATAGTATATACGTATGTGCATCCACTCTCATTTCTTCTCTCGGTTTCTCTTTTGTTCTGCATCGGGCCAGTGCCGTGTAAAGCGCAGTTCGATCGAAGAGCGATTCTCTCTGCTTTTTTTTTTTTTTAGCTCGATATGCGCAAACGTTTCGAAAAGAGAACTTTGTACGAGAGTGGTGGAGGGAGGTCAGAAGGCGAAAGAAAAGTGGGCGCGTACGTGTATTTTAATATATATATATATATATATATATATATATATATATATATATATATAAATACCAGAGGAGAAAGAGATAGGGAGGGGAGGTGAGGTGCACCACAAGCCTACCAATTACAAACAATCATTGAGGAATGTGCGCACAAATCGGTCCCGTGGAAAGAAATTCGCTCGGCGGAGAGAGAAACAGAGAGAGGGGGGGAGATAAAGAGAACGAAGGATATACAGATAATACAGAAGGAGAGTTCTGTAAAGCGTGGAGAGGGAGAGACGGAAGAGAGGCGCACCACCACTGTGCTTTTCGTCATTAAAAGTCAAAACAACACTCCACTTACGGGACAAATTGAAGGTAATTGAGGCGAATGACAAAAGGAGGGGAGGGGGCAGAGAGGAGGAGAAGGAGTAGAGACGGAGCGCAGAAAATAGTGCACATGTGTGCGCACGAGGGTAGATAAGAAGATAATATGTAACGAGAGGGAGAGGGGGGGGGAAGAAAACTGTTGAAAGTGTGTATTAAAGTTATGATTTTGCTCTCCAAGACACTAATAAAATTAAAAGGATAATTTTGAAACTTACAATAATTATTATTCGAGTATTTTCAAAGACCGTCTGGACCGCGACGTCTTGAGTGCACGTTCATGTATGTATGTATGTATATATAATTAGCTCTAAAAAAAAAATCTCGGAAAAAACTCATTTTCTCCACGCGAAAAAAAAAATCATGTCGACTTCCACTCGTCCGACGTATCTTTTTTTTTTTTCTTATACGGCTTATTTTCGCGCACGAATAATTTTTGCCTCTCGACTGACCCGGCGAATAACGGATTAAGTATAAATAAATAAATCTGGAGCAATCTCGCTGAAATGGCCGCGTGAGAATACCGCAAGCTCGCTGTAAGAATTCGAATTTTTAATGTTAAATTATTAAAAAAAAAAAAAAAAAAAAGAGAGAGAGAGAGAGAGAAGGAAAAAAAGATACGAAATAAAATTCTACGGTTCCGAAATTTCATTGCACTTTTAATCCTTCTTTTGTAAATATTTATTTATTTATTTATTTTTTTTAATACAAATTCTATAGAATAGATTTGAAGCGAAATCGAATAATTAAAGTTACAAAAGAATGTAGTAAAGGTCGGGGAGAAGGGGTGGACTATGAATATAGTTCGATGCATCGCCCTCGCGCACTTATACTCGCATAATTATGACCCCTACGCACTCCTGCAACTATAAATTGGCTTTCGTGAGCAAAAAAAAAAAAAAAAAGAAAAAAAGAAAAAAATAAAAACAAGAATCCACGCCTTCAGTCCGCCCATGGCGACGCCTCTACTGAAAAAACCGAGGACGGAACAGTAGTTCGCGGTAAAATAGCTCGCTACGTGTATAATGCCTCGGATTCAATCTCTTGATCCCCGTTTCATACACTTGAAGCGATCGAACAAGCAGCTTCAAACTCACACCTGCAATTGCAAAGATTTCGAAGTTTTTGTCTCGATTACATTCTTATATATATATATATATATATATATATATATATATATATATATATATATATAAGCATGTATGTATGTATATATATGTATAGGTAGGGAAGGGTCGTGCGTAGTAAGCGGAGGGGAAGGGGTGATGATATCTTCCTCTTCCATCGACACAGTGCACTTGGCAATGACAACATGACTATATATAAGAGCAATATCGCCCAATACGATCTTCATATACCCCTTCGTTTCGGGCGAATGAAAATCTCTGTCAAACCGCGGGTGAGGCGAGATACACAGACAGACAGAGAGAGAGAGAGAGAGAGAGAGAGAGAGAGAGAGAGAGAGACATGATAGTGTCGCGCGATGCAGCGTTATGAGCGTTTGAAGCGCGCTGTATACGTAATAATATGCATGCGCTGTCGCGAGACGTTCGAACGAACCGTGGCGTTATTTAGCGCCGATGCATTAGTATATAGAGGATCGGGCGCGGGCGTTTCATATGTAGAGGAGTCCATTGCACAAGGCTTCCATCGACAGAGAGCGAAATTAATGGCGAGAGCGCGCGCTCGTATTTAAACCGCAGACTTCTCTTGCTACGATATATATATATATATATATGATAGATCGGCTATTGATTTGAATTTCATTTCTTGGGCAAGTGTCGAGCGCGTTCGATTTATATACTGCAATGTGTAATATATAGAATGAGGAGTGAGCGGGAGAAGGGAGGTGGGACACTATCGGCAGCAATATAAGAGTATTAGAACGACTCTTTAACACACACAATTAAGCCGCCTCATAGATATTATTTCGCTATAATGGAGAATTTATTGATAATTATGTGAAATTTAATAATTTTGTCTGTTAATTTTATATAGATAAGTTCAAAATCTTTTATAAAAAATATATATGTCCAATTATTTTTGAAATATATATTAATATTATTAAATACTCAATATTATTAAATAGATTCCATCGACAATAAATATTTACAACAAAAACAAAGAAATTAAAATAGTCAAAGAGAGAATAAAGTTTGATATTATTTCCGATGCACAGTTACAGATTTTTTGTTCTACTTTCTAATCTTTCATTGTCTCAGAGACTAGTTCCTTTCTCTCTCTCTCTCTCTCTCTCTCTCTCTCTATCACTTTTATAAAGAATCTATATTAAATAATGCTTGTAAAATTATGAACATGGAGCGTCACAATGCTTAACCTTACACATTAATCAGTTGAAAAATTCCAATATAATCGGTTATATAATGTTGCCTGGCGCTCATACATATATACCGGTGTTAATTAACGTGAGATACGAAATCGTATCTGATATGTGTATATATATATATATATATATATATATATATATATATATATATATATATATAAAACTGAATACGTGTCCCCCTTAAAGTTTCTTTTCATGCGACGAATAATTCGCTGGCAAATAAAGATAATGATATAAACCTTCTACACAGATCTAGAGATAGATTTAGAATATCCTCCGATATCTGCAGAGAAAATTAGTTTGAAATAATGGACAGTAAATAGTAGTTCACAAACTGTTGCAAATAATTACCGACCTCATGGATTCCTATATAAAGAACTATCCGACGTATATAAGCTAATAACAACAATTTTCCAGTAATTTTTAAAATATTAATTCTACATTCTACAAACGGACAAAATGTATCTGGAAATCGCGCGTATATATTCGCTATTAGCAGAGAACGTAGAAAGGGGGAGGGGTTAGAGAGGGAAAGGGGGAACAGGGACAAAAAGGAAAACAGTTAAATTAATGACGAATACTCGCAGAATTGGCTTTCGCGTTGCAAAAACAGCAAAGCCTACAGGAGGCGACGCTCGGGTGACAAAACCATCAGTCGCCGCTCGAATTATTCGCTGCGTGAATTTCAGGCTTCTCGCTCGACCGAGCTATAATAAGCGGGCAGTAGCGGCCATAGGAACGAGAGAGAGAGAGAGGGTGAGGGAGAGACCGCTAATGCTCGCCCGGTCTCTCTTTATATAGAGAGGACAGGGTGTGGGAAGGGAGGGGTTTAGCGAGTGTATTTCCTATTTTCCTTCTCTCTCTCTCTCTCTCTCTCTCTCTCTCTCTCTCTCTCTCTCTCTCTTTTTTGTATTCCACATTCGCGGAACGACAGCAGCCGCGCGCGCCGCCGTGTACATGTCTGCGTGCGAAGCTCCGGAATGCGGCACTGCTTCTGCTCCGCGCGCGCCCGCGCCGCCCGAGCTCTTTCTCTATATAATCCGCGGAGCGAGGAGTTTGGTGGAGAAGGAGGAGGACGAGGGGGGGAGGAGGAGGAGGAGGAGGAGGCGAGCGAGCGAGAGAGAGAGAGAGAGAGAGAGAGAGAGAGAGACCTCCTAGAAGGTTATAAGGCTCGTAAGGAGGGTGAAAGTCGCATTCCAGGTGTGCGCCGCCGCTGCCGCGGCTCTCGCGTTTATAGCGTTTGCGCCGCGCAGGCGAGTCGCCGGGCACAGCGGCGGCGCGGCCAGCGAGCCCGCGTTTCCGCGCGGCGCGCAGCTATATTTGCAGCGGGAGAGCCGGGGCCGCCGCTCATTTCCCCCTCCCCCCCGCGATTGTATATATATATATATATATATATATATGCATCGTTGATGCAGAGCTCGCGCGCATATTTCGCTCATAGCGCGAGATATTATCGCTTCTCCGTATGCACGGCGCGAACGGACGATGATGGGAAACGCGGGATGTTCGGCGTACATATATCTTTATATATATATTTATTTATTTATTTATTTATTTATTTAGCGTTATTGTAACATGATACGCTTTTAAAGTGTATTTTTTTCGTGAATTTTTTTTGTTCTATCATACGCTGAAGCAAAAACAGATCGGTTACTTGCCTATGTGCCATCGCGTACGTTCGTTGGCTCGGCCTATAGATGCAAACGGATTTTGATAAACACACACACACACGCGCGCGCGCACGCGCGCGCACAGAGAGAGAGAGAGAGAGATATGCGCCCGGCGTATAATCGCTCTCGCTCGTGACTCTCTTCTCGTTCTTTGACACGCGATGAGAGAAATTGTGTCATTTTTTTTGGCATTATCGAGGATCGATTGGTCTTAGATGTAAGACCAAGCAATTCATACACCGAGGATTGCACATATATCTGTGTCAAGATTCTAAAAACAAGAAATAATTATGAAATCTCAGAACAATTCCCATGATATTGTAATACAAAAAGAAAGTATAAATGTCGTATAGTCTCTACGAACTGGGCACAGTTAAAGATACGATATAAACTGCAGTAGTGGCAACTGAAAATAAAGAGATAGTTCCGATCGAATGGAAAAACTTGAGGAATGGTTCTGTTCTGATAGAAAAATAATAGAGACGATGCTAAATCGTCTGAATCTGAGTGATGGCTGTTACAGATTATGACGGATGATGAAAACTTTAGGTCGTGCGTAAGAAAGCGCGACATTCTCGGAGAGTTACAGGTGAAGAGAATATAGGATTCCAGATACTGAGGACCTAGCCAAAGTATACTGGCATTGATAAAAAGATTTAAAACAGAATTAATTACCAACATGAATCTGTACATGAAGAATGGAAATACCTATTGTAGCATAAAATTGGACGATAACTATCAAAACGTGTATGGTTTCCGATAATTTACGAAAGACATATCAACAACAAGTGTACTGGAATACATTCAGAAGAAGAAGAAGAGTTCCCTGAACATTCGGCTCATTAAACTGCATTTTTAGTCACTATTAGTCAGTTCTGTAAGTAATTTATCGAAACAAATTCATTGTTAACTCTGGACGAAGTACAAAGGTATTTTTACAATGTTAACGAGATAAAACCAAAAATACAGGGAAATCTATTTTACTTCTAAATACCTATTCCTTTCTTCACGTTTTATAATAATGTAAAGATGTTTGAAAATTACGTCGGAGCTTAAATATTACATTATTGCGTTTCCTTATAAATCAAATTGTTGTATGGGTAAAATGATAACATAGAAAATTATGTTTTTAAATGGTTTCCTTTACATTCGATCCCGACAGAGATGGAAAGCAATGGCGCCGCAATACATATTTGATGAGATTTTGAATGAATCGTTAATACGAGAGAACATTATGATCAGTTCTTAAGTGTTAGATTATCAATAGCTGAAAAAGTTGAATTGAATCAATTCGACAGAAGAGAATAGAAATTCTTTCCTACACGAAAGCTTTTATATACAGTTTACACGGAATTTATTGTCACAACGATCTTATACCCCAGATCTCGTACCTTTCCATTGGTATACGTCGAGGGCTGTACAAAAGTTCGGAGTCGATAAAACGTTTACATAATCCAAATGAGTAGATTAAAAATTGGCCGAATCGGCTATTTTTCCAGCCAGGAATAAATATTTTATGAGCATGCAATCATATGGAATTTCTAGAACTTTGGCAGAATCCAATGAACTGCAATGCACAAATAAATCTGTTATTATTCACTGTGAGAAAATTATTATAAAAAAAAAAAAAAAAAAAAAACAAAATTACTTTCCTGGCTTATCCAAGAACTAATCAGGCATCTCGTAAAAATAGAAAATTAATAAAAATTATCGCACTTGGCGACATCAGTAGAACTGGACAGTATTTCTTTCCAAAAAATTGTCTACAATCTTTTTTTCTTTCGCAAGTTGTGTATAAATTGCACCAGGGGTCGTCAACCTCCTGCTCGAGGCTCATTCGGTCCGACGCAATGTTACGGGGGATTTTCGCGAATAAACGCCCATTCTTCGATCCGATGTTTCTCTCTCTCTCTCTCTCTCTCTCTCTCTCTCTCTCTCTCTCTCTCTCTCTCTTACTCTTACTCTTTCTCTCCTCTAAATCAAAAAGATGCGTGCACCGCAGCTGCGAAACCGGTGAATCCAGTCTCTTTCTCTCTCTCTCTCTCTCTCTCGTTCTGTCTCTCTTTCTCTCAATCCTTGGACACCTCGTCCTCCTCCTCTTCCTCCTCTTTCTTTCCCATTTCCTCCCGTCTCTGAGTCTTCTTGAAAACGACGAAACAAGCCGGCGCGCCGGAGCCGAAAATAGATCTTTACGAGCTTTCGGCGCATTCCTCGGACCGCAGATGCACTCCAGTGTTCTTTTTGCCCCTCTGTCTGCCTGTCTCTCTCTCTGTCTCTCTCTCTCTCGCTACCTCCGCTCTTTTTTCCTCCTTTTCTACACTTCTTTGCCATTAAGACTATTGCCAGATTGCAGTCTGGCGATGCTCTCTCGTGGATTAGTTTCTTCGCGTGACAGGTTTTTATCGATGCTCGTGTACGCGCGCGAATTCGTTAAAAAAAAGATTTGAGCACGAAGCTCTTATAATCCAAGGACAGATTCTGATGCCGTTTAGAGAAATGTAGATTAGGGAATTTAAATCGACGATATAAAGTCTCCTCGTTCCACAGGCACGGCAAAATATATCGGGCGGCCTGGCCTGTTACGTGCACTGGTGTGTAACATTTGACCAGACCTACAACATTTAAAATGGTTTGAGAAGTAAGTATTTGAAATATGGGCGGAATAGAATTGATTCTTTTAACTTTTACTTTCAAATGAGAACTAGAAAATCGTGCAAATGTACAATGTTTATATTATTCGTACATCTTTCATTGTTGATATATATGTTTAAGTACTCGTAAAAGGAATGTTAAATGCCACAGTGCTTCACTATTATTTAGTTCAGGCTATTTAGAATATTCAAAACTCATTTTCTAAGCATTTTTTTCTTCGCCTATAATGAATACTTTGCCAGCGAGCAGGACAAGGAACAAGTATTATCGAACTTCTACCGTTAAGTTAACTCTGCCGTCAACGTATTAGTAAGTTAGTAAAAAATAATCGGCAAAATTGAGCTTAAAAATTATACAATTATACAAGTATTGATCTATAATGCTATGCCGCATCGAAGAAGAAGAAGAAGAAGAAGAAAATAGAAGCGTTCGTTCAAAATTAGCGCGCGCAAGTGTAATATAGCGGATGAGCGAAGAGGAGAAACAGGCTGGAGGTCGAAAGAGTAAGGTGGCGATCTGGCTCCGACATCTGCTCGCCATCTGCTCGCTCGCGGGTTTAGAAGGGAATATCTCGCATTCCGTATATAAAGCCGTTTTAAAAGTCGCCTTACCAGCTCCCGCATTCCGGACCTAAGTTCTCCTTTTCTCGTCTATGTGTTTTATTTTTTTTTTCCAGTTTTTTTTTTTTTTTTTTTTTTTTTTATTTCACTCACTATGTGGCCCGAGGCAAAAGAGCTTCGCCGCGTATAATATTACACTTGCATGAAAAAACATAATGATATTTTTCAGCAAGAAGCAAAGGAAAAATTTCATATTTATGGGCTTTTGCGCGTAAAACGGGCATATCGGTTGGCCGCTCGAATGAACTGAATTCTCGTTCGAATTTAACTCGGTTACCTGTATATAAAATACAATATGGCCAACTTTGACAAGCATATACAGCAGTTCGAGGATAAACTGATAAAAAATCTACACTCTCTTGCGGAAGGGGGTGAATTTTAGAAAAAATTAACTTAAATAAATGAGCATGAGATTAAAAAATATTTTGTAGGCCACCCAAAAAGTTGGCTACTTTTTACTACGGTGTATCTAATAGACGAATGGTACTGTATAATATAATGTAAAAGTAGACGAGGACGATGTATCCGCAAAACATGGACAAAGTATTTTACATGCTTCTTGCCTCTCTCTCTCTCTCTCTCTCTCTCTCTCTCTCTCTCTCTCTCTCTTCTTTCTCTCTCTTTCTCTTTCCCTCTCGCATCATATAGCGTTCGAAGTAGAAAACTGCTCGTGGAAAACCGCTTTCTTACAGCGGACAATCGTGGTATAAGAGTGTTAACGAGCCATACCATCAGTCACATCGTAGTGACATAAGCTTGATACATGAAAAGAATGATGAGGCACTAGTGCGCGCGAATAAAAATTTCCTACAAAAGTGAAATCCTCGCGTGTTAGATTTATTTCGCACATTTTATGGTGGTATATTGTATTCGCCTGGTCGCCGAGGATATGGGACTTTCGCGCGAATCAGGGTGGTGTGATCTTATGACAAGAGGCAATAATTGTCTTTTAAGCGATGCGCAGTATTACGTGCAATATTCTCTATCGAGGAAAACATTTTCGCTATTTCCTGTATTGCACGTGTCTGCCGTAGGAGTGCTATAAAAATCTGGGTAGAAACTTTCGATCCTTATTCGTCCATAATGTAAAAAAAATGCTTTTTCAAATAGGCTATTCATTTGTCCAGCGAGGCAATTTCAGAGTTAATTCAGTAGCAGATGAAGTCATCGTTCAATTTCATTTTGTATGTGGTATGTCGCTAATGTAGCTTTTGGATTGAGCGCTAAAAGCAGTCGTTTTATCAGATTTTGACTATTTGTCTGATAAGTAAATAAATTAGTCTTTTTAAGTGGTACTCGCTATTTAGAAACTTCGAATAACTTTTGTACGTTGTTTCTCTGTGACTACGACCGTAATAGTTAGCATACGTGTAAAACATCTATAGTATATGAAAGAATATTTAAAATTTGGACTTACAGCTATACTCATTTGTTTCGTGCCCACAAATTTACCAAAGTATTTCATTTATTTAGAATTAAATATTAATGTATTTCTTATTTCACTTTTACTGCACATCGTAACATTTATCCAAACTGAATTTCTGTACAATTGCTATTATGAACATGGAAATATGCTGGGTGCAAGTATAATAAATTAGTATATTTATTGGCATATTTTGTGATTACTGGTTGTAGTCCGTGATTAGATTGTATTGTATGGGATCAAAAAATATAGAGCGAACTTTTATGACGCGATTTGATACTGCAAAAAATCTAATTACTTGCAGATCCATGTCTGTTATGAAAATATTTTCGGGCCCAAAATGAAGACAAGCTATCCCAAGCTGGATGATCAAACTTTGAGTTTTCTACCAATTCTAATAGTGTACACTTCGCTTAGCTACAGTGTAAATAAAAATAGTTCACTTATATTAACTATACGTAATTTTTTTTGTGGAATGCTGTTCTTTTGGCGTAACCATTTAATTATATTTGATTATTCTTTATGTGAATTACGATTGATCGTCTGAAGATTCTATCAACGGGATAGATGGAGATTTATATCATTTGAGTTTTGAAATCATTCATCCGGATCTTTCCAAGGTTTTTTACCAATGTATATGAGGAAATAAAACTAATTTACTTATCATACTAATATATCAGCAACAAAAAAAAATCCATCAAGATTTCGCTTACTTTTACATTCTAACCGAAAGTCCGAAGGACTTCTTCAAAGATAACATTGAAACTGAAAATTTTAGTCATTAGCAGTGCAACCGCGACCGATCATAAGCCAGTCGGGGCGTGCGCGGATTGTGAAAATAACTTAATCGCGGAGTACTTTTATGCATAGGTATAGATCCATATATGTATAGATTCACATACGTACAGAAGGCCATTTGTCCCGCGTGTTCTTCCAATTTTTCAATGCCGTGCGGAAAACACGCCACAAACGTACATTTGCGTGCGTATGAAGTTATGAGTTGATACTACCCCCCCCCTCCCTCGTTCTCCCCTCCCACATCAGTTGAAAATGACGCGAAGCGATCTTGTATGTAATATTGTTGATTGCGTCACGGAAAAAGCAGTGCACGGCGCGTCAGGTGAATTCGACGGAGCGCGAGCGACGCGATAGCGCAGCAGCTCTCTCTCTCTCTCTCTCTCTCTCTCTCTCTCTCGCTCACCTCTGTCGTTCTTCTGGGCACAAGACTAGTCTTGCGTAGATCGAAATTTTTGCTATTGACATTGTTCTGCGAGTGCGGCAAAGGGGGCATATAGGCGCGGCCGATGAAAGAGCTCGAGTAAGTTTTGCCGACACGAGGATCGCGCCAAGCCGCTCGTGGTGGTCTTCTTCATCGGCTGTAATATATATGTGTATTGTACATATATTATATATATATGCGCTGACTTATCCGATAAGATCCGCAACTGTGGCTACGAGCGACGTATTTAGTAAGTAACGAGGGAGGGGGTAGGCACGGCTTCGTTGCATTGTCTATTTTTAAGCTGAAAGCTCGTATTATACATTGCAGAAAAGAATTTTGGGATGTGGCCACCGGGCTGCGAGCGGAGCCATATTTGTATTCGATAAAACTGTCGCTGGCTCGTCGCTCGATAATCGGGAATGCGTACGTTATCGTCGATTGTCAATAGAGATCTATGGATATTAATCGTGGAATTCCATTGCGGAGAGGCAAAGTAGCCCCCCCCCCCCCGCCACCCGCCCGTCCCACACAATCCTCAACTCTTCGGGCTTCGCATCGACGCGCGATTGCGCATATGTAATATATTTTACAGCGGAGAAAGCACTGACATTTTTTAATTATATATATTATATATATATATATATATATATATATATATATATATATTAATATCGTACGGGTAGATAACGACGTCGTAAAAACGATCTCCAGAGCATCGATTCTTCGAAACCGCGACGCTTGGCCCTGACACTAGCGGATGCAATGCGAGAGACGAATATCATTCGGATTCCATTCGAGTCTCGGCTGGACAAACTTTACAAATATTCATCATCGTAATTGTGAAAAAGCCTCGGCATCCTTGCCAATAATTGCAGCTCGCACTGACTATAATATATATATATATAAATATCCGCGATTCCGCAAAGTCTACACGTAGGCGCGACTTCGCCTCGTAATTCCCTATTCGCGAATTACGCGGAGCTCTCGATGCATATTGAAGAGCTCGGATACGAGCCGGTCTCGGAATTATTATGTATCCCGGTCAGATGAGCGCGGCGTCGATTAATCCACGGGGAGCCCCGGCCTTGGGCTGCTCGCGTATATAAAGTCTATCGCGGCCAGGTAGCCGAAGACGCCCACGTACCCGCTCTCTCCCTCTCTCTCTCTCTCTCTCTCTCTCTCTCTCTCTCTCTCTATCCACCTCCCGTCGCTCTTTCCACCCAATGCATATCGACACCTTTCTCTCGGTATCCCAAGTAGTTCTGTTGTCGAACCGAACCACGCGCCTTTACATGCATAGCTTCCATTCGGCGAGGAGCGTGCTGAATTTAACGGGCTGTGGGAATAGCGCGCGTTCCCATCTCCCCCGCAAATTTTATATATACCTATCCTGTACTGGTTTGTCTTTCATGTACATTGTGCATATAGTGCGTGCAGACACACACACACACACACACACTGGGGGGGGGGGTGTATGCGTGAATATACCACTCGACGTTGTAAGATATATTGCCTTCGATCCGCGTTCGATCGCGGAGACCTCTGCCGCTTGGCTCCGGAGAGAGAGAGGAAAAAAAATAATACACGTATAATGCATACGTGCCTCGAATTTGTACAAAGGCGATGCTTCAGAATGAGAAACTACGGCGCTCGCGCGCGCGCCGCTTGATTATATACGCGGGCCGGGCGGAGGGTGAAGAAGGGGCGGGGAGGGAGGGCGGGGGAGGGTGGAACGTAGTTTTCTGAAAATCACTGTAATCACCCGTCGCGCGGGCGGCCGAGGCAGAGGAGCACATCCACGTGGCACGTCAAATAATGGTTGTGCAGCAGGAGGGATCGCGCTGCTGCCCATTGCTCGACGTCAATTAAATTATGCATCGTTTTATTAAGTAAAAGGCCAATTATCCCGATAAATAGTCATTACATTGTAGCGCCGACACACGCTGCAGATGTCCGTACGAAGTCGTGGGGAAGGATATATTTATGCACATAGGTATACAGATATATAGTGTTTTGTGTATCGTATAAAAAAAAAAACTGTCTGCAGATTATACGATAATGACTTTTTTCTTCATGCTATATATATATATATATATATATATATATATATATATATATATATATATATATATTTAAAAGAAGGTTTAATATCGCGTAAGAAAATCGTAAAATCGCCCAACGAGCACGAATGTCTTTTGGGTTATTTTGGTCGTGCGCGGTTAAAAAGGAAAAATAAAAAAAAATCTAATTTCCCAATTTATACGCGTTGAAAAAGGCTCAATTTTAAATCTTTAACCAATTATCGAAAAATATTTTACGTCCGCGATAAATAAGGTGTAAGAGACACTTCAATTTCTACGCACAATTTACTTTAAAGTCTCTCCCTCCCCCGCGCCTTATTCCTCGTTTTTTTCTTTTATTCTTTTTTTTTTTTTATTTATTTATTCTTTATTTATCTTATGTGTTTCATTATTGCGCCATATATTTTTGCTTGGTTACTTTGCATAATTTATTTACTGAAATGCTTCGCGTGCAAATGGGACTTTTTAAATTAAGCGAGCGAGCGAGCGAGCGAGCGCGCGCGCGAGTGAGAGAGAGAAAGAGAGAGAGAGAGAAATTCAATTGCGTCCAGATGTTTTATAATTTACGAGACACTTTTTATCTCTCTGTCTCTCTTAAATTTCCATTTTAACGCTTGCGCACCTATACATACGGTTCTGAAATTAGAAAAGTAATTTCAAATTAAAATTTTTAGCAATAGATTATATAATTCAGTCTATGCATATTTTATATATATATATATATATACACACAATGGTCTAAACTTTAGATCTTCCATGTTTATTCTCGTCTATTCTGTAATTTCTTTCATAATTTCGAAGGAATTTATCTCATAGTCGTCAGTCTCTTAATTTTTCGATCCCAAGATATACTGCATAAAATTTTATTAGTTTATATTTATATTTATATATATATATATATATTCTGTGTGTGTGTGTGTGTTGTGTACGCGCGCGCGCGCGCACATCAACGGAACTGAAAAGAAACCTCAACATCCCGAGGGCGGAGGAAGAATTTCATTTATCATTTATATGTATAGGCGCGGCGCCAGCGCGCTTTTAATCCCCGCGTCCAGCCTCCGCGTCGCCTCCCCCAGCCGTGGCGTGTGCGCGGTTGAATTTCGAAATGCCCCCCCCCCCACTCGCACCCTCCCTCCTTCGAGCGCTTATTACATCCGCCAAAAAAAAAAAAAAAAAAAAAAGAAAGGCACGCGTGCGCCACTATATATACATATATCCGCTGAGAATGCCGCGCGTGTTTTTAATTGTCGGCGCTTAGATGATTCGCGCGTTGGCAGAGCGCGTGCGTGGGCGAATTCGATTCCTCGATTGTCCTAATCAGGCACGTTCGGATTTGCGTGTATTGTCGTTATCGTGGATTTTGGATGTACATATAATCTCTCTCTCTCTCTCCCTCTCTCTCTCTCCCTCTCTCTCTCTCTCTCTCTCCGCAGCTCTTATATCGGAAAAGAAGACAGGTACCACCTGAGCAGACGATGATCGGTAAGATTTGCTTTAAAGAGATATATTCGTTAAGAAACCTATAAGCGAAGGAATTTGTAATTCTTTCTGAAATTTGTTGTTCTCTTTAGTGAATTACGTAGAGAAAAATTTTATGCCCTGAGAGTCTCGAGGAATTTAATTAGCGATACGATAAAATTGTCACAGTCACGCATATATTGAACAGTACTGTTGGTCCTGCAATATTGTCTAGCTTTCATATATGACAATGAACATTTTTAAAGAGTGTTATTACTTTTGTCGATGACATATAAATTAGGATCATTAGGTGATTCATCCACGTAATATTCATGTTTTATTCATTTATTTATTTATGTGTTTATTTATTAAACCATCCATTCATAAACGGACTTACAAACTTAGTACTCCGTGTAATGTCACAATATTAACAAAAATAATTCAAATATAAGAATACACATACACTCACGGGCGCGCGCACACACACACAATTTGAAGTATTATTAGATATACCTTCAAAGATTTAAAAGATCGAAATGCCATCTAGCTTACAATTCTCTATCGGAACATTAAATTAATTAATTTTTGTTGAACAATTCTTTTTATGCTGTTCCTAGGTTCAATATATATATACAGTTTCAACCATTCGCATTAAACGCTCAATTACACGTGGAAAGAATGTCAGCTTTGAATTGAATAAAAGAAAGAAACGTGCGAATTAGTTCTTTTCTCTCTCTCCCTTTTTACCTCATTCCACTACAGTCATAAGCTATATATATATATATATGTATATACTCGTATTTAGATGGGGAAATCTCTCGCGGCTTTTACGCGTAAAATTGTGAGCTCGCAGCGCGAAAGCATAATTTGCACTCATAAATCTTCCTACGCGCTCGCGCGCGCGCAAGTCATGCGTGGAAACGAAATGAATTTAACATGTTTTTACGCATACCGCGTGTGTATATATGTGCAGGATATATGTTACTTTCGTCTAATGTTCTTTCGTGCATTGCATATTATAGTAAAAATACACTTTCAAATTCTTAGTTCCGAATGAAATTTATATATATATATATATATATATATATATACACGTTTAAGAATAATTAATACCAATGTATTTAGTTTTTTGTCTCATCGTTGCCTGGAAAGTAAATATTTGAATTTTTAGGTTACGTATTGTATTTGATTAAATGTTTAATTAATTAATCATTTTAAACATTTTTCTCTTCAAGCGGTACAATTTTTTTCATTTCTTTTTCTTTCTACCGGTCAGGATGCGACGTGCAGCCAGCCGATCAAAATCCGTATAACGATTGCTTTCGTGCGTTAAAAAACAAAGGCCGCAAGTAAAGATTGCTACTCAGCGATTGGTTATGAGGGGTCGCGTTCTGAAAAATAAATCGCGCGGATTGTAATACGTCCGCGTACAATGCAAACGCGTATATGTATTCTCTGTACGTGCGCGTGCCTCGGACAATTTGAAATTAACGTATTTCCGTGAAATTTCATTTAAATACGTATAAAAGTTTTATGACGGTTAACGCGCATTATCGAAACATATAATTTCACACTGCATACCGCAGGAGCGTGTTCGAATTACGCTCGATAGATACTTGCGTCACTGTACGGTCCCCAACCATAATAATAATAATAATAATAATAATTATTTTTTTAAAACAAAATTTCGTGATAATTTTTAGCGCGCATGCGATTTATTACGATCGTTGTATCGGTATCATAGGGGAGTATGTCAGCATTTTAGCATTTTATAAAGCAGCGGTATCGTGAATGCATCTTTTTTTTTCATTGATACAGTAATATCTCGGAAATACTTTTTATTGCTCGTTCTCATCGCCAGGCGAATGTAATAATTGAATGATTGTTATTTTTTTGCATTATTGTTATTATTATTTGCCAATTTATGCAGCTCGCGCAAAAATCTAAACACATATAGTCTCCGAAAGTTCTCACGAATTACCATTAACGCGCATATGTGTATATATATATATATATATATATATATATATATATATATATTTGTATGTAGGTATGTATGTATGTATATATGCATGTATGTATGTATGTATGTATGTATGTATGTATGTATGTATGTATGTATGTATATTTATAAGACTATGAAAATTCCGATCCCACCCATTGTGCGCGAGAGATGACTTTTAATTTATTGGCGTAGGGAGGCATCGCCGGAGGGGGTCAATGCACACACGCACTGAGGCACACGCACGGGCGCGCGCATGTGCCTATGCGTACATTTCGAGCGAAATTTACCGTCGCGACACGGGACCGGGAGGGGAGGGGGTATCGACTTTATTGCAAGAGAAAAGGCGCAACGCTACTGAGTAACGCTATCAATTAAAGCTTGATCGATGGATTAAAAATCCAATTCTCTCCCTCTTCCTCGCTCTCTCTCTCTCTCTCTCTCTCTCTCTCTCTCTCTCTCTCTCTCTCTCTCTCTCTCTCTCTCTCCATTTTTCTCTCTCCCCTTCCTCTCGGCCAAGAGAAACAGAGAGAACGGCATATACATATAAGATTCGCGCGTCGCACGCGAGCGCGAGGGAAGCCGTAGCCGCTGATGGCTCTGTTGTTGCTGCTCCAGCTATGCGTGCGTGCATTCATCTCCCCGCGCGAATTCCGAGAAAACGCCGCTGTTGCTGACTTTTCGCGGAGTATCCTCCGCCACCTCCTCCTCATCCTCCCCACCCCTTCCCCCCGCGAAACACTTATAAACGCGATGTGTCTAACTGTGAATCTCTCTCTTCCTCTCTCGGGAAAAAGAGAGAGAGAGAGAGAAAGAGAGAGAAGAGGTATACGAGAGGTAGGCGCACATGCAGGCCTCTCTCTCTCTCTCTCTCTCTCTCTCTCTCTCACCCTCTCCCGCGTCTCTTTGTTTCTTTCGACTCGAAACGGTAGTTTTCCCGGAATTTTTCCCGTCGGGTAATTAAGCCTCTCTCGCGCGCGCGTTCTCTTCCTACTTCGCCGGTTGGCTCCTACATATATATATATATATATATATATATATATATATATATATATATATATATATAATATGTACCTGGAGAGCGAGCGCGCGAAAATTTTTTTTTACGGCCGCCGCGGCGCCGCAGGAATGCTACAAGCCCTTTGTGTCTTCGGGTTTTTTTCCCTTTTTTTAGAGAGATAGAGAGAGAGAGAGAGAGAGAGAGAGAGAGAGAGAGAGAAAGGTGCGCCGACGCTCAGATTGGATTTTCGCGTTTTAACCGCGCACTATTATATATACGCGGAAAGTATTTTATAAGTATCTTTTGTATAATCCAATGGAGCGGCGCGGAG
This sequence comes from Sycobia sp. Sy_11, assembly GCA_018907035.1. Classification (NCBI taxonomy): domain Eukaryota; kingdom Metazoa; phylum Arthropoda; class Insecta; order Hymenoptera; family Epichrysomallidae; genus Sycobia; species Sycobia sp. Sy_11. The sequence goes on from JACCIC010000104.1 coordinate 423,130, forward strand.
ATGACGATTTGGCGCACGCTATATATTGATAGCCGGTCTTTCGGATTCTTCGATATCTATCGGATGATAGCTGGCCTTTTTTTGTCATCGCGACTGTCGCTGTTCTTGTTGTCGTTGTTAGAATCGCGAGCAGTTGCGCCTGGTGTAAGCAGGCGCGGTGTACTGCCAAAATGATTATGGTGATTTTGTCCCCCCCCCCGCAATAGAAACATATATATATATATATATATATATATATATATATATTTGAAATGGCAGTTGTTGAATATAGAAAATCGATAAATTAGATAAGAACGAGCAATAAATTACGATCAGAAGCAATGCGGATATAAATGGTTTCCAAAGCGGCCAGCTGATAAAAATTGTTCGGATAGAAGTCGTAGATTTTACCTTATATTTATAGAATTTGTGTGCTCTGATCATTTTTGCTCTAGAACTCGATGGAAATGGAGAACCAAAATCGTGATCTGTCCGTCGCTCGCTCGTGATTTATCATAGTTCGGTATAAGTCGCGCGATCTGGATCGCCAAAGTTTCGGCATTTAATTTTAGCGAGTATTTCAGCCCGCAATATGCGCTTATATCTCTTTTGCAGAAGTAGAAGAGACAGTAGAACAGAACAGTAGAAGTTCTATGCTAGAGCAAACGTGTTCTAGATCATAAGTTCTATATACATGTCCTTGGTAAATTATGAAACTTTCGTTTAGAACGTATATATTTTTAAATACCCCCAAAATTGTTGTATAGGAGTCATAATCGCAGCGAGCGTCGTAATGGAAATTTTGTCAGTCCGATGATTTTCGCTAATATGCGCTTCGTATGATCGGTGGCTCAAAATACGTTTTTTTTTATGGGAATTAAAAAAAAAAATTTCCAACGCTCGCAAGCGAGATTTATCTCCCAAATCATTCGAGATTAATGCAAATGTTACAATTTTATTTTTCCAACATTATCCTTGTTTTTCGTTTACTGAAAAATATACGGTCGTGTTGAAAAGTAAAAAAAAAATTTTTTCAACACTCATAGTTTTTCGATACACCGTAATATTTATCGGAATCCAATATTTTCAAAATTAATTAATGATAACAACTTCGACATTTCCACTTCGAAACAAATGATACAGAGCATTAATTTGAGAAATAGAATCGAAAATTAATTCGAAATATAATAATAAATGTGCTCGGATTAATTTTTTTTTTTTTTTTGTATTAAAAATGTACAAGGATTTAAGAGGGCAATGAAATCTCGTAACTCTCGGGAGCGGGATCACCCGAAAGAATAAAATCGGACGTTCGCGCACTCGCGAATTAACCAGCAGATATCTCGTAATACCCGTAGGATTGCGCTAATCCTAATCGTTTCATCCTCTTCTTCTTCTTTCTCCCCCTTCCCCCCCCTTTCGTTTGACGTTTCGAAGCGAACGATAATGAGACGTTAAAAGCGTATCTAAAAATAAGAAAAAAAAAAAAAAAAGAAAGGCGCGCGTAAAGAATAATCGCGGGTTCGAGACGTTAATGCTCGGGAGCGCGGATCGTTGCGTCCGCGCGTATCCGATAAGATGAGGAATGGTTGAAAATTATTTCCAAGATGGCGAGGAAATGTTCGAATAATGCGATTTAAACAGTTCTTTTTTTTTTTGTCGCCCGTAAAGTGCAAAGGGAGATTAGCGTACAAATTCTATCGCACAAATATCTTAAAATATTATTTTGCTGTAAAGTTGAAATTCTTCGGAATTTTTCCATTCTCATTGATGGAAAACGTCTTCGTGTATAAATTTGCTTTGAGCGCGCTTTGAAACGCGTGTAAATTTGATACTGAAAAATTACAGCGGACGTAAAAAAAATTGTTTTTCCTTTTTTCACCGTATAATTTTTCGAGCTTACGACTTCTTCGACTTTTGATCTCGAGCAAGAGAGAGAGAGAGAGAGAGAGAGAAGGCGGCGACAGTGCAGATATGTCGACTGGTTTTGAATTTGGGCAAAAAAAAAGAACTGACGCATGAATCGCGGACAAAATAATATATATATCGTTCGAACGTGAAGCGATTTTGCATAAAGAAACAGTTAAATTTTCTCTCGCCAAGAAGCACCGCTCGCCAACTGAAACATCCGTGTGGATAATGGAAAAGGCAGAGAAAGAAAAATTACGGCCAAAAACCGCTGTATCAGTTGAATCATCCTCGAGTCAAAGATAGAAAGTAAGCCTCCTTTATAACATTCAGCGCAATTGAATTTCTACCGAGTCATCGGCACTGCACGCAAAATATCAGGCGCTTGCCATCTCCTCCACCTCCTCCTCCTCCTCCTCATCCTCCTCCCGCCCCGTCCTCTACCCGGCGCGGCGGCGTGAAAAAATCTCGGCCTCTGCCGCGGGCGCGCCACGGCACGAAATGGTCCCCTGCGCGTGCGCATACACGCGCACACCCGCATACGCTCAAAACTGCTCACAACTCATCGTTTTCTCGCGAAAAAGGTAAAATAAGTGTGTGTGCGCACGCGCGCGCGCGCGCGCGTGTGTGTGTGTGTACGCGCGAGCACTCGTGTGTTAAAACGGCGCGGGCGCAGAGTGAAACAATGCTAACGTCGGAATGCGCCAGGTTTTCACTCGCATTCCGACGCTCATTCGCCGTTTTTTTCTCGTTCCCGGGCGATATATATATATATATATATATATATATATATATATATATATATCTAGTTATCGTCTCCCCTTTCGTGAATTTTGCATTGTGCACAATGGCGCAGTTTTCGAGACTTGGGTTATAATGCTCGGCGCTTAGGCTTTTTGTACATGCGTCTAACTTCGCAATTATTTGAGCGCAGAGTCGACAATTTTAATTATGCTTTAGTCCAGTCGAGGCTATATATATATATATAAGAAACAGTTGTCCCGCGGCTTATACACGTTTTAGAGGGTATTATATATCTGCTAAACAGATAATGCAACGTGTGAAACTTGATATGCGAGGTTTTAATAAACTTGGAAGGGTGAGGGGGGAGATAGCAGAGAGGAGCCGTCTTTGTTTGTTCCAGAACTTTCATTACGGAACATCTTTGTAGACATTTAGTAATTACAACGCGAACAATTTTAATGATGTAACTGTTGTCAGAATAAAACATAATGAATATCATTATGGTTTCCTGCTGGCATTAAGTAAGAATTATTTGTTATAAAATTTTAATTGAATTTTTTTTTTCTTTTAATTTCGAACAGTCGATGCCACGCATGCATATTTACAATTGTGTACGAATATACTGAGTATATCATATACTGAGATATACGTCTTTCTTAACTAGATTGTAATATGTATTTTTAAAATCCAAAAAAAATTTTTAAATATTGACAGAAAACGGTTGGAATCTTTACTTATTTTGTATGTTTATGAAAACATTCCTGTCTGACACGAAGATAAGACTGGAATTTTTTTTTTTTTTTTTGTTAATTTCCATCAACAACATGCTCGTATTGTCAGCAATGCGTATTAAAGCCAATTTCACCAGATCTAATTGGTCGAAATATCAAATCGAATTTATTGGGAGTTCTACTTATAATTCATAAAAAGTTTATCAATTATAAATTGCTTAAACTTGAATACGTACTGTATGAAAAGAGTGATAGACTGAAAAATTCAGAAATAGCGTATCATTTCAAGTAAAGATCAGGTGCAAAAGGGGTAATAACGTTGTTAGAAAATCAATTGTCATCGCGAACTTATCGGGCGAAAGAACGATCGAATAAAAATAGAGATGCAGATTGATTCGGTCTATTTTTTAAATTTTTTTTTGGAAAACTTTCGAATACGTAACCGAATATTTAGTAATTTTATGCTAGTCTAGGAAGACTCTACAAAATTTTGAGGTACACCTTTATTATTAATCATCGATCTTCTGCGATATGTTATTACACTATCTTTCATTGAAAATATTTTATTACCAGAATGGAAATTATTGACCAGAACGTTGTATCTATTTTGACAATCCGAACAACCGGTCCTATTATGAATCTTATAATAATTATGATTCAGTTTTCTTCAACTTCAATACTGATGGAGTTGTTATAATTGCTTAGAGTCCCAAAAATGGTCTACTTCGTAACTCCAATATACTATTAATGAAGATGAGAAAATTTAGTTCGAAGTCATTAAAATATTCTCATGCGCATCCAGATAATATATTCTGCAGTTCACATCTGCCCCAAAAGAAATTCTTTTTTTCGAGACATTTCAGACTTATAATTATCATCTGTATTCGGCAAAAACGTGTATTTATGATGTCGGAGCTAATACCACGTTATAATACGTTTAAAAAATCCTGTGATATGTGACTGTCGCAAGGTTTTCGAGAAAAAAAAAGATATCGTGGAGTTGTCTAATCGCTTGATAAGTCCCTGTCGGATTTTGTCTGTAGAGCCGAAAAGTTTTTTTGATCAAAATATTTTGCGCAATGAATAATACTTAAGCTCGCTTCGAAGAAACAACTGTTTCCTTCATCCCCATTAAACACAGTCGATGACTTATCATTCGATAGGTAAGAGTATTATTAATTCTAATTCGTTTATTATTAAAGTCGACGGGAAGACAGACTAATTGCGGGTATATATAAAATATACCAGTGCAAGAAAGTCGACTGTATAATATAGTTGAAGAGAGCATTTGGAGGGCAGAAAAAATTAAACCTGCATAATGTACAGTGTCGAGCCTCTGCAACCGAGCTGCAAATGACGTCAGACTGCCGAAAGACGAAAATCGGAGACCGTCGGCTCGGCTTTCGTTCCCGGTATCCCTTTTATCCCCGTGACGGTCGGAAAGAAAAAACCGACCGTCTAAAGCTCTGGGAGTCCGAGAGGCGAGAGGGGGACACAAGTGGGAAACGTCGGATCTCTTCTTAATGCGGTCCATTAGCCAACGGACTTCATATACATGTAATAAAGAAACTAATGCTTCGCGTCTCGTCTCTCGCTCGTACTAGGGCCAAATACAATTCCTCGATCGATGGCCTCAACGGTGGCCGCGATCCGTCGTTCCGTTGCCCATACTCTTGCCGATAATTTGGCTGGATGATCGCCCGGAGGCGCGCGAAAATTCCTAGGAAACCCAGGATGCGGTACGGGTGCAACAGTTGAAAGTACCACACTCGGTAGAATATTAGACTGATCTCCTTGATAAATGCCTTCGACAAAGGCCTTTTTCCACCTCCCCCACCCCCCCAGGGATTCGCCTTAGTCGCGCGATATATCACAGAGGAACGTCAATTACGTGCATTATTTTATCACCGTATCGTCGTGACATAACGACATTTCTAACCATCGATTTAGCATTACGCTCGTTCGCCTGTCCTTGCTTCCCTGCTCCATATAGATTTCCATTGAAATTAAACCCACTGCGCCTCTTTCTCTCCCTTTCTCTTTTTTCCAGCTTGCCTTTTTATTCGGCAAGTATCACATACGTATAAATTTTTGCCGATGCTCGGATGCACGCACATTCGGCGCCTCGCGTTCTAAATCCTTGCAATGTCCGAGCAACGACGAGCATCGAGGTCGTTTTCGTAAGGTTGTTTAAGTTGGCAGTATTGAAAACGATATACGTTAAGTGTAGGAGTAATCATGACTCTCGAGCCAGCGCGGAATAAAATGCGAATGGTCATTATTTTTTACTTTGGCGATTAACTAGCATTCTTTATGCCCACGCTTAGGAATTTGCATTTTTGAAATTTCATTTACTTTGGCGAACGTTTTATCGACCGAGGCGATCGTCTTTTTATACGACCGCGAAATCGGCTTTTCTTTTTGAATTAATAACTGCACATAAAATTGGCCGTATTTTTGAATTGCTAAAGGATTGAACTTCTTAACAGTCAAGATATTTAGAAAAAAAAAATTTCTATAAACTCCTTTAATGCATCCAATTCTATATTTTGCATTGTTCTGATTTTATGATTACTTTCTTTCCACTACTTTTACATAATCGATTATTGTTTTAAAAAACTATTTTTCATAATTTTATTAAACTTTCCATCTTTTTGCTTATGATATGCAGAATTATTACATTTGCATATTAAGCATATATAATTTTATTTAAATTTTGTAAATAATAGATCACAAACATCGTTCTATCCATATACGATAAGTTATTATATATTATAGAAAATTATATATATGTACGGACGATTAATCTGTTATTTTTTTGTTGCAGGTAAGAATATATCAATATGGTCGTACGTCTTAAATCATCATAGAAATCGGATCCCGCAAGTATTGAACACAGATTTTTTAATATACAATTCTTTTATTGCGATGTTTCTGTCTGTAGAATTTTCAATTTAATTCATTGCAATTAATTCATTTACCGATGTATTGCGTATTACTCGAAAACATGCGCAAATTATCACTGAAAAAAAAATTTTTCTTCTGAAATCAACTAAATATTTGCTTGTTTTTTTACCAAGTAACAGATTTTCTTAAATTAAGAAAATATTCGCTAAATTTAAGACGGACGTCGTCTGATTTAAGTTTACTGCTCTTGCTTGAAGTAAATATTTCCTGCATTTAAAAAGATATTTTGTGAATTTAAGAAAATAATTTACTTGATAACTGACATGTTTTTCAGTATAGCAACACGTGCATCAGAAGTGTATGTAAAAGGTTTAGTGGTAACGTCTTTATGAATAACAAAATGTACGATGTCTTCGAATTCTACAATACCTTTTTGATTCTCTAAGACTATACATAATTTAATTAAATTCCAAGAGTCGGGTGTCAAGAGCTATATATATATGTATATATATAAATGCTGACAGCGTAGTTGAATTACGGCACGATTTTAGAGTAGCGCACTAGTCGCGGAAATTATCGAGAGAGGCTACTTATGGGGCTGAACGAAAATTCTTGCGATTCTCCCGTGGAGGTAAAATTGATAAGGAGATTAAACGATCATTATTATTAACGGGTAAAAAATGTGCGCGAATAGTACAGAAAAATGAAGCACTACCTCATTATTTCCAACATTTTGAAGTTACTTTCTTTAATTTGTTATTCAGCTGCGTAGGTCCGTTTAAGTTCTTAATTTTAAGTGCTATTTCATATTTCTTAGTGATCTGATATATTAAAAAATCTCTTTTTTTTTCCTTCCCTTCAATATCACTGTAACAAGCATTATTTACTGAATTCTTATAACGGAGTCTATAAAAATTTCATTTGTATAAGAAATAAAAAAACAAAGTCTAACGTGGAAAAACATATTTTTGAATATGTTAATTATGAACCCGACAAGAAAATTGGATGGATGAAAAACTTTTAATAGTGTACAGTGAAAATTAAGAAATAGAATTAATTAACGCGTCGTGTTTAGTCTGGAATTAAAGAAACGGATATACCCAATGAATCAAAATAATGACGCAGTGCTTCATTTTTACGTATAATTACAATGGACCAGCGCGCGCTCCCCTCGCGACCAGAAAAACCGTCACACGATATCCGCCCAGACACATCCCGATGCCGTATCGGATTATCGGCCGCGCAACACCGCGCGAGCTCGCGTTGGAAATTTCGACAACTGTCCGGGCCCACGATCGATCGCTCGCTCGCGATCTACGTGCAATTCTCAGCCGCTCGCCGCGACGGGAACGCAAGCAGTGTATGAGCGATCTTCGCCCCCCCCCCGTATTATACGGAGGTTGAGGATAAATGCGCGCGCGCGCGCGTGTGTGTCGTATATGTACATACGCGTGAGACTCCACCGCCGAACACTTCTGCACTCCCTCTCGTTCCGTGACGCGTCGCGGATGCAGCGGGTGGCGCGCGTCACTCCCGCGGAATGCGGGCTCTCGCGCGGGCGCTCCGTAACCGAGGGACGCGCACGTGCGGCGCGCGTAATAATAATGCGCCATCGGCGAGTCCTCGTCGAAAGGTCGCGGGAGCGAGCGGCTGTCTTGTTTTTTCTTCTCCCTGTATGTGTGTGTGTGTGTGCGCGCGTGCGCGCGTGTTTTTTTGTTCTTTTTCTTTTTTAACCTCGCCACCGACCGATACGGCGGCTTGCTCTCTCACCGCCGCAGTCGTCCGTGTTCTGCCATGCGTTTGCATTTGATGAGCGAGTCGTCTTATGGCGCAATGGGGGGGGGGGATGAAGTGGATGTATTGTATGTCTTTTTCACGAAAGGCGTTCAGGAGGTCTCTCGTTCTGAAATCCGCGGAATTTGACAAGATCCTCGTGAAAATTATAAAAAAAACTACCAGCCACAATTTGAGTCTCTTTTAATGGGGGACGGGGGAGGTGAAAAAGAGCTTTTTCATTATCAGAGTTTTAACGACGAAACTCGCTGGACATGAAACGTAAACGAGATTTGAAAGTGGCAAAATTCGAACAGTAACGAAGTGCGTTTCGATTAGTTCCTAAGGATTCTGTATAGTGATAGCACGAAACTTAAGTGCTAACATGAATTTTAATATTTAACGACAACAATGGTCTTATTATCAATTTCTATTCATAGCTGCGTTCTCAGACATTTTAAATAACCTTTAAATATACTAGTCACAAGCACAATATTCTAAAGAGATAATCATGCTGTTGGACTTTGCGCGAAGAAGAAACTCGTGGCTACAGATTATTTTTGGTGCAGTCTTTTTTTGCTGCTGATATTGTCAAATCAAGATCTTTGTATCTTTATGCTTCGAATAAATTTTACGCGTATGATAAATTATAAGAGAACTACTCGTTTGTACATTTGAATTTTAAAAATTAAAAAATACTTTCGTCGACTATTTTTTTTTTTTTAAGCAACTAACAAATATTTTAATCGATCTTACAGAGCTGGTTTAATGACAGTCATGGCTTATAATCACTCTCCTAGAATCTGAAATTTGAAATTATTCTGTTTATAACTACCGTGGAAGAAAACTATTGGAAATATTAAGAAAATTAATTTAGGTGGGATGTAATAAATAGATTTCTCTGTAACATGATCAAAATAAGAGGGTGAGGTTATGTATGGTTTCATTATTAAAATTTTAAGTCTTTCCATGACGAGGAACCGATGCGCGTCAAAACATTCTATTATAAATTACTTGGATATAAGTAGAGGGATTCATTGAAAACTACACCTTGATCGACAGGTCGAGCAGCCTGTGAAAAATTGAACGTATAAGTAGATAGGGGTGTCAAAATCAAATCAAAAAACAAATCTATCCGACATTCCACGAATCCCCCCCCCATGCGCTTTCTGATCATTAGGGTATTTGTATATTTATACACATATAGTCCTCGACGTTATACAAATCCAAATATCGACCTAACTACGCCTATATACACTCGACCCCAACGCGTTCCCCAGAGCCAGAGAGGAGGTCACGCGCGCAAAGCACGCGGAGCGCATCGCGCGCGCGTTGTGGGGTTGAGGGGGAGGGGATGGCGGTCTTCCACTTTCCCACCGTCGCGGTCGTCGCCTTCTTTATCGCGAACGCGATTGGAAGCAACCGCGGCGCGCCAGCGCAGAGCGCTCGGTATTTTTTTTTGCTTTTTTTTTTTTAAGCTTTTTCTCGAATTCCCCGTCCTTATCTCGTTCCGGCGCACGCCGTTTCTTTCTCACGTCGGCGGATATGAGTCCTGAATCATATATATATATATATATATATATATATATATATATATATATATATATTATATAAGATATATAGTTGTTGCGCGTAAAAAAGAAAAAATGCGCACATCTCGCGTTCTATATTTTGAGCGGAGTGGGCTCTCTCTCTCTCTCCCTCTCTCCCTCTCTCTATCTCACTCTCTCTCAAAAAGATCTTCCGGACTGTACTCAGATTGTACGGTCGATAAAGGAGCAATGATAGCAATAACGTACATAGTAATTCGCCTCGAATCAATGATGGAAGGGATGAGAGTCCAATCGCACTCCTCGTCGATTTAGTTCTTCGTAGATTTACGCTCGTAAAATCTCTACGGTACCCCCCCCCCCTCTCTCTCGACTCATATAATTTTTATGAGTCCGTGGATGTATATGTATTTAAGGGATGAATAAAGCGTATGATGATTCTACATAACGCGTGCGTGGATTTTTTTATCCATATGTTTCAACTTATAGGCATATTGCAAAAAGAAATTTTCTGATACAGATTTTTTTTCTTCTTGTTTAATCACTTTGTATTATTAGTATAATGAATCGCAGAATTCCTATATTTATACTCTACGCCGTTGTTTTAGAATTGCTCTGTAATACGAGTTTCTACGTCTAATTTACTCTTAATTTTGCTTCAGTATTGTCTTATTGCAATAATCGTCGACATAACATATGGTATTGTTCCTTGGAACAAAAAGCAATTGTAGCATTTTTTCCCCTGCACTGCGTTGCTTTACTTCGTCGCGCTACGTTCACATATACATACGCTTGTTTCGTCAAGATTTACGAGCTTTGCACAAGAGACACGTAAAAAATTTATCGCAATATAGGAATGTATATATCTTCTTCGTCAATTTTTCCTCGCGCGATGCTCCCCCCTTGATTGCGAAGCGCGCGTGAGTGAAAAAAGAATGACAGGAAAAAAAAAACAAACAATAAATCCAGCGCTCGAGTTTTAATTGTTTCACGATCGGGCTTTCGTTTGGATTCGAGGACGCTTGGAAGTTGAGGGGCACGGCTGGGATTGTCGAATTCGTGGCGAACCGCGGGGGTAGTAGGGTTCCGAGGTACCGTCCGTATCGAATGAGGATGGAAGGTGGGGGAAAAATTGTTTTGAAAAGAAGAGAGAGAGAGAGAGAGAGAGAGAGAGTGAGACAGAAACGAGAAAATATTGAGCAGGCGATTGGACGGCCAGGGTAAAGTGCTTTGGTGAGGACAGGTGAGTTACTTAATAGCATGTCACAGTCACTTTTTTTCTTTTATAGAACTACGTAAAGGTAGTGGGGGATGAATTTTAAATTGAGAACAAATCGGTTTAAATGCAAAGCCCTCTCCAATCTCAAATGTTTATTGCAATCTATAAATTTGAGAACGATCGTGGTTTGTTTTGATGGTTCATAATGATTCTGCATAAAATTTTTACAAGAAATTTTGTTATTTACTCCAATTTCCAAGTATTTAAAAATATTTGTTAATCTGCTGTTGTAAATTCTTCAGTTTCGCTGAATCGGCAACTGGATTTCAGTAATGGGTTGGCCAACTACAGAGATTCGAACTATAAATATATATCCTTCTAACCGAGCCCAATTCCAAAAGTTGTCCACATCCTCTTCGGCTATTTTATCGACGCGCGACTAACCCCGACCGAGTGCATTCCTGGAAAAATTCGTGCCACCCTCATTCTGTGGGACAGTTTTGCGCGACGAAATTAAGTTGGTAAAGCTGCCGCGCGACTCCCTCTCGCCGCCCTACCGTCGTAAATCCTCTGAGACTACCGAGAACGGCGCGAACGCGCGTTAAGCTTTGGGAGGGCAATTTCTCGTCGCCATCCGCTGCCTTTTAATCTATCCTGTACTCTATATATCCAAGTAGCTGTTTGGTCTCTCCGCGACCATACGTCACGTCACCATCTACCGTACCGAAATATCCGATTGAAATTGAAGGGGATGCAGAGGCTGGAAGAAAAAGAAAATATATTTTGTTGAAATATTACCTTAGAAGTTAATGGATAATATTGAAGAATGTTTATTCGAGAGTGACGCTCGAATGAGAACGAAGCGTATAAATTATCGTGAGTTTATTTAAAAAAATCTCAAGTCACACAGAATGTATGTATTATTATTTATCATCAGATAAATCATCAGATAAAACATATCGTTATATGTGGAATACTTTGAACATAGAATTACAATTCCAGTTTTTTAGCTATACCTATTACAGCACACTTCTGTTTTTTACCCATTGAGCAACACATGTAACTCATTATTTAACTGTAGAGAAGCCAGACTACGATTCAAAAATTTCTTAAAACTTTTCGCAATTTTTTCGATATTCTACGAAATATTTTTTTTCTTACAAGTTCTATCATTGATGAATAATCTTCGAAGTTAATCTTCCATCTAGAAACTTTATCAACTAATTATTTTTGGAGTATCGATCTTCAATCTTTAAAAGATTATCATCTCTAACATAGTAAAACGTACCATCCACAGAAATAGTAGCCAAGGAGACTATATATAGGAGAAAAGTATCTAGCCATCTGTATGATTAAATTTTCTGTCGTACGAGCCAGATCGCACAGACTGTATTGACAAACTCAATCAGAAATTCCAAATTAATTGAGTATCAAAACTTGTGTTTAAATTCCTTTGACGATCTTAGTTTTTGATCCATATTACTATCTGGTGTTCCGTAAAATATAATAAATACCAATATGCAATTAATTGGTTAACTCTTAATATGGTCAACTTTTTTCTGACCCTTCAAATTCTAGATGAATCTCTAGTAAGTACGTCACTTATCCCAAACAATCGAAACAGTAACTTTCGCCAATTGCAATACCTAAATTTAGCGGCAACTTCCCTGACTCACTATCTTTTGAAAATTCTTTTATTGGATTAATAGAGTCCCGCAACGAGTTGTTTTTGCCCGTTGAACATTCTGCATTACTTCAAAATCTGATCTTTATGTCGCCACAGACAATCTCATCAAAAATATCTTTATCACAGAAGATAGCTACAATCAGGTTTAAGAATGTGATCATTGTTATTTAATACATCAATGTCTGCGTTCACTTTTGCGTATCAAGTAATTTTCTTCTGAATATAAATCATACAGCTGTGTTGAACAACTTTGGTAGAAACTGTGCTCAGGAGGCTATCAAATCGCTTCCAGTCCTGAAACGTTTTGTTAACCAAATGAGCGTAATAATAATTGTGTGAATTACTGTGCGTACGTTCAATCCCAAAAGAAGAAAAGTTCAAAAGAATTCATTAGATAAGCAGACCTAAATATGGTCTTCTTATTCGAATGTTAGTATATACTTATATGAGTAAAATAGTAGTGAGGTATTAAACCTAAGATTTTTAATGTAAAATATATAAGTCGTAACAATACCATGGTATAACAAGATCTTCTTATATCTTTGTAAAAAAAAAAAAACACAATGCTTCAATTTCAAACACTTTTACTTTCTACACTAAACTCGTTGTTTCCACCTAAATTATAGAGCACAATACTTCATATAATATTGTAAGAATTCTTCTTCTTATTGATTTGACAAGATTTAACTATAGGAACTGTACAGAAAACAAAACTTATAAGAAAACTTTCTTATATATCTAGTCATGAATCCTATAGTTGATTCTTTGACAAAAATTCTCACTCTAGAGCCCCGCACGAATGCAGATCACGATTCTTGATTTGTATTATTATTATTTTTCTTCTTCTATTAAGTAACATCTCGGCCGATCTCGTATATATGCATAAGTTTCATAAAGCTTAAAAAAGATGCCGCACGTCAAATGCAAATAAGACATCGAGGCGCACACGAATGGAATTTGTGCTCGTCACGTTCGCTGTGTCACAACAGTAAACAAACATTCATCTTCGCCCACCCCCCCTCTCTACCTCAGGATAATAATCTCCATTCGTGCGCGAGAATGGTTGTGCGCTTAAAAATGAAATCATAAGAGAGTAATGAAAATACAGATCGGGAAGGAGGCGATTGAGAAGAAAATAGGGGAGATGTAGAAAGTGAACACGGAGATAAATATGCTCGACTGTTCGATATGTAGACGGAGGAGGAAAAGTACCATTGCGGAACTATGCATTCCGGTATCTAGCGTTGCGTAACAGTCACGAGCGCGCGCGCGCCGCGCGCACGGACCACCGCAATTTCGACGTATAATATTTTGATGACAACGTCTCCCTTTCTTCGCGCGTTTTGCGCCCCTTTCGACGCTAACGGAGCAAATGGCACATTAGTTGCGCAATATTCTATGATATTTTATCCCCCGAAGCGAAAAGAATGAAAAACGTATTTATAATCAATCAAACTTTATTCTTTGATTGCGATTCTATTATTCTTGATTATTCTTGCTCATTTTTTGATTGATGTTAATCAATAGGCCTGCGAACTGTAGTTATATAGTAAAAGAGAATCCGTTACCAAAAAAGTATTGAAAATTATTCGCGGAACAACTTAATGAACATTCAAGCACGTGATGCGCGAAAATGATATATAAAAGAGACAATATATATATAAATGACTCGTGCGCCTGCACTACAGTTCTACTGATCGGGGTGAGGCGAGAGAGCGGAGATTTTTCTCTCGATCGCTGATGAAATGACGTGATTCGTCGATCTTGTACTTCTTAAAAAAAAATTAGAAGACACAGATAAAGGGGAGCAAAAACAATCTTCGTGAACTCTTGCACAGTTCTTATTCTATTATATCGGATTGATCATTTTCGGAGAATTCAAGATATATATCTTCCTTTACCTCGATTAGTTAATTATCAAGCGTCCTCGCAGTACGTTCTTCCTATATATCTTTTTTATAAACGAAACTATAAATTCTCCACCACCCATTGACGTATTATTCGACTTGCCTAAATCTATATAGGATGACCCAAATATGATTGTTGACACTGGCGAATCGGCAATTCACAGAGGAAGTCCTATAGAACGGTACTCTATGCATTTTGCAAAGTTACAAATAGTTTTGCGCTAGAGAGGGGTCTATTGACTGCTGCAAGTAAAGGTTGTTTATCTGAAGTGCGTTCGTAAAGATGCGAGTAGTACACAAACGGACGCTTTTAATGTTTTAGAAAATTCGATCATCAGAACTAATGATGTCTTATTATAATTATAAGCAGCTGTCGGATTGTGTCACGGTCATCCAGCCACTCCCATTGTTTTCCAGACCAAATACAAAATGTCCGGCTGTATTCGCAAGCCGTATGAACGTTCACTCATTGGCTGATGAACATTGGCACATAGCGCAAGCACAATTTGCAACGTTTCATAATACATACAACTTTTCTATTCGACTTTATTCGCTTATTATCGATCGGCTAGCGTGAACAATCACATATGTTATTTATTTTTTTATTTATGTAAAATATCTTAAATAGAAATTTCAAGCTTGTGGGTAAAATTTTCTGCCGACGCTTATATCGGCAAGTTCTCTGTCACAATGGACAAACCTAAAGATGCAATAGTCCTTTATCGGCTTTTAAATTGCGAAAGATATAATTTTCGAGAAATATATATCGCGGAAAACGCTAATTAACGCGCATAACTGAGGCACAATTTTCGTATTATTTTATTGCTTAACAAATAATTGAAACCGATTAAATCCGATACTGTCTCGTTAAACTGCGGAAACAGCGCACGCGCAGAGGTGTAAAATAGGCATAAAATTGTTGGGGCTCCCTGTTATTAACTTAATTTATATATATACATATCGTTTAAATTAGTCCTTGGAAATTAATAGAGACCTCGGCATTTAAATTATCCCCATTTTCTGTGTATAAATTTAAAATATTCACATTATTTTTTTATACGGTATTAATATTTGTTTGCGATGTGATTTAAATTGCTGCCCCTCTTGCTTATAAAAATGAAAATCTTATTACTTTACGGGGAATCCATTATAATGATTCACCTGTATTGAATGCACCAGTAGTTTAATCCTTTCTTGCTTGCCGTTCGTTCGAATACGTGCAATTGTTTCCTCTCTGCTTACCCCTACCCCCCCTCTCTCTCTTTCTCTGGCTCACATTTTCGCAAGGAAACTTTTGTAAAGAGCAAGAAAGAGAAGAAAGGACGCGAAGTGAATCCAACGATTCGATTGGCTGTGGGGCGGTAACTATAGGAATTATATACCTATTTCTATACATTGATATATCGCATATGTGTTACTTTCAATATTCTTCATCTTCTTAAAAATATGCGCGATAAAATTGAACCATTACCAAATGAATATGTACACAATCCTTAAATTCAGTTCACATTTCAAAACGTTAAATTAATAATTTATTGCACATATTTTTAACTTGTACTCTGCCTTTCTATAGACTAGAATAAGTATTTTGCAGGATTTTCTCCCTCTTTTTATATATATACATATGTATATATGCACACTTCATATCAGACCAGAGCTCACTTAAGTTATGCGCTTGCGTTATACATTGTTTGCAAATACACCGTGTTTCGCACGTTTTTTTTTTCTCAAATGCAGATTTAGGTCTTAATGCCTCGCGTTGAATTCCTATATTACATATTCGTGAGAGAGCGCGCGCAATATTAGAAGTGTGTTGCTTGCTCACGCATGATATATAGTGTATATATGATATATAGTGTATATATATATATATATATATATATATATATATATATATATATATGTAGTGAGTGAACCAAGTAGCAGAAGCAGCGTTTGTCGAAAGAATCTCGGTAGGGAAGAAGGGCGAAGCAGCGTAGAGCATTATGTTAAATTTTACAGGTACGTTCGAGGTGAATTTATAATTATTGCGAATAGAAGAGGATTGGTTAGTTTCGAGCCCTCAGAAATCCAGTGGGAGCGTAATAATCTCTAATCCTTAAAATAATGATTATGACATATTAGTTCAATCGCTCCTGTGACGTTCGCTCATTTAACATACATGCTGGGCAGCGTAATAAGTTATCCGGTATCTCTGAGAAAGGCAGACATAGTTAGACGGAGTCTATGGGAAACCGTAGAAATGGGAACCTACACAAAAATTCGACTGAAAACTCGACTGAATTGTATAATATACTCCCAAACGAAGATATCCGATGGTATATAATTTTCGGAAATTATACATCCATATCATCATGAATGATTTTATGATGTGAAGATTATCGGTAAAGAAAAAACACTTGAGAAAATAACGTATTTTTGTAATTTATAAGGATGCACAAAATTGTAGATAAAGTTTTAGAAGAAGAATTTCATAGATTGAGACATAAAAATCATAGAGATGTTATTTAGATATTGTCTACACGACTTCATAATTATTACACGAGTTCTTAAAGATGTTTTTAAGGTGTTTAAAAATGTTTCGTTATCGTACGTTTTACAATTTCCAAATCATCCTCCTTTCCTGATGGGTAAAATATTACGGTATATCGATGCAACGAATACCGACGCAAGTTCCATTTATCGTCTATATAGACGAGAACGGTCTTGGCTCCTTGCCTTCTTCAGCCGAAAACGTATAAGCCCGATCGAACTAAATCAAATACGTCGGTATCTTTGCAACAGTCTGAAAGAGACGACGACTATGAAGTCCCTTGTGTGTCGCGTAGAAAGTCTGTATCTAAGATTTTCTTCCGTGACCTGGACGTGGAAGGATACGCGTGTATCAAAACCAATAGTTGAAGTGTGATAATCGGTCTCCCCTAATTCGTCCAGAACTTCATCCAATGAAGGGCCTCGGTCCGTTAAGCGCCTGGGAATAAGGTTACGTCTAAACAGATTACATTGGCCGATCTCACTTTTTGTCCGCGAGAGTAGATTTCCGATTCAATCCACTCACTGACACGATTCATTGAAATTCCTCGACATTTCCTGATCCGAACTTCGGCTCGCGTCTTTTCGTCCTGATGGAAAAGTCCACGGAGAGTATCTGCTTCGTCGCCGCACGAGACGGGAGAGGATGCGTGCTGTTCTTTCGTGGCAGTATTCGAGCCAGGTGGTAAGTTCACAAGGCTCGCCCAGTTGAATGTTTAACTCGTCATCGACTAACGCCGATCGCAGATATTGGCTTTTCAGCTTGAATTTGTTCTTAGTCGTCTGCCGAAACTTCTGTTTTGCAATAGATTAGATAAATGTTACTGTATGTAAAAGGTTAAAAGATGTACAAATAATTTTAATGCTCACCCTTTGGGAGGCGATTGATTTGCTCTGAAGACCGGGGTTTTGAAAAATTAGTTTGTGTCTCATCTATACCGTATGGATTACTTTTTTTAACGTATTTTTATCTTCTATTAATTTTATTTAAATTTTATTACTTTGATTTTATTACTTTGATTTTGAGGTTAAAAACAGTGGATCGCGTGATACTTCGAGAATTTTTAAGATACAAAAGCACACTAGTAATGAACTTTTAAAAAATGAGTCATATGGCGTCATTCAGGCTCTTTAAAAGTTAAATAAAGCAAACGAGTTTACAAGTATATAGAATAAAGTCCCCAAGAGTGACTTTTCACTCCCTATAGATTTCAGAGAGGGGGACGAGTGTAATATTATAATTGAACTAAATTGAACATTGTCAAACCAGCTACATAAGCGCGCGCGCGCTAAAGAACTCCATATGTGCTTAATTGTGCTAAAAAGGGAGGCATAAAAATCCATCCAGACGTCTTTTTTAGGAAAGTATCTGCAATTTCATCGTCGCGCCCGCGCGCGTATGTTTTCAATTTCGCGCAGCCTCGAGCTCTATATCTCCCCTCGTACTCTCTTTTTCTCTGCCTCCGCATGTATATAGGATACATATATACGACGAGGCGCGACGCGAGTCAAAGTTATCTACACATGTACACGAGGGCGCGCGCACGCACGTATGCAAGTATGAGTGTATAAAAGAAGAGTTCCACGGAGCAACAGAAGCATCGTCAGAAGCAAACGTCGACGACAACGGCGGCGCACGACTGCGCATATATATATATCGCGCGCGACCTTGGCATACCGGGCTCGCGCTCGCCCCGCATTAAAAGCGCGCACTCAGCGCGCTCGATTTGTCGGTAGCGAGGCTCACATGTATATATATAGTCTTGTATGTACGTACGCGCTACCGTCGTAACGCTACGCGATTACTGACGATATAGTATATATATAATTATATATATATATATATATATATATATATATATGCTTGCCGGATTTGTCGAGGAATTTTTGTGATATTTTATTTTCTTATTTTAGAAAAGCCGCATAAAAAGGCAACGCGATGTGTATGAGTGTGTATTATGTATGTATGTATGTATGTATTATATATATATATATATATATATATATATATATATATATATATATATATATATGAGAGAGAGAGAGAGAGAGAGAGAGAGAGAGAGAATCACAGAGAATGGAGGGAATGAAAATTCAATGAATGATAGATTTCATCCTCTATGTTCCGTTTTTGTGTATGAGGAAAAGAAGAAAGAGGAGTAAGAGGCACGTTATTGAAAAAATTCATGGACTAATTAAAGACTAGTAGCGTGAAATCATTTTGTAAACACACACACACACACACACACACACACACACACACACACACACATTGACGGCGGTTGGAGGACCTTGAATTACTCAATTTGTTTCGAAATTGAATATGTTAGTGTGGAGATTTGGCGCTATTCGTAAACTTCGGATTATCCTTGAAATGTATAAATCAAAACTATTGCAGATAACGGCCAACTTAGCCGGAGATTTTTATAGAAGCATACATTTTGTAATGTTATAGAAAAATTAAAAATTACATACATATTTGGATTGCGCGTGTTTTTTTAATTTTTATAGAGATTTTCTCTAGATTTTCCATATTTTCTATTATGGATTGCAGTCCGAATCATTTGAATCCTGAAAAGTGTCTTGATCGTGCTAGCAAAATTTTTAACCTTCTAATCGCTGAGGGGCCGGTCCACCGTCTATATCTCTATAATCAATTCAGCCTGTTGGATGTTCGGCCTGATACCATCTAAAAAATTTCGTCCTCTCTCTCTCTCTCTCTCTCTCTCTCTCTTCCTCTCTTTGTTTCTCTCTTTCTCACTCCCTCTGTATCTCTGTCACTTGCCCCTTCTTCCCTATATAAAGATTATCAAGAGTTGTGATAGCGAACAAAAATTAAATCGAGAATCAAAGGCTTCTTTCAGTCTTGTCGGGAGAAGGGAGGAAGAAAATTCAGCAGTAATACGAAAAATTATCTCTCTTGCGAGCAATATGGATAGATACGTTTGTACTTGTTTATGTACGGGTATATACATTACGAGTATATACATCTGGAGAATCATCGGTTCTGGATTCGGCCGAGTTGTATCCGGCCTTCTATAATATAAGCATGAAGCGAGAATTTTTTTCCTCGATTCGTCCCGCGTAAATTTGCATCTCGTACCGTGGAATTTCAGGCATATAATTCTCACGGCGTTTTATCATTACCCTGTGAAATTTCAGTGTACCTCCGATGGAATTTTGTCGATTAATTTTAACAAGAATGGAAAGCGCGTTGCGCGAGAGGCACAATTATTATTCTTATCGTATCGAGGCGACAGATTCTCGCGAAAAATTACAAAAGTATTTAGTCGAAATAAATTATACATAATATAATGTTTTCGCCATTTTTTATGCGTATCATCTGCATCAATTTCTAATTCGTTCCGATTATTTTTCTGACTTTTTTCTTCTTTTTTTTTTATACTACACGTCTTCCGTAGGATAAGGTATATATCTGTCAATTCGTCTCTGTCGTTTAATTATAAATACTTTTGTCCTTGTACAATTATCTATTATCGCATGTTTGGCAATGATACGTTAAGCTTCGTCATATAAATATTATTTCATACCGTTGATTAGATAAAAGATTTTTAGTTTCACGTTAAAACTGCCTTTCACGATACTTTCGTGCAATAGCTGAAATTATTCGCCGGTCGATCATTACCGTTACGTAGAGATAATGCGCATTGTTATAGTTTTACTATATTAACATGCAGTTTTAATGGTTTTAAGCAAGACTCTTCTCAAGGGATTAAAAGCGTATTTATTCTACGTGCGTATATATAGCATCTAACAATTTCCAACAATGTATCAAAAATTTAAATTTCACAGACAAATGCCAAGATTGAGATTGAAGATTTTGTGCATGGAACTCTTAGAGAGAGAGAGAGAGAGAGAGAGAGAGAGAGAGAGAGAGAGAGAGAGAGAGAGAGTGAGCGAGAGAGATGTGAAGAGATACTTGAAATGAACGACAGACATTTTTCATGGACTACGCGTAAGATTGGCTGTATGATGAAATTTGATACATAAAAACGAAGATCAAGCCTCAAGATTCCTTCAAAATTTGTGGCTTCAATTTTTTTTTCTTGCTTGTCTAACGATCGTCGTCTGCTGATGCCAGCACGGGAACGAAATGAAATATTCCGATTTAGGAGGAGAGATTAGAGAACCGTACAATTTACCACAAATATTTTATTTAAAAATTATCACCCCCTTTTTTATAAAACACACTTTATCGGGTGATGAGTTTTTTCTTGTAAGCTAACTGATGTCATATATATATAATACTCTTTAAATCAAACGACGGACATGCAATACGTTATTAAATACACGTTGTTTGCGCATACCTTATCAAGCTGTTTACCATAAATAACCAAACAAAAACGTTATGTAATGTCTGCTTGACTCGGACATATATATATATGAATATATGTATGTATACACTATACACAATAAATATTATATATATGTACAGAAACGCAAGCAAATTTTTTTTAAAATTACGTTAAGTATCGTTTTATTGACCGATTGCGCATTATCCAAAAAGTTGTGAAAACTTGTTTTATATATATATATAGCGGCCATCTATGTGGAAGATAATTTTTTTTCCTTTTATAGAGCAGAGCAAGATCTGGAATTATTATGCAACACATGCATATACGAAATTCGTGTTTTCAGATTGTTTCAAATGAAATATTTTTAGCGACTTATAATTATATACTATACGAATTATTTTAATGAAAAATAAATTAATGAGAATCAACGTGTTTAATTTTCTTATATAATCGACCGGAAAAATAACTGGGCTTTTTTTTCTTCAATACCGTATAATGATACTCGCTAAAGCCAATTGAAAAAATACGCGATACGCCATAATAACGTTAATGTTACAAAGGTACGTAATCAGTTCGATAAGTTCAAAGTAATTTATTACATTTTGGCAATTTGTTTAA